>VXBL01001597.1:485107-503004 GCA_013400195.1 Aramus guarauna | reverse complement strand
CCCGTCGGGGGGGGGGGGGGGGGGGGGAGGATCCCGCCGGCCAGGCCTTGGGCTGTGCCGCGTTTTCAGAGCTCGGCTGTGCCTGTCAGCGCTCCCCGAGCTGGGTGCGGGGCTGGTGGGCCCGGCCAGCCCGCAGCTAGCTTCTGCCCGGCTGAGGGGGTGGGGTGTGCGGGCAGCCCTCCTCCGGGGGCACGAACCGGGCACCTGGCCGGCTTCCACAGCGTGTCACTGAGGTAACTCTGAGGGGTCTCTGCAACCCGTTACGCGAGACAGCCCCGCGAAGGTTTAGGTCTGAAGGTAACTTTGTGGGAGACCCTGGTCCAGAAGCGTTCAGTGCTGTTGGCCCGAGAACCAGAGCTGGTATCTTTGTGAGAAAGAGCTACAAGAGCTACAAGCGTGGAGAGGTAAGGGAGCTCCAGCACACAGGAGGTGTCAGCGCTGGGCTGGTGAAGAGTTTCCACAGCAGCACAGCTTATAAATGATTGAGGCATAAAGCTCAGATGTAAGAAAAATCTCTCTTCAGTTGTTTGTGAGCCACATGCGGTTTAACTACGCGAGCTGGCTGCTGGTCTAATGGCTTTAGCAAATCATGGCAGAATTGGAATCTCGGGATAAACTGTATGAGGAGGGGAAGGTTTAACGTGGAGTAACGATTTATGGAGTGAAGAGTGTGGCTCACTAGGTGCTGTAATTAATTCTCAAGATCTACAGCAATGGCTACTTCTCAGTAGCCTGGAGTGGAAGTCAATCATAGAATTTTGTTTAAATAAAGACTGTCCTTTTCTGAAATTGAATATGATTAATAAGAAATTAATTTGATAGAAATACTCAGTTAAGGTATACTAAAGCCTGTGGAAGGAATACAGGAATAAGCCCTCTAGTTTTTGCTCTTTAAGGAATGCTTTATGTATGCCAGCAAATTGCTTTTAAATCTTTACAGATAAATGGACTATAAGAAAATCGTGGATGAAGTTTCAGAAAAAATTTTATCATATAGTCAAGATACTTCAGGATGGAGAGTGATAAAAGTTTCAGTAAGAAAATATTAGTTCATATTGTTTATAAAGTTATTTTTATTAAATACATTTTGTTGCAAAAAGTGTTTAAAATTGTTTTCCTTTAAAATTACTTGACAACTTGTTATCAACTGCTAAGTTTTTATTTTTCCTTTTTCTACTTTGAGAAAAATGTTACAGTTTCTTCAAAGCCTTCAAAAGAGTATGCAGGAAATATGTAAGTATTTATATTTTGTTTGTCGTTATAATGAATAACATCTTTTTGGAACAGTGACACCCAAGATTGAAATGGAAAAGTTAACCATGTTGTGGCCTTCATGAAAGTGTTTAGTTTTGGTAGCTGTAGAGAAGATTTTGCGCTGGAGTAACACTGGGTCAGCAGTAGGGCTGGAATACAAGAGATGGATTTCCCAAGCAATTTTCAAATGTGTGATGCAAATTAAATACTACATAGCACTTACTACAATGGAATAAGTAGATATGAAGTCATAGTTTTGCCCTGAAGTCAGTGACCCTTTCCAATGGAATATTCTGATCAAGCCATTACATCTTACCAGCTGGGCTTTGCTTTTCACCCTTTCCTATCTACGCATACAGACGTGCTTACGCTCTGGTTCTACCTTATCTGTCCTTTGTACCTTTTTCTTTCTGGCACCTGAATTAACTGTACTGAGAATAAGAAGGTCACATAATCTCTGGAGCAGCAACTCCAGGTGTCCTTCCTTCTCTTGAGCAATGAATTCTGCGCTGTTGTTAAGCAGCTAGTTTTGGCCCAAAGGGTGGAGTTAGGTGAGGCAGACTAAGCTGATCTCACTGCTTGCTGTCACTGATAGAGTTGGCTCTAGTTTTTACATTCCTCCCCTCCTCTTCCCTACCCCTCTCCTGGCTCTGCAATCCTGCTTCTCGTGTATGGTGGCTGTGGCGCTCCGCTGATTGTTTACCAAGCTGATTCAGCTCATTAAACCAGGGGAAAGGAAAAAAAATCTTCACTGAAGAGAAGTGTGCAAAAGTGGATGAAAAGAGGACACTTGCAACATGTCCTTAGCTTCTCTCTCTCTTTTTTTTTCTTTTTAATTAAAATGCCTAATGGGTATTAAATTATATTAAATGCCAATCTAGACAGGCCGTAGAGAAAATTTGCATCTCCTTCTTTTTGTTCTCAGTATGATGAGATATTTGTGATTAAAGATATTCTAAATCCGAAAGTCTTGCTTAGTTTTCTAATTATTTCTGTAGGTTTGAGCAAAGAAGATATTAATTACAAAAGACAATGCTCTATCCCTAGTATTACAGAAGAATTACAGTATTATAATGGAAAACAGTAATATTTCATTAGAATATATTAAAAGCACTGCTATCTTAATGAGCACTTGCATACTTTATATGTGGCATTATTATTGTATTTCAGATCTTATTTCAGTACAGGTGGATGTGAGGGAGTGAGAGTCTGGTTGCTTAGAATTCATAAGAATGTGCCTGACTTATTTTTGTGGAGGGGAAAAATGATAGGCAATAGTCTTAATCAGGCATGAAGCCATTTTCATTTGCACTCAGATCTGTATGTAGTAAGTCCTTCACAGTCAGGAGAGAAGCTTCATCATGTTTTCTGCCATTTGGTACAGGGAACCAGAATCTTTCATTCGTTTATTTTTATACATTTTTTGTCGCATTAACAAGCAGTGCTGGTCCCTGGCCTGTCTTTTGTGAAGAAGTACTGGCTGTTTCTAGGAGCAAAAGTAGCTGTTCTCATTATCAGTTTGATGTTGAATATTTATTAACCGCATATCACAAATGCCAGCTTCTTTTTTAATTGGCAGGAGTATTAAACAGTTTGCTTTACTTGCTAAAAGAAATCAGTATGGGATCTGGTAGTGAAAATCAAGAGATCCTTGCTTCAGGCAGGTGAGATATTTTCAGCGGAGTTCAGGGAAGCATTAAGGTGATTGTTCAAGGCTGAATAGGATTTAATTTGGAATTATGCTACCTAAGCTCAAGAAAGACAAAGAGATATGTATTGCAGTTTGTCTAAGATAGTGAGGCTAGATTTGGTGATCCAAGCGGTCTTTACCAGACTTACTTCCTCTTTTTCCAGTGTTCCCAATAATCCACTGTAAAAACTGGGAACTGAGATTTTTTTACAAGTGTGTCCTTTCTTTTATTCTAGAAGAAGTCCCGATTAACAACTCACGCTGAGTTTAGGAGAGAAGGTATTACAGGATGCAGGCAAGAGCTGCTTAGGAGATTGGTAAACAGATGTTCATGGGTGTTATGGAAGTAAAGGGTGTACCCCAATATTAACATGCTGGTTTTGACTGGTCCTGCCACAGCTTACATTCGTTGTTTTTCGGTAGGCATTAAAATGTTTTCCGTCACCATAAGACCTGCTGTAGTTAGTGGAGAAGTGAGTTTCTGGACTAGTCGTATACGCCCACGCTGCGCTCACTCCACCAAAGCAATAAGTGGTGACAAGAGTTGCTGCAGAGTGAAGAAACAGATCCATGATTTCCCAGGGCCTCTCTGTTTGGGTTTGAACTTGGCTATCTTTGCTCTTTCTGACTTATGCTCATGCATCATCAGGGTCTGTAAATCTGTTCTCGTGTTTCTTAAACTGTTTCCAAGCACAGTCTCCTTTGAGCTTCATCTGTTGTCACGCAGCATCCTTCACCTTTGCATTTAATTGCTGTCTACGAGTGCCTACCGTACCCATTCAGTTTCTCCAGGAACTACTATGTGAGAACTCTCAGTATTAGTTAGGAGTTTCCTATTTCCTTGTGAGAGGCCTCTCTTCCCCTCTGTGAACTTTCCCTTGAACTCCTCAGATTATGAACAAAAGTTGGAGAAATGCCAGAATGTGCTAGTTCATAAATAGTGAGAAGGTTTGCAATCAGTGTCAAAATGGATTGAAAGTATCTATATAGAAAAAAAAAATAGAATTGCGTATATTTAAATTAACAGGTTCCTATCTAATTGCTCACAATTAATTTAAAATGTGTGGTGCCAAGAATGTAATGGTCTTAAGAATCAGTTACAAAATGATAATTGTTATTACTACTAGAATTTAAAGCAAGCTATCAAGAGCAATCACATTTGTGTAGTTTACCTCATTATAGCCTAGCATCCCCAACTGCTAGGTGCTTATTATTGTATAACTTATTTTTCCAGTTCATAAATGTGAATTCAGTGTCTGTTTTTTACACAATCTAGATACCGTGGAGAAGGGATAATTAAGGAAGTCCCTAGTAAAATTATTCCTTTTATGTATCTTCCTGAATATCGAAACAAATGGGACAAAGCGTTGCAATCTTACAAGCTGTTAGAAAGGATTGACCAGGTAATATGATAATTTAATACAAAGTTTCTATTTTAACTCTTTCTGCATGAATTATGGTGACTAAAAAGACCTCTACTTGGATGAGGCAAGCTCTTAGTGCAAAATATGTTCTGGGTCAGTAAAAACTTTTAAACCTGCTGCTTATGTGAAATGGGTATGAAATGTGTCCTTCCCCTTAGGAGTTAAGTATTTAGGGTAAATTTAAGTATTTATTATGAAATAAATGTCCTCAAACATGCCAAGAATTCAGTCCGTGGAAAACAACAGAAGTCTCCATCAAGAGTAGTGAGACACAATGAGGAGAAAATGTAGGGGAAGCTCCCTTCTCTGTGAGCATAGTTTATGCAAATTTAAAAAAATCACCAAAGTTAAAGGCAGCATGGCAACCCAGAACTCCGAAATCCCATGAAGAGTATCAGTTCTGTGTTAGCCAGCTTTGATCCAACCACTCGAGAGAGACGGCCCTGCGTACGATGGAGAGAGGTCTCGGAACACATTACGCACACATGAATGACTCAACTGTATGAAAGTATTCCCTAAACCGAGGGGGGGAAAAAAAGAATTCTCCCCTTTTTGTCTTCCCTGAACCTCTCTCTCACTTTCCTCTGCTGGAGTCGGTCAGGGGTTAGGATGTAGTGGTACATCCAACTCTTTGCGGGTTTTTTTGGAACCGAGTTATCTTAACACTTTATACGCTAGAATGCAACATGCAATCTAGCATGTGTATTTTAATGCAAAAAGGCATTCTACTTCCAGTAAACATGGATACTAAATGTCCACATTTTGAGTTTTTCCACCCAAAAACTATACTCCTGCCTCGAATCTAGGCCACAAGGAATGGCAGTGAATCCCTACCTGCGACTGGAAGATCCCTTCCCTGGCTGTTAGTTCAGCACTAGCTGGATATGAGAACTGTTGCCTTATACTAACAAATAGGAATCTGATTTTGCCACATCCTCCTTATTCAACATGTAATGCTGCTTTGCCAATTAAATAAAACTTAGCTTCTTGCATGCTAATTAAAAAAAATTGCTTTTACTTACTTGTAGGACACTGGTATATACCACAGTGTAACGCACAGTTATGGTATGGGACTGATTTCATCAAGAGATTTTGTTGACCTGCTGCATGTTAAACCATATCCTGGTGATATCCTTACCACTAACTGTAAGTTGCACGTAACTACTGCATGTTTTCGTATTTTGCAGATCCTAAGGTGAATGGTTGCAGAGTAAGTTCTGCAGCCTAATGACAGGATAAGAGTACCTTGCTCTGTCTGTGGTCTTACTGATGTTAACAGTCCCCCTCCTGTTTATCCCCAAAACAAAGTTGCTTTTTCTAATACTGAAACTATCGAAATTGATCTTCAAAGAAAATACCATGTTCTTTATTCTATTATGCCTCTCTCTGAGGAAAAAAAAAAGTAGCAGTAGTGTTTATTTAATAACTTTTCTGTCTTTAGATGGCTTCCTGACCAAATGCTACTTGCCTAATATGCTTTTCTCAGAGTGAACTGCTAATTTGCCCCATATTTGATTCTGAGTTTGGTTCTGTAAACTTATACAAAATGTAAAATGATTAATATATGGCCAACCAGGAAAATATCTCACTGCTACTTCCTCTCTGTGCCAATCTTTTTCCTTTGTGTGGATCTTAGTATGTGGTAGAAAACATTTTTCATCTTGGAACTTTACTATTGTTTTTTTTCAAGCCATACTCTTTACAGTACTTTATTATGCAAAAGTAATGAATAACTAAACAAAACAACCCCTCCTAACTACTACTGTGGATGTGTGCAGCAATTTCCTCATCTTCTCTGTAGTTGCGTTTACTAATTAATGACATCTGCTGACAAACCAACTTCTTTCTCCAGAACTAAACCACACCTCAACAGTTAGGTATGTGTAATCATGCCTCAGTGATAATACTTGGGTGTGCCTGCCCAAACATCTATAGAAACTTCTACATTTAATGAATTACTCGCACAAATATTTCATGTCCTTTAGGTGCTTTGTGTACAGAATGGAAGTGCTGAACACATCAGTGACCATATTGCGATATCTTGTACTATCCGATAACAGTCGTAGTTTGTTTTTAAAAGGTGTTTTTGAGTGGTATGATTGACATACATACTGAATATGATTTTCCTTTTGTGTGCGGTGGTTTATAGCTGTCAGCGTGGAATACTCCAGCTGCCCTCCAACTCCCTCTTGTGTCCGAGGCTATAACAATCCCTGTGGCTATGTGTGTTCCCCTTTGCCTGAGTAAGTATTTGAAGCCCCCTTATTTTAGCATCTTTGGTTACTCAGTTGTCTTCTCTATACAAAGCCTAACATTTACTGAAACACACAGCTTTTTTTTTTTTTTTAAATTTTATTTAGACATTTTTATTCTGGGGAAACTTTCGAGTTTTGTGCAGATCTGTTTTGTGACTCAGACCATCTTTTGAAACAACTGAAACTTTTATTCATCCTCCACTTTTTTGTAATTGACAGACTATAAACACTTGTACATCTCCGTAAGTTTCATAGCAAGAGTAACAAGTGTTAACTGAAGGATTTTACTCCTTTCATCGCAGGAATCCAGAGCATTCTAAGCTAGTTGTATTTATTCAGCCAGAACTAGGAGGAATGCTTCCCTGTTCTGTAGTGGAGACAGCATTACCTACTACTCTCATAAACTTAATCACTGAAACGAGAGCTGGACTGAAAAGCTTGGAAGACCATAATTAAACGTAAGTGGAAAATAATAAGCACTTAAGTCACATGTATCTTGGATTTCACTTTTATAGTAGATGACGAAGTTTATTTTAATTGTGGTTCACGTGGAAATTTATAAAGCGTAACTGTTAAAATGATGAATGCTAGTTTTCTCTGTTCTTGGGAATGATGCAAGAATTTACGCTGAAGTGCCATCAAAGTACAGGATGTCACTTTCGGTGTAATCAGGTGATGTTTTGTAATATTTTTGCACTTTATATGCAGAGAACATATACACACACATGTATATGAGAATCTGGTGATATAAATTATAGCAATGTTAAAATACAGTAGTCAAATATTTTGCCATAGCTTTAAACACACTTTGATAAATTCTTACCTCAATTATGTACTCTTGACTGAAACAAGCAAACATCTTGTGTACTAGAGACTTTAAACATGTTTACTAACTAGAAGTGTGCAAGTGTAATTAGCAACTATTTCACTGTTTCAGAATTAAGTATTTGAATAAAAAGTCTGATGAATTTGTATATAGCATCTCATTAAAAGCTGCTCTTTATACACAGAGTTGTTTGTCATTTTCTAAATCCTGAGCACCAAACCTAAACCATTTTTACATACTAATTTCCAGGAACAAGCTGGTGATATGATTCATTTGGAGGTAATGTTCCCCATTACCCCTTAGTATTTCTAGTACCTCTAGTTACGAGTTAACTGCAGGAAATTGTGGTAGCCATGTGAATAGCAATTTCCATTACAAATGACCGAAACAGTGGCACAGATTAGACTAGTGTGAAAACTGCTTTCATCTTCGCTGCTCAATCCCCTCCCAAGTTGTTAGAAGCAATTAACTGCATACGTTGTATAATTCAATGAAAATTAAAGTAAAAATTCCTTCCCCCCGTCAGTGTGTGAAGGTATTAATAGTGAATACTAAAATATGTTGGCATACTGTAGTATTTTTAGGACAACTAAAGATTCATCAGAGAAATTCTTTCTTTCAAAATTCTTTCTTTCTTTCTCCATTTCCTTCTCAATTTATGAGAAAGAAAAATGACAGACTCATTACTACTAAAAGAGTTACCAGCAGGTTTGAGGTCAAACATTCAAAATATATTTTTAATATTTACATCTTTACAATTTACAGTAAACTTTTCATACCTAAAGTGCCTTAAAGTGCTGATTCTTACCATGTCAGTATTATGAAAAGTGTTTCATTGGGGTTTAAAATATCTTAGCAAACTGTTAGACTGTGATAAACATGGTGCTGTATTCCTTCTTCCTTTATTTGTTTTAGGCTTTTCGGGGGGTTTATTATCTGTAGAGGTTCTGGAGACAGGTTCCTGATTCTTCCATTCAGCTAACAGTTCTTCTTGCACATCTGCAGGTAGTTCATAAAAAGTCTGTGTGTCTACATTAGGAGGAAGTACAATTCCTCCTTGCCTACTGTAAGTTTTGTCCTCAGAAGTCGCTTCAAAGGCCTCTCTCTCTTCATCCACACGTGGAACAGTTTGGCTGACCCCAGCTTCCAGAGCTGACAGATCTCTCCCTCTGAAGTCTGGAGCGTCAGTAGGTTGTTTTTCCATCCCGCTGCTTGTCCATGCACTTCTGGGACACTCGGAAGAACAACTGGCTCTGGAGCTGTGTGCCAGAACAGTTGCAGATTCACGAGCTGACGTGAGATGTGTGCTGCACCCTGCAGAGCGCGTATCACTGTTCAGTCCCTTTGAATCTGGGGAAGCGCTGTATGCCTCTGCTGCAAAACATAGTGATGGCTCACCCGAAATCTTCTCAGTAGGGATCGCTTCTGTTTTTCCAGAAAGAATTTCTTTTTGAATATCTTCTGGAAGTTCCCTGAAGACTTCCTGGTCAATATCACCAGGAGACAAATAAATTGGGAGGTCAGGAATTCCTGCTTGCTTTATATTGCTTTTCTGTTCCTCTGAAAGTTTCCTAGTTTTTGTAGTTCCAGTTCTGTTGCAATTCTGATTCCAAGAAGCACTTCCCTCACCTTCTGAGACATCTTCCACTTCCTGTGGCAAAAAAATGTAAATAAAAGCATAAGTGTATTCTGTGTAATCTACTAGTTACCAAGCACTATTTTACTAACAGGAAGGTCTTCAAATTATTCCTTAACAGAGGGTAATTTTTTTTTTTTTTACTTATGATTGGTAGTGGTTTTTTAACATAGACCTTAAAAAGTACATGAGCATAGGAGTCCTTGTCTTATTTTAAAGTAGCAAATACCTTGAAGTTACATTTTATTGCTTTAAAATTCTGTGGAGCTTTAGAATACACAGTATGATGTTATCCCTCACGTTCCTGAGCAGCTGAGAAAGACAAGTTTATCAATACACAAAATTGCTGTGTCAAGACAGAAACAGTAAATCCATTACACAACATAATATTGAAGTTACTAAGTTTGTATATTATGTAGTGAAAGCATCTTGTGGAAATACTTAGCAGTGTTTCTACAGACAGCTCCTACACTGTCTAGTACATGCAAGGAGGTTTGTTCAATTCCGAGCAGGAATTAGAAGCTCACTAGGTCAAAAACTAGTGCTAGCGGCCAATACAGAATTGAATCTTTGATTAGTTTCTAGGCTGAGCTAGAGAAGGAAGGTAAATAATCACTGTGGAAGTATCTTAACAAAAGCAACAGGATAAGTTATAAGCAACTTCAAGGAGATTTTAGTCTACGGGAAAAGATGCTTCAGGGTGGCAAGATCTAAGTGGCCTCTTGTTTCACAAATGAAGGGCAGATCTTACTGGATGAACAGCCAAATTTGGCAATTATTTTTTTAGAATTATGTAAGTTTGGGGTTCTCCCTTAGTGAATTCTGTTCTTCAGTTAAGGGGCTTGTTAACCTAGCTGTCCCATTCAAGATAGTTTTAGATCTTTTTTAAGCAGTCTATATAATGAAAGACAGCAAACAAATAACACTTGCTCAGAAGACCCCAAATAAATCTTCATTTTACCAGGTGAATAAAACTGATGATCCCAAAACTTCCAAAACAGCTAAGGTTTAAATCTACACGATAAAGACGGAAATATCTCAGAACTTTCTTATCTGCAGATAGTTTTCAGTATCTTTCAGCTTACCCGGACACGTTTACCAGAGCGTGATGGTGGTGACATCGGCTTTAGATAGAAACCAATTGATCCTTTCTTGCTGCTAGGAAGATCTTTGAGGTTAGAGAAGCAGACACTCACAAGGGTAAGATGAAATGGTTGAGCTACATCTATCATCTTTCGAAAGAGTTTCATTAGTATATCAACTAATGGAGATAAAACGTCGCTGCTCTCTAAAAGAAAAAAAGGTTGGAAAAAAGCAATGTATATCATCAGGCGTAACTGACTGAGATTGATTTAAACAGCAAAGCACAAAGGCAAACACTGCTACAGGCTTCCAAAACAATCTGTCAGTATAGTCGTTAAGATGTTCATTCTGCCCTGTCAGATATGTCCTGAACTGAATAACAGACTTTTTTTTTTTTTCTCCTCCTCTTCAGTAAAAATGCTTAATTTCACACCTGTGAAGCTTACTTTATAGTATGTATGCACTTAGGCTAGGAAAGAAGAACTGCAGAATACAAGTGCAGCTGAATAGATTTGAAAAATGATCTAATTCTACCAAAAAGGTCTTCACAGGGCCATGTAGGTACATAACACTACCCCAGCGTGGGTAATAACATGGTTTATTGGAGTTTGCAGACTGTACAAGATGACAGTAGTTGTTAGTCTCCTCCAATGTCGAAGTCCAGTAGAGATTTTGAAGCGAGAAGCTACACAGACTTTGAGTAGCTTCTCGAGGACTGCAAGGAGTCATTTAGGAATTGAATTCAGGGAACAGTGATTCTGTGTGCTGATACAGCAGTGATTCAGATTTATTTCCTCACCCCAATCCGACTGGTGTCAAATGAATTGCAATCGCTGGTTGGAAAGCTTAAGTCTGAGAAGGATGAGAGCCTTTATGTTATTAATTTTCAGAGGTACATCAAAAAGACATTTTATTACATAATAAAACTATGAACATAATTGAAACTCCTAACAGAGAAAAGCAGATTATTAATCCGGGAAGCAGCCCCCAGTCGCCCTTTCCCACCCCCCCAAGAAATTTACTGCCAGGAATCCAGCCAGACTGGGTTAAAACCTGGTAGTAATATAGAAGTTATTCCTACAGTGAAATTCTATACGTTGTTAGCATCTCTTACCAAGATACTCCACTACAAGTAACGGAAAAGTTTCCAAATATTAAATGTATGGACTATTATCATCAAATGAAGCAAGGGAATTTTACAGAGAAGTTAGGTGGCAGCAGCACAAAGTTGATACTTTCAAAAATTCTGAAGTTTACCTTTCCCAAATTTCTGAATGAGATGAGGTGGAATAGGACACTGACGACTTTCCCGATTAATCCATTTCTCGGTTGAAGAGAACTGGCGTATGGTCAATCTTACTGTGTGGGGTTGTCTGCCATCTTTGTATATTCTGTGGAGCATTAATGTGCACAAAGCAGGAAGCATTACGACGAGGGTTTTTCAGAGGGGCTGTGCAAACTGTCACAGCATCTAGGTTACAAAGTCAAATTAAGCAGTACAGATCTCTCTCGACTTCTGGCTCGGCTCCACTGTTTGTAGGAACTTTGGGTCCTAGCTGGTTCCCTTAATTACCCGTAAGTTAGAAGTTCAGTACAAAGTGAACACTGTCTCCAGGAGTATTCAACTGAAGCGAATGTGAAAATTAAGCGGGTCAGTCTGCAATGCTGCCCCGTTTCACTATTTACTACACTGAAAGTAGGACAGTCTTTGCAGTTATACCCTCTGTAATCCTCAGCTTTTGGCTCTTCTTTTTGCTTTTCAAGGGAACATCTCCACTTAAGCTGGAAAAGTTAAAGCATGGCCGAACAGGAAACAGTTCAGTGCTGCTAGAATATTACTCCTTTTTGTTAATTTAAGTAAAGAGAGTCACAGGATAGAAAGGGAGGACAGGAAAGTCACAGTCAAGACATGAGTAAATGCATCCTCCTGCGATGTGGGTGTTTTTGTCGAGTATCTTGGGTTTGGACACTGCCTGGATTCACAGGGCAAGGGAAGGATGAAGAAATGAAAATGTTCTTTCAGACTGACAGAAAAAGCAGCTGTGGAACAGCAGGCAGGTGTAAATGGTGATAACCAAGGGTCTGAAAGTAGAGAAACTCACTTATGGAAAGAGAAAGAAAACCTAGGGTCCTTCAGAGAGATGAGTAAAGATGCACAACCAAAGAGGAACAGAGAAATGACTAGAGGAAAAAAAAAGGCCAAAGGGGAAGTTGGAGAGGCAGGTGCTGTCCCTATGTATGTGGCGTTGTGCTGAGAAGAGAGGTAGGGAGTGAGACAAACCTAACACATGCTCCCAGTCCCTTCAGGTCACAATTTCAGTCATCAAAAAAGAGCTACTGAAGACAGTCACCTGTCTAATAGGTTAGGAAGCAGTTCTTCAATTTTCTCTTTAACTTCCACTTCTGATGAACATTTTTTAAAGGAATCTTCATCGCTAAAGGACTAAAAAAACCCCACGTTAGTCCTTTCAATTTTATATTTACTTCAAAGTTCTGAAGAGGAAAAAAAAGTATCACAATGAAATGTGTACAGTTAACACCAAGATATCTTTGACACTCAGAACTCAACTGAATTTCAGGAGAATTATACATTAATTTGAGTTGTACTAGAGAATACAAACAAAAATTCATCATTTTGGTTAGTCCAGCAAAGCCATATAAAACGAAGCGATTTTTTTTTTTGCTCTGTATGAAGTATTTCAGCACAATACTTGTACCTGAGGAGGGCCTGATGGAGTCACGGGGGACTCATCTTCTCCGTAGCTGAGTTTTTGGATACGCTGAGCAACAGAAACACCTAGTTCCTTCTCTAACACAGCAGATGGAAACACTTGGAGATCACACACGTTCTTAACACCCAGCGTTTCAAGACGTTTGGTAGTTTTGGAGCCAATGCCTAAATAAAACGTATTAAAAATACACAGAAAAGCGAAAGTGTGTGTGTATATATATATACACATACACATAAATAACACCCACCCGTGTAGTATTGACAATTATTTTCCCTACTGCAATGCAGGCTTTTCAGCAACATTTTTGGCGAGTTTCCATTCCAGTTTTAGAATCTGCCATTAGAAAAGCCATACTGGGACAAAAACAAAGGTCTGCCTGTGTCTGTAGCCTACATCAATGCTTCCTGGCCAACAGCACAGGGGCAGCGTAGAATAATTAGGAAAATTACTCCTCAGAGTGTTCTATCAAACTCCAATAGACAGTTTTAATAACTGGCAGTAGGTTTCCAGTCATTAAGTTTAAAATAGTTTGTATTTAAAACCTAGTATCAACCACGTTTGGGCTTCAGTAAAAATAAAATGAGATTTTTAGTATTTTTGAAAGTATCTCATAAAGCGATGCAACGCATTTATGTCACAACCAAAAATTAAGAAAACCGAAGTCCTTTCATTCCTAAGCAAAACTCAAACAGCTCATTAAAAAAAAAAAAAAAGAGCACTCTAAACACACACCTGCATATCCCCTTTTCCTGCTTGCAGGAATTAGATTTTTCAATTATTTCAGCTATAATTTTTGCAGTGTTTATCTTCAGCATTGCCAATATGCTCTTTATCTATGTTCATAGCACCACGCTTACCAGGCAGTTTTTGGATGCGATCAAGGCTGTGTATTAGATCTGGACAGCTCTCAGGCAGAAGAACTGTTTGTTGATTTGGTTTAAAAGTCCCAGATACCAGTTTGGACAGTAATTTGTTAAAGGCCACTCCTGCACAGCCTGTGAGACCCAGTCTTGCATAAATAGCTTCCCTGAACTCTTCTGCAATCTGAGATCCAATGACTAGTCTTAAATGCGTTGTATCACGCAAGTCGATAGCTGCAAAGAAAAAGAAAGCAGTGTTCAGTATGTAAACAGTCACCTAGCTAGCCAATTCTCTAGATTTAGGTATTTTTTACGTTGCATTAAAGTAGTACAAGAAATTACGGTCTTGTGGGTCAAATCTTATTGCTGTGGCTTCTGTATCCAAGTTTAATCTCACTCCCATCTCCTCAAAACCCTGGTAAAAGGGAGATTGCTACGGCCCAGAGCCAGGGTGTATTTTAAATATAAAATACAATTTATTAAGAGATGTGAAAAGCGTTAAATATCACAGATTCTTGTACCAACGTAACCAAAGTAGAGATTTACAAATCTAAATTAGAGGGCTGCCTTGCAGCTAAGCCTTTATTACTCACATGCAAATGCCAAATGAGGAAAAGGACTAGTCGGGCATTTCCCTCCTCTCCAAACCATATTCAAAGCCATCACAATAGCTCACAGTCCAGGAAAAACCCAACTGCTTTCCTTCCTACTGCGTGAAATGAAGATCACGGCATAGCTACTGCCTTCACATGTGACGATGTACGAAGCAGCTCAGCTACTTCGGTCTCAGAAGTCCATTCCTGACCTAATGGCTAGAGCAAAAATTTACTCTGCTTTTTAGTCTTTATTTGTTAAAAAACTCATTCAATTTTGCCAATTGACAACAACATTCAAGCTGAAACAAAATTGCGTGTCTTACTACAGGAAAACTATTTTAAAGAAAAAAAGACAATGAAAATCTCTTCTCCCAAATCATTGTACATGCTTATCTACCACAGAGATTTATTTTTTGTACAATCTAATTGCAACTCTGATGAACATTTGTGATACATGTACTCTCGATTACAGAAACCAAGCACGGAGCGACACAAGTTTCCAACTGTTCAGCTCTGGACAAGACTTTGAAGCAGACAGATACTTTGTACTGAATTTCACAAACATTTAATGTATTTTTCATCACAAAGAATGTTTAACTCACCTTGGTTGTTGTACACGTGGCCAGACACAGAGACTCCGGAACATCCGCTTTGCTGTAGCTGGTTTAGTCTTTTCTCTACAATCTCTGTGATATCCACAAAATTTTCATCAAACCCAAGCCTTTCCACCAGTGGACAAAATTCCCCCAACAACTCTAGGAGGAAAGGATACCCAAGGATAATATGCACACAACAAATAATATGAGGTTGTCACGTCCGCATCAATCCGCAGCTGACTTCCCATGGATTCACACGGGATGCTTGGATGAAGAGAATCTGTGTTCTCTTCCAGATAAAATAATAAGGCACTTATTTTAGCCTCTTCATGCCAGAGCTGTTGCTGTCATCTGCTTTGCCTCTCCCCAAATCTCTTCTTTCCTCATTTCTTTTTGAAATTAAAATTCTTAACCTCTGCAGTACTTTCTCCTAAGGAAATCTGTTCCTCAAGAACTACGTGGGCATAATCCTACCACAGGATACGGATCCCGTAATGTACGATACATTTACAGTGCCTGACCCAGATTGCAACCAGGTCTAACAGCTTATTTTGTGAGGTATTAACATTGTACGACTATTACTGCCATGGCATGAGATTCTAATAAGAACTTTTAGAGCAGGAAAATGTCATATACTATTGCACACATGTGCACATACCCACAGAGATTAAGAGAAAGTGTTTGTCCTCTACTGAGGAATTGTTAATTTGTACCTGTAACCTTGTACGACATTTCCCTGTATGGCGTCAGATCTTCTCCATTAACCAGTATCAGTTGCGCACACTTCTCTTTAGCCTCCTTGACAGACATCAGCTTCTTAACTCCAAGTTTTCTGGCTTCATAGTTACAGGTAACTACCAGGTACTTCTGTTGCACACCTAAAGATAAAGGTTAAATGGTTTGTAAAGTTTAGGTTTCTTGGCACTTCACAGAAGACAAAGTACTTTCACGCCTGCAAAGCATAGCTCCGATCAGAACGCAACATCGTAGAACAAGCAACAAACTCACAACAGTCTTATTTTACAAAATTATGAGAAGCACAGATCCCTTCATTTAGACTACCGCACGGTAAGAACATTTAAAACCTTACCGATATTTTTTCCCATTGTAATATTGCTCTTAATTTTGGGCCTTTTCAGGCAATCTTACCCATGAAAGTGCCCTTTCTCTAACAGGCGCTTTACAACGTACTTTCTCCGCTGCTCATAGACGCTACTGACTGCCTCACATTTGTTCTTAACTTCTGGATGGAGCAAAACTCATGGACAAAAGGCTCCGGCTCATCCGTGGAGCTCGGCCCTCTCCCTGCCCACGTACGTTCCAAACCAGCTGCCGGCCCCAGAACTGCTCAGGCACGTCGGCAAGCGCCTGTGCTTGTGCGCGAGAGGATTTATTAGCAGTCGCGCAGCTACACGGGAGTCTAAACTGCACCTTGCTCGCTGTGGATGGAGTTACAGCTCCGGTGTGACTGCCTGAATCTCACCACAGGCACGTCCTGAGTTTACTCATGTCCTTAGTTTCTTCTGCCCAAATACACGTCATCCCCAAATTACCAGCAAAGGAACTCGTACCTAACGGCTTGTCTCTTAATTCAGGATTACGGATCATTTCTACTTGCGCATAAAAGCAGTCCAAGTCAACGTGCACAATCACTCTGCATGCCGCGCTTCTGGCCGCTACAGGCTTGCTGTGGCCTGCTGCAGGGAAAATAAATGGACAGGTTACATACAAATTACACCTCACGTGTGATGTCACCATTTAAAAAAGTTAATCCATACTAATAAACAGATATTACAAGAAGACTATCAAATTTGCAAGTTTTATGCTAATTAGAGCGCTGTGTTAATTCTAGGATTACTTAGGAGCGTTAAGTCACCCAAGGCAACTCAGCTTACTACTAAACTCCTGGTTTTGGAGGGTCAGTTGTATTTTTTCACTGAACTATTTTACTGATACAATATCCTTTCCTAGTGGAACACTGAAACTTCTTTTTTATACAATAATCTGTCTTTAACTCCACTGAGCTAGCTCTGTCAGATGTCCGCTTTTCCCAGGGGCGGCCGACGAAGATGGCAAATAACCATCCAACAAATGGCAAACCCCGCGATGAAAGTAAGTTAAAAAAAAAGGGCACAAGAAAAAAATAATAAAAAATGCTTTTATTTCTTGAACACTTGGAAGTGTTGGAGGCCAGGTTGGATGGGGCTTTGGGCAACCTGGGCTAGTGGAGGGTGTCCCTGCCCATGGCAGGGGTGGGACTGGGGGGGCTGGGAGGTCCCTGCCCACCCAAACCAGTCGGGGGTTCTATGGCTGTATGAGGAAGATGAGAAACCCCCCAATTAGTTGATCTAGCCCAAAGGGCACCCTGTCGTATTTCTGTCCGCTGTTCCGGGGTGGGGTTTTACCGCCCGCTGCGCTCTCGGTGGAGGAGCGCCGGGGTTACCAGCAGCACCCAGACGGAATTAAAACGGAGCGGCTCGGCTCTCCCCTCCCTCCTCACGGCCCCCGTTTCTTTCCCTCGGGCGGCAGGGACACGGGTCCCGTCGTGTCCGTCCGTGTCCCCCCCCCAGCTCCTGCCTTTCCACCCCGGCGGGGCAACTCCGCCTTCCTCGCCTCACGCGTGGGGCCGAGCCGCGGAGCCCGTGGGAAGAGCGGAGCGGGCCGCGCTCGGNCGCCGCGGGTGGCGGGTCAGGGCCGCCGGGGCCTCCGGCGGACGCCCGTAGGCTGCGAGGCCGCCGAGCCCGGCCCCGGCGCCCCGAGGGACACCCACCCCCCACCCCCGGCGGGAGGGCGGCCGGCTCTGAGGAGGGCGCGGGGCCGGGAGAGCGGGGGCACGGGGACCTCCTGTGGAGAGACACGGGGACGCAGCCCTTGGGTTCTGCGATGCGGGCTTTGCGCTGGGGGCGGCCGAGAAGCGGTGGCTCCGTGACGGGACTGCCGGGTGT
>VXBL01001597.1:421301-483529 GCA_013400195.1 Aramus guarauna | reverse complement strand
CCCCGCCCGCTCGCCGCCGGAGCTCCTCCCGCCGCGTGTGCAGGAGCCCCGGGCAGCCAGCCGTGCCCCTGGCTCGGGAGGAGCCGCCGGCTGTCTGTAGCGATGCTCCGTGGTTCCCTGCCACCACAGGGAACAGGGCTGACAGCCGGGGAGCTAGCAGGGCTGGTAAGGAGCCCCTCGGCCCGGTTTTCCTCTGGGAGAGGAGCGCTAGTGCTGGCCAGGGACTCCCCTCCGGAGCCTGGCTTTGCGGTAGAGCAGGATCAGCCTAAAGAGAACGCCTCCCTGCATTTCAACTCAGTCAGAGTTGCCATAATCTGTCACCCAAGTCATCCTACCGAAATAGTTAGGTCATTGGCGGGGGACACACGCGCACATCACGCTGAATTAATTAGGAAGCTTACCGTTAGTAACAACACTTGACATTTTAGCAAAGTTAAAAGCATGTGAAAATTGGAGAAGTCTTGCCACTGCTGAGTGTTCTCGTTATTACTGCGCAGCTTATAGTAAAACCAAGAGAAGCAACAGCAACCTGATTTTGTTTCACCCTTCCGCTTGCTTTCAGAAACTGAAACGATAGTTCTTTTCTCAAGGCAGAAATCAAATAAATTCTGAAGTCTTGCTCTTAGGCCATGCTTCTGTGAGTCCAGCCTGCTGCGCAGCAGAGGAAGCTGTTTTCTGCAAGGGCTAACCTCTTACCCGCAGCACCTCTATTTATAGCTCTGTACGCATCTGATGAACCACACCTGAAACCTCTCCCTAACATCGCTGTTTCCGAGCAGGCCTAGCCGTCTCCTTTTGTTGCACTGAATGGACTCGGTCTTTCTGCTGCCCGGCTGGAGGAGGGAGAAGTTGTGCTTACTCCCTCTCAGATACCAGTTAATGGAAAAGTCGGTTTCTGTCAGTGTTGAATGTGGCATCATTTGACCCGTCACGTGTTGCCGCTAAAGCAAATTCAACGTCTGGCAAAAGGATCGCTAGAAGTGGAGGAGGGATGTTGATTTTTCGTGAGCTCTTGGAATGAATCCGATTGAAAACTTTTCGAGACAAGTTCTGGTTTTGTCTTACCGCCTTTGTCTGACTTTGCGCTCCCAACCGTATGCTAATATTGCGGCGGACGATTGGGTAGCATCTGGCATCGCTGTCTATCTCTTCGCATCTGCCTTTCCTTGCTGCGGTGCTGCCTCGCGAAGCCTGTCTGAACGATTGCGCTTGAGTCTGCAATCTGAATCCTGGTTTCTGGATGGGGCCTGGGTTTCTGCAGATTGCTAAACTGAACTTTCTGCATAGGATTATTCTTTCCAGAATTAAATGCCAGACTTTTCTCAAGCCAGACGGTCACTGCTGACTATGTTGGAATATATTTAATGTAGAAAGCCCAAGTAACTTCAGCTCTTTGCGGAGAATGACCTGTTTTAAAAATAGAGGAGTTTAGCCCCATGTTTGCCCCATCAGAATATAGAGGTGTCAGTGTTTTATGTATTACAGATCCTTAATTAAACTATGAAAATACAGGAAAAACACAGTAAGTTCTAGTATTTCCGTGTTTTAGTTTTTGCTTTGCAAAGAATGATATGTAACCTCATTAAGTTCATTAAGGCACCTTAGTTAGCTGACTAAAAACCTGAGGTTTGTGTTTTTATGATTTCTTAAGGCTAGAAAAAAAACCCAAAAAGGGATTGGACAAAGCTTCATTTACTGCGATGGTCTAAATAATAATAATAGTCATTAAGAACAACTCTTGCAAGATGAATACATGTTGCAATCTACCTTATTTGCATTTTGAAACTTGCTTGTTTCGGGACTGCTCTACTGTATTTTAACATGTCATGCTTTAGGAAGAGGGGAACCAGTTGCTCGGGTAAAGTAAAACACAACCGGTAGTTGCCGGTGGGATGTTTTTTGCCCATCTTCACGTAAATCCGTGAGTCTTCTGACCTTCCTGATTATCATGAAAAAGCTATTAAAAGAGGGGTGTGGTGCAAATACTTCACAAATACTATGCTAGATCAAAACACAGCTTTTGAGGTTAGCCCCTTCTGTGTAACGATCCGAGCCTTCATCCTTCAGAATTTGCCGCTGCTGTTGCCTGAAACCTTGTTAAGAAACTCTTTAATGCATTTTTTGTTGAAGATGTGAGACTGTAATCTGCTCATCACTGACTCTAGAATTCTGTCTTTTTAATGTGGGATAGTGGTAGGAATAAATGTTTCAAATTTTAGGACTCCTTCCAGCATGGTTAGCAGTGATGCAGATCTTCTGCCAAACAACCGCAAAATTGAAACTAAAAACTTTACCAGGCAACTCAGAGCTCAGAGTTTGTTGATTTCACTACAGATTACAGGTTTGGAAAAATAACTAGTCATTTATGTCTAGAGAAATAACTTCTGTTTGGTAGGAGGACTACTGCACAACCCAAAAGCGAAACAAATAAAAAAATGTTTTTATGGCTGCAGGCAGGACTGGCGTAGGAAATTTATCTTTTTTTTTTTTTTTCCCCTTTTCATTCTGTTATAGCTATGAGGCAGATTTCAGCACTGCTATATTTAAAACAAATGAAAATCTGTTTTGATCCAGTAAGTAGAGCAGGCCAAATACATTCAAAAGAGTTATGTCACTCTAGTTCTGTTGAGGGGAAAAAAAAAAAAAAGAAAAGAGTGTTAATAAATGCTATGTTGTTAAAATATGGAGTTGGGTACAAAGTGGGTTTTGGGTTGTGTGCCTTATACAGACTAATATTCCCTAAATTCCTTAATATTCCCTAAAGGCCTGCAGAGTCAGGATTTGGCATGACCGCTTTAAGAGTAACACCACGCTTTTTTGGCAACTGTAGGACGACGACAAAAATATACATTGCATTTTAAGTTTGTAAATCTTCCGAATAAGTCACTTAAACTTCCAGTTGCTTAATTTTCTACAAGCAGCCAGGAGAACGAGATTTCCGTGTGTGCCGTGATTTAAGGATAGTAGGTTTGCGAGGTGATACCAGAGGCCCGGCATGGCTTGCAGAATCCTCGTTGATGGTGATGGAGAAAAATCTAATTCTTCGGGAGCCGAGGAAGGAGAGAATGACTATATTTAGTAACACAAACTTACTTGATCTAGAGCATTAAAAATCATGGTACTGAATGTAGGACAAATACAACACCTCCAGGAATACAGATGAACTTTTCTAGTTTAAAGAAGGTAGGAATTCTCTTAATGACCCTCTTGTCCATACGGTAAAGCGAACGCTCAACTTACAGCACAGGTGAGCTGGAAAGGAATTTGTGTTGATCCTCAGGAATGAGAAGTCCTGTTTCTGAATGGCTTATCTGTCTCTGCTACAAAGTCCTTTATAATTGTGATAAGAGTGATTACCTGAGAGTGTTCTTTCACTTTGTCTACAGGCAGGGTATTGCAGTTAAGGCTATACATCTGATTTTTCTTTTAAATCAAGCTGCTGGGCTTGTATGAACCACACTTCCAATTTGTCCTGACTGATGATCTTACTGTAATCAAAGTTATCGGGGAGACTACCTACACAAAGAGCACTTTTTAAGTGACTCTCCTAGTAGTAACCTATTTGTGTAAGGCCTAATACTGCAGGAAATTTGCATCATGATTTTTTTTAAAGTATTATTTGATGTACTATGAGGTAGGGGGTGCTGCTGTCCTGCCGAAAGACTCAGTCGTGCTTCCACAGTCCTGCAAAACTCTTGAGTAAAGTGGGAACTTTGAACATGGATATCTCAGCTTCTGTCTTCTTTACCCCGTCTTTTTGTCGGTAAAATCCCTTTAGGGGATATAACCCCCTAGAGCGTTTACTTGTTGAAAAATGTTTCTTAAACTCTGGCATTAAATTAACTTCTTTCAGAGGAGCAGCAAGTTAATATTCTGTTTTGATGCACATGTTCTTTGTGGGAAAAAGGCAAGCAAGAACTACTCTACTTTTTTTCTAGTCGAGATTAAAAAAAAACCAACCCAAGTACTTGACACTGCTTCCAGTGGATTCTAATAAACTGTTAAATTTAACTACAAAAGCTTTTTCAGTATAGGTGTACCCATGGGGCAAACAGACATCCCTTTGAAGTTTGTTTTGTGGTTTGACAGTAAGGTAAATAGCAGAGAGTTTCCAGTGACAGTAGGATTAGTTTAATTCTGGGCTTCTTTTTTTTTTTTTTTTTTTTTTAGGGAGACCTTTACCTTTGTCTTTAAAAGCGAGCAAGTCATGACTTCCTGAGTGATGCTCAGTTGTGCCTATATTCTACATAGGCTTATTGCTTTTTGTTTCCAAAGGTAATTAGTGCATAGAACAAGTCCTAATCGTGAGGTCTGAATTTTGAGAGTGCAATTCACCTTCTGTGCAAGAAAAAAATTGCTGCCCTTTTAGCTGCTTGTTAATTTTTTAGTGCTTAATGGTCCCATTATATCTTTTTTCTTTTTTTTTTCTGCAGTGCACCCACTTCAGGGGCTGGCCTTCGTTGAGGAGAGTTTTCACTTGCTGTCTTGTTCTTCTGATCTCTTCTGAAAGTCTGCATCTTTTCTCCTTCACTGCTCATAACTGTACTGCTTTTCTAAACTTAAAGGAAAACCAGCACAATGCCAATGATAATAACAAATAAGTTAGCCCAACCTTAAGTTTTCTTGTGTAGGGCTTTCTCTGATCATCTCTGGGTTTTCTTTTCAATGTTTTGGCTGCCTTATGTTTTGCCTGTTGGAAGGAAAATGTAAAAAAGAAGTTTAAGTGGAAGGAGTGTTAGTTTCCGTTTCCATGGCTCAGTTACTTGCATTGATCTCTGAAAATGCATGGTAACAATCTCACAACAGGGAATGCTGGTTGAACCTGCCTAATAGGGTCTTAGGATGTAAAATATATTTATTTTCTTTATAGGGTGAATTTATCCCTGTACTGAATGATAATAATGATTATTACGAAGTCATAGTGGTAACTCTTGACTTCATTTTACGAGGGCACAGTGAATCAGTCCTCAGTCCGAGCAAAGGAGCTCATTAGGTTGTTTAGCAAATGTAGAAATATAATAATACAATAAATGAATCCAAAATATTTCCATAAATAGAAGGTTAAGTAACAATCTGGAAATTAACTGTTTACAGTTTACTGGTGTCAATTGCTGTTGGTGATTTAATGTGGTGATATAAACTATACTGTGTAAATTTAAAAAAAAATAAATTACTTAGAGTGTATGTTTGAGTATTTGCAAACAAATCTGTGAGGAAAGATACCTCCAAAAATTGCAGGTCAGTTTTTATATCGTGGTGAACAAATCTCTTGTGTTCCCTTAGAGGTCAGCTACCTAGGAGGCTTTAGTCAGCAACTGTCCAATATTAGGTTCCCATGAACAGAAGATCAAACAATTAATTTTATTATGGGATTTCTGTGGTTTTATTTGCTATTACACTGTGAAATGCTTGGATATATTTTCAATCTCCTTACTTTCCTGGGCTTCATTCCCAACCTGCGGAGGGGAGCGATTGGTAGAAATACTTTGCCTTATTCTACCTCTGTTAGGTAGCCAAATTCAGATGTCTTTAATCTGAATTGCTTTTTCAAAAGTGTTTAGTTTTGTTTTTGTTTTTTTTTTTTTTCCCTTCTTCATTGGTTTGTGGCTCTAGGTAAGACTACAGCCTGCCAGATGGGATCCTGAGAAAACAGGAACTGTGCAACTGTTGGCCACCTTGGCGTAGGTAGCGTGACTCATTTGTTTAGACTGACTCTGCAGTCCTGTAGTGCAGGGTGTAAATTCTAAATTAAGGGAACGAATCGTAGGTTTAATAGCCAGGAAATCACACCTTCTCTTTCTTCAGTTTCTTACCGTTTTAGCCACTGCTGCAAAAGTGTGAAGCTAGAGCTGCTTTAAAAAGCAAGGCGTTTTAAACTTGGAGAAGACAACATGTTTTCCCTGTTGTCAGCTGCTGTTGGAGCATCTAGCTTGCTGTGGTTGAAATTCTCCTCAAAAATCTGTTTGATGGGGAGGGCCAGCAAGCAAAAACTCAAAAAAAAAAGAAAGTTTGCCAATTTTTTTTTTTTTTTTTTAAAGCACCCAACCCCAGAAATATCTGCCAGCAAGATTATTGCTTTCAGAAGCCATGCTGCTATCTTGCCTGTAAACTTGCTGTGCATTTTGAACTCTGGGGAGGGGGCAAAGATAGGCTGGTATCATGGAGGTTTTACTGTACGATAAAATTCAAGGTAACTTCCTTGTACCTTAATTAGCTTGCTCCACTGCTTCACAGGAAACATCTGAAAAGCGTCTTTATTTAAAAAGTTCCTTGCAAGCTCATTATAAAACATAATCACCTTCAGCCCACTAAGAACATCAATTTGTATAGTATGTGAATTTGCACAAGCGTATAGCTGGAGGTGAAGGGTTGTGTTCTTAATTTAATCTTGTATGAAATGATTTGAGCCCTGATAATGTCATTGAAAGAATCCTTTTTGGATGTTGTTGCACGTCACCTCTTTTTGAGGTGTGCTGGTTTTTGTTAATTGGTTATGTCAAAAAATGTTGTACGGTGTTTAATTTGACAGGATAAAGTTTAAGTGCTGATACGCATGTCGGCTATGTACAACCGAGTCTCTCAGGTGCACTAAATAGAATATATGTGGGGAAAAAAAACCAACCCAGAAACTTCTAACTAAAGTTAACAATTTTTTTAAAAAAAGCTATCGAAAGTTAACTGTCTTTAGGTAAGACTGAATATTTGTAACTTTTAGTTAATGCTTAAAAAAATAACACTCTTACATCAATCCAGTGTTGAAATTCTATTTGGAGATACTCCGGTGTAATCCCACATTGATCTTGCAGTTCTAAATTGCCTCAACATTGGGTCACGCTGCAGTTTAGTCAGATGAGAAGCTCTGCTGTGTCACAGCACCCTGAAAGAACGCTTTCACTTGCTTCTCGTTGCATGAAAGAAGTCAGTGTAAAATGAATGAGTGTCCAGAACATGTGGATGAGGGCAAATTTTACTGGTTTCTCCCATATCTGTGTAACGTTTCCTTAAAATAATGTAGTGGTCCATGCTTCTGTGGCCATTGACATTTTAGAGTATGCAAACTCTAATGCATTTTAAAAATCTTCTGCAGCAAGCGTGACTTCGAAGTCTGAGCTTTCTGCAACGTCCCTTTCAGTTTGACTTCTAAGGTATCTCCAGAGTATCATCCAGAGTGATGAAAGCTGTGTACCTCTCCTTCTGCCTTTCTTTTCTACTCAAAACTAAGTTTGAACTTAAACTTGATTTTAACAGCTTTAGGGGATAAAAAAAAAAAGAACATGCTGTTTCTTAGTTTCAGCCAAGATGTGTAAGTAGCAGGCTTTTATGTAGACATCCTGGTTTAAATAGGTTCTGTAACCTCACTCTTTTCCATTAGCAAATACTAATTATTTAATAGATGTTCAAATAAAGCCTCTGCAAATAGGTCTTTTATTTGACTTTTACCTCATGGAGCTTTCTCTGCAGGTAAGAGAAGGCTTTGCAGCAGGAGCAGGTTAGAGATTGAAGCTAATCTGGGAATGTATCAGAAATTAAGGCGTTACTGTAGTGGTTTGACAGCCTACACTTTCAGACTAGAAAATGGAAACAACTGCAGGAGTGGTAGCAAAAAAATGAATATATGCGAAAACTAATATAGATGGGGTGGAAATAAGGGTTTGAATTTATTCAGATCCTTCCAGCTCACATATTGATCTCCCTCTTAGAAGAGGGGGAAGATCTGACATATGACATGACGAGTCTGGACGGTATTAGAAAAAACGGCAGCCTTGAAACTGAAATGGAAGGCCAGTCGGTATTTTGTTTGCCAGCTACTGAGGTCAAACCAGAAGGCTAACAGAGCATATACTTTCTCCAGTATTTTGACATCATCTGAACTTGCTGAATACTCTGAAATGAAGAACAACTAAGGTTAGGGGCTTTTTGTGGAGAACGGAATCAAGTGAAATGTAGTTTCATAGTAGAATTCACTAGATTTTAGAGTTTGTGTCCAAATAACGTTCTGAAGTAAGCAGAAGGAAATGCTGCTCAATCTGTTGGACTTCAGTGAACTTCATTTTCACTTGTGTGTCATTAGATTTCACTGGTTACTACAGGTTTTGTAACACGACTAAATTATGGGATGAAGAGGAGACGATAGTAGGTTATGATAAAACAAGGGCTTCTTGATTGTTGTAAGCTACTAATGGAGTTGCACGGCTGATGTTCTTGGAACCAATCTGTTATTAGTAGCTGTTAACTTGGGTGCACAAGTTACGTGTGCTATGTATGCATCATGAGAACAAGCAAGGATCAGAAAATAATCAGGAGATGTTGAATGACGTCAAAGATAAAGGGACGATTTAGATTGAAAATAATAAGGAATAGGAGACTAACCACTTAAGGACTAAAAAAACCAGATTCTGCTTTTTGTCAGAGAGGGCAAATGGTTGGTTTGCTGCTTACAAAGGAAGTAGGATGATGAGAATGAATGGTGGAATAAGGGAGGTGTAAAAAAGTCCAGAATAAGTACTTGACTGAAGTGGCAACCAAAGCTAAGGTGGACAGATTCCTCTGCCTGCTTTTTTTGTTTGTTTTTGCCATGTCAGGTCAAGGACAGATTGAGCAAGTCTATCATCCTTCACATCAGTGTGGGAAAACATGGAAGAAAAAGCTATAGGACAGAACACCAAATGCTTTTTTAGTTAAAAAACCTGCCTATTTTCAGTTGCTTTTTTTTGTCTTGGATTATTTTTTAATTTGGGTATTTTTTATTTTTTTAATCTTGGCCTAAAAATGCAGTTCTTGTTAACACTGAAATTAAGGTGAAACTAGGTATTTTGCTGATGGATTACAATCTGTCCCTGCTAAAAGTTTCACTGTTAACTTAAGTGGTGGATTTAATACCCGCTGTACCGATGATCCATGCAGATGCTAATATGGAATATTGGATCATATGCTCTGATTTGCTTTCGGATTACTGAATAAACCAACCAACCATCCAAGACCCCCAAAATGTTAGATGTGTAAATAATAGAATTTAAGAATGTTGGATGCATTTATAAACTTTGCTTTTACTTGTGAAATCTGTTTTCGGAGTTCTACACGGAGAATTTTTAGTGAAGTTAGGCTGATAACTGCTGGAATTTCGGATTCCTTCAAGGTGTACGTGAAACATTTCTCTCCAAGGAAGATGAAGAGAAACAGCTAGTAAAGAGTGCTGTCTTGATGACACAATCTGTTACTCAATAGTTACTGAGCTATGGGCTAAAATGACCAAGTGTGTACAGGTTTTAATTTAAAAAAACAGTCTGGAACAGAGACTATTAATACCAACTTCCAGTTTGCTTGTGGAATTGGCAAAATTTATTGGTGGATAAGGAATTGGCTGGATGGTTGCACTCGAAGACCTATGGTCAACGGCTTGATGTCCAAGTGGACACCAGCGACTAGTGGTGTTCCTCAGGGGTCGGTACTGGGACTGGCGCTGTTTAACATCTTTGTCGGGGACATGGGCAGTGCAAGTTTGCTGTCAACACCAAGCTGCGTGGTGTGGTCAACACGCTNGGAGACCTTAGAGCCCCTTCCAGTCCCTGCAGGGGCTCCAGGAAAGCTGGAGAGGGGCTGGTGCCAAGGGCAGGGAGGGACAGGCCAAGGGGAATGGCCTGAAGCTGCAGGAGGGGAGATGGAGATGGGCTGTGAGGCAGCAATCCTTCCCTGTGAGGGTGCTGAGGCCCTGGCCCAGGGTGCCCAGAGAAGCTGTGGCTGCCCCTGGCTCCCTGGCAGTGTTGAAGGCCAGGTTGGATGGGGCTTTGGGCAACCTGGGCTAGTGGAGGGTGTCCCTGCCCATGGCAGGGGTGGGACTGGGTGGGCTGGGAGGTCCCTTCCCACCCAAACCATTCTATGATTCAGTGTATTCAGTCCTTCCACTCTGTTAGGAAACAGAGACCGTCAGCCAGCAATCCTTGACAAAATTTTATCTTGACTTTTTTCTCCTAGGTGCCTGAATGGGAATGAAAGAGGATGGGTCAGATTATTTTAATAGCAAACCTACTTGCCCCACAAAAGACTTACTCTGCCTCTGACCTTCAGTGCCGGATTTTTCTTACTGTTAACAAACCAGGGTGCTAATCTCCACTATCTAAAATAAACCTGGTGTTTAGTTTGGCTCCTAGCATAGCTTCAGTTCTTGGTTTACAAGAAGTAGAAAAGGCTTTTGTGGTGGGATGTGTGTGTGTACGTATGTGTGGTGGGGGTTTTTTCCCTCCCACACCCATCCTTGAGGAGGTTAGCTTCAGATTGTGAT
Organism: Aramus guarauna; assembly: GCA_013400195.1. Classification (NCBI taxonomy): domain Eukaryota; kingdom Metazoa; phylum Chordata; class Aves; order Gruiformes; family Aramidae; genus Aramus; species Aramus guarauna. The sequence continues at coordinate 473,250 of VXBL01001597.1, read as the reverse complement.
CTGTTTCAAGTCTTTTTCTCCCACCCTTTACCTCTTGTTAATTATGTCTTTCCATATTTCTGGATTCATTTAAATGACTTTGAAAAGTGTTTGGCTTAATTAGCTGTTTTTCCCAGAACTGAATACACATTCTTCTGTGCAGAAGTTCTTGCCCCAAGGTATTTTTAAGTTTGTTTTTTTTTAAAACTTGGAAACTTGAAGAAAACAAAAATCTTTAGTAGTTTTCTGCAGAAAGGAAGTAGCGTGAAAAACTCTCTGAGCTCAGTTAACCTTTAGGATTTCAGTGGTGGGAAGATTTTGACACTCGACTTGTTTCATTGGATAAAAAATTTGCATTAGACCAAGGGACTGTTGGCTACACATTATGGGTATTTAGCCATTTCCACAGCTATCTATACTGAGAGGCTATCACAAACTGGTGTTGCAGTCTGAGTTCTACATCGCAGGTTTTGATACTTGATTTTCTGCCAAGCTTTTCAGTCTGGAGGCAGCACCTTACAGTTGTCCCTTCCAGCAAAATCAGTAATCTGCGTATTAGCAATGGTTTGCACACAGGGCATGCAGCCTGGTTACCAGTAAGTCTATAGGAAGCCCGGTGAGGCCGGTGAAAATATGCGTGGATTAAATATGTGTGACTGTGTTCTGGGTGCTTGAGAACGAAGTAGAGATGAGGAGCTAGAAAGTTCTGCGATGTAAAAGATGGGTAGACATACCGCTGTCTTATGATAACTGGAGATTGAGTATTTGCCGATGTTAGGCGAAAACATCAGCTGGGACTTTGGAGTAAGAATAATTCCATAATTCCAAATGAAGATGATTTAAATAGCTTTCCTACAACTGATTTCATTTGTTATGGTGGGATCTACATACACAATTGCAGCTTTGGACCTGTTTCATATTCTGCATCATCTTGCTTGCTGCTTGCTTGTTGCTCCGTTGCTTATCTGGCTTTGCTCACCAGCGGTAGTGACCGAACAGCCTAGAGATGGCACGTCACCTCAAATCCTAGTTCTGCTCATCTGTTTAATGCTTTGATAGCTGAGAAGGGTTGCTGTTGAGTCTAGGTTGGCCTTAGCTAGCAATCGGTTTAAACCTTGCATACGGGCTTTACGTTTGTGCGGAGAGCATCCCGCACTTGGCCCCAGCCTGACATTCCATTTTACAGTTCTTACAGTGGCGTTTGGTTTAGCTGTGCCGCTCACCCAGCTTCCCAAGGTGTAGCATATCCTAGAGTCCAACGGCCTGACGGAAATTAAATCCCGTGCGAAGGATGGGAGCGGATATGCAGAGGTTGGGCAGGTATACCGTCACTAATCAACACACCAATGAACATGCCACATGGAATAAAGATAACGGAAACTTTTTAGATATTTGACAAGGTATAAAACCTGTTATAAGAAGTCAAGGTTGTATCCTCTTGTACAACAAACCATACTAAAGTGTTTTCTTCTTTTTAGTCCAAGTGGTAAGAAGTTCAGAAGCAAGCCTCAGTTGGCAAGATACCTGGGGAACACTGTTGATCTCAGCAGTTTTGACTTCAGAACGGGAAAGATGATGCCCAGTAAATTGCAGAAGAACAAACAGAGACTAAGGAATGATTCTCTCAATCAAAATAAGGTTTGTTAGTAAATACTGTGTTTAAGGATATCCTAAGAATTTCCTTTCCTGTAGTTAATTTAGCAATTTCTTTTCTGCTTAAAGCAGTCTGCTTCTAAGATGTACCTGTATGTTTAATTTTTAGCAGTGGTAGAGACGTAAATTTATAAATAGAAGGAATGCTCTGCTACTACCAAGAAAATATCAAGGTGAGGTTAAGTATGACTCGAAAGTTTGAGTAATTCAGGAGTTGGCTTGGCACTGAGAACCTCAATGCTAGTCACCTACCTGAACTATATTCTTCTAAATGGGAAAAGTTAGGACTGTTGACACCAAGAAATTCTCCTGTGCAAGGCTTCAAATTGCTATGTTCATCTTCCTGTTCTGAGATGAAATAGTTCACATTTTTAATGTGCGCGATACGTGCCAGGAAGCTTGTTTTCTGAGGCAAATCCATTTCTCTGTGCAAATCTGGCTGTCTGTGTACAGCTGTGGAGCTTAACAAGGCCAGGTGGTTTTCTGGTTAAGACTGAGCCTTTCTCAATTGATCTGATTGTTCTCTTATTGTCTGTTTCTTTTTGAAATCAGTGTATCTTTTCGAATAGTGAAGAAAATGTGTCTAACGGATTAATAATAAAAGCATACGGAAGAGAAATAACCGATGTAGCACACAGGGACACGACTAGTAAATTTAGCTGACTCTCAGATAGTAAAGACAAACTTTAGAAACCTCGTACAACACTTTGAAAGGATTTCTGTAACGACCTGCAATGTTTTCTTTTTGAAGTGTTTTATTCTTCAAGATTTCATAATTTACAGTAGTCTATGAAAATACCTAACAAGTTATAGCTATGTCTTGTGCACTGATGTTTTTTGTCATCTGCCGTTTGTAATGCGTGAACCACACATTTCATGCTGATTTCTTTTTATTTAAAGCATGTGTCCAATTTATTTAATATTTTCTTCCCACAGACGTGAGACTTTCAAGTAATATAACATTTGGGGGTAGTCCAAAGAAAGGTTTTGGTTAGGCTTTTTGCATGAGCAGAAATTACAAAATTTGGTTTATAAAATCTGGATGAGTCTGTGCTCGCTTTGAATTCCTGTGATCTTAGATTATTTGAGTGTTGCTCACAGTAGCTCTGTTAAATACAAAATTAGAAAAAAATGCCTTTTTTTTTTTTTAATGGTAAATAACATTTATTATTTCTAAGTGACTGAATCTCTAACTCCTGAGCTTTCAAGAATTTCTGCAGTATTCCTGTGACAGCTAAAAATGAGATCTCAACTCATTCCTGAAGGTTACGTTTTCTTCCACAGACACGGAAAGAAATCGGTTGTGGTCATCTTCTAGTCCGCCTTGCAGCTGTGCTGCTGGGGGGCCGTAAAAGACAGACTTGCACAGGCAAGTTTGTGTATAAACTTGCTCGTATTTTATGGGTTGTTTGTTTTTGTACAAACAATTTACCCCAAATGTTTCTAAATTCTTTGGCTCCCCTTATGATTCAAGGAATATCAAAATATAGTTGAGTTTTCTTTCTCGGACGTGTCTAGGCAGTTCGATTTATGCAGCTGGTGGATGGAAATGCTGTCTGGCTTCTAACTTTGGAGATTCTCATCTCTGGCAGACTAGAACTCAATGTCAAGATTGCCATACTACATGTCACCTAGCTTTAAGTGGAGCTGAGGATAATATATGCTAATGAATCTGCTTGACTTTGTGACGTTAATGTACAACAGTGTAAACGACACGGAAATATTCTTTTCCAATCTTAGTGTTGTGCATTCTTACTGACCTTTCAGGATTGGCAATAAAGACATATATTTGATAGGTTTATTTACCGTAAAGCCGCAGGAGGAGTCTTGCTTCAACCTGTACTAATCTTTGTTTTCTGTGTAACCATTTTGAGAAATGAAGTTATTTTATTTATTTGAAGTGCTTTTGAAATAAGAAATACAATCGAATATGAATCCAGTAGCTACAGCATGCTGCTGTGCTTAGAAAAATATGCTTATCAATTCTCTATTTTGAAAAGAAAAGGGAATAGAGACTACTGGTGAAACACGCTGTCTGGTTATAAGTGACTTCTTCAGTTAAGGGATTTGAAAGGCCTGGAAATATATTGCTGAGTTTTAAAAACATTTTTATGTCCGGGGCGCATTGATACTTCTGGAAATACATGTCTTTGGAAAGGCAGTAGACTGAAATTATTTTGGAAACTGTTGTTGGAGCATAAAGTACTCTTAATGAGTCAAAATGAGCGGGGACCATTGAGATTTCTGCTAGCTGATACATTGCTGTAGTTCCCAAATTAGGAAGAGATTTTGGGTTCTGATAGTAGTCAAGCAATAAACAGTAATAAAAACCCACTGCGTGTCTGTGTTTCTGGAGGCTGAAGCTGTGTAGGTGTGCCTAAAACTGAGTATTTGAAGCTTAATCGCCATCTGAAATGAAGCAATCTGTGTCTGAGCATTTGAAACAGATAGCGTCTTCTATCTGGGAAACTCAAAAGAGCTTTTTGTTCTTCAGGAAAGGTGTTGGGTGTAGGGATTGTTACTTACTTCTGTTGGGATGTACTGCAAGCCCTTCCTTTGTAATGAATAAACTTATGTATGGCTGGCTTATGATTTATTGTGAAACAGAGTTTCTGCGAATATCAGTTGTTTCCTGTTAACGTGTGACAATTTTTTTCCCCCTGTACATCTGAAGATCTGTGGGTGCTGGAGATGGGTGAGCTTTGCAACTTTCTGAAACTCAGAGTTTATTTCTCTTGTTCGAAACTCAGTGCTACGAATGAGAGGCTGTTTATTTAGGAGGAGATCAGAAAGCCCAGAGGTGACTATGATTAGAAAGGAAATAAAGTAGGAAAGTAGTAAGATTATAATTACAGTGCTCAGGAATTGGTTTGTTCTTAGTTTAAACAGTTTATCTTAATGACTGGTTTCAAGGATATAGCTTTGATTAAAAAAAAGTATATGGGACATCTAGCCCTTGAACCTGTATTTCCTGCTTAGTTTATAACTCATCAGGGTTTCGCTTTAATGCTGGGGGCCTTATCATTAATGTAGCTGAATTTTCTTAATTTCTCACACTGCCTGCAGACATCTCCTTTTTTATTTTCCTAAGTTTAATGGCCTTATTTTTTAACTTCTCTTTAAGTCACATTGCAGGCCAAAAGGAACCTGTAAATATTTTTCGTGAACTTGAAGCTAAGACTTTGGTTCTCGAAATGTTTGCGAAACCAGATTTATCCCCCATATGGCAGATGGCTCTGTAATATTATCGGGTTTGTCAGTTTTAATAGCTATTTTACCACTAATACTGCTGCTACTGCACAGAATGCCCTGCGGGCATGGACTTCAAAGCATCAAATACTACTTTGAACTTGATGTCGTAAGATCAGGGAATGCGAAGCTTGTAGGATAGGCAAGGTCTATCAAGGTTCTGGTGTGAATTAAGTTACGTGGTGTGAGGAAAGTTCATTGTCAAAATACTTTGTGCAAATGTTAAGTACATGCCATTACTGTCTAGCTCTGGTTGGTGATTCTGTGCTCATCCGAGATGCTTTAATTATATATGAAAATAAATATGAAAAAGTTTAACATTAGACTTCCTATTGTCATCATCAGTGGGGAAAAAAAATAGACCCCATAACCTGTGTCCACCACACAAAGCACGTGTTAAAAGCATGACCAAAATATCTGAAAGTATTTTCCTAGTGGCCTGGGACTACCTGGGTGAAACATTAGGAGAAGAATGATGTCTAGATTTATTTATAAGCTTAAATTCTCACTTTTGCTTTGTATAAAGAGGTCTTATGACTTTGTGCTAATTAAATTGTAATTTCTCCAATTGGTTAAAACCATTCAGTGTAATCAGGCAGAAGCACTCGTGCTCTGTCGCCGTTTGCTCTGGCCGTGGAAACCCTGGTCCTGGCTAGACAAGAATCAACAGTGTGTTAGGGATGGAGCTGAAGATGTGCTGCTTTTCCCACTTGAAAGCTGTGATATTGCAAGACATGGAGACTGGTTCATTTCTGGCTGTAAGGTTACAAACCAGAAATGCTAAGTGTCTGAATTTCTGAGGAAAACTTCCACTGGAATTTGTGGGTTTAGCCTTATTCTGTTTTAATGAGTTTGCTTCCTGGAAATGAAGAAGAAAGGGGACCTATGAAATAACAAGGTGTTATTTAATTTAAAGGAGTGGTAAGAATAGAGACCTGTGATCAGAATCGCTTCCATCGAACAGATTTCTATAACTCTTTCAGAATTCACCTGTATGTTCCAGCATCTTTCTGCTTTTGGTCTGGAAAACTGGTTTGGCTCTTACGAGAAGATGAACAAATCAGTATTAAGCAAGGATTCCCAAAATGCTACAGAGCGAACTTACAAACAAGTGTAGGAATTGAGTCATACTAATAGCTAAGAATACGCATAGTACTCTTGATAAATCACCTTCTTTGCCATCTGCATGAAAAATTGAGGCCTGAAATCTTAAAACTATCCCTTCATTTAGGTTCTGTTGAGATACCTAGATAAATATGAAGCGTTACTCTGTTGCTCCTTCTTATAAATTACATTCCTTGGAATTACATGGAGGAATTCCTTATTTTTTCGACGAGGAAGGATCTAATAGTGCCGTGTCATCCTGGCGAGGCTGTAGAAGGCTCCTCTCCCCCCACCCAACAGATGAATCAAATAGTTGGGTAGGAGCAGCCAATATAATAACCGTTGTAGTGTGCAAGGATGTATTTTGGGATTAAGCAGCTTGCCTGTAGAATGGTCTCCATAACGAAAATTACTTTCTGTGGAGCGCAGAGATGATATTCTCTTTCTAGCAAGTTTATAGATTGTGCACCGTACAGATGTAGGAAGAATGAATTCACACTCCTTTTCTCATCAGCTATCCACCTTGTAAGAACCGAGGTATGCTAAAATACAGGACATTCTGATGGTGGAGGGACTACCATGGTGCATTGCTCTAGCAAAGCTCTCAAAGAAGGATACGTGCTTCTAAAATACGAATTAAATCTGAGCCAGATGCAGTGAAGAGAAGACTTATTGCTTAATAAGCCATATTTTTAATTTCATTTTTACACAGATCGCTACCGAATATCCAGAGTCAGTATTCTAACTTTCGTCATCTGGAATTCCAGAGTGTTCAGCTTAGGATTTTTAAACAAGCGATTTTTAAACAAGCATGTGCTCTCTGGTTCTTAACGTAGTCTCTTTTATGAAGTTGTGTAGTCCAAACTGTGTAGTCTAAATGTGGAGGATTTCAAGATTGAGATTTAATTCCCATTTCTAAAAAAATCCTAATGAAAAACTTTTTTAACATGGTCCTTGGATGGGGTCTAATACCAATGTTCATTGTGTAACGTTTGAGCTATGATCTCACAACCAATTATAAAGCTTCTGAGATATGAAATATTATATAATAATTTTATTGATCTTTAGAATTAATAGCAGTAAACTTTTAAAAAGCTTTCTTTGTCAGAAACTAGGTATGGCTGTTAAATGTTTTGAAGTGCTTAAGACTGTCCTGCAAAATAGTGAACTTGCTTTTTGATACATGTTCATTGAGAAAATACGTCTCATGGGATATTTATTTTCAGTGTTTCTCTTGTGTCAATGTGACATGTCTTCTCAGTCACACCTTGGGAAAAAAGAAAAGGGAATTATTTTATTTGTTAAGAAAAATATCAGGCAAAATGCAAGAGCAGAAAAGTCTGAAATTATACATTCAGGACTTGGAGGATAACAAACAAAAAGCTGTAAAGCGCTGTTCTGTTGGCACGGCACTTCAAACTGGCAGTCTGCTCTTTGACAGACAGATTTAGAAAAGCTGGAATGGTATGCAGGTGATGATCTACCTTTTTCTTTCTTCATCAGTCCTGGGGGTTATGAGAGAATTCTCTTCCCTGACCCCAAATACTCTTGGAGTTGTTGCTACGGAGAGGGATTCAGGCACTAGTGTCTCCTAAGGGTTTGATGGGAGCCAAGATATTATTGATAAAGTCAGATCTGATGCCTGGGGATCAGCAGTTCGCAAATCTGATAAAAACTAGCTTTGTCAAAGGACTTGTTAAAATCGATCTGATTTCAGTTTCTTTCCAGAATAAATTGCTGCACTTATTAAGAATTGTTTGATGTAGGAATTGCTTAGGAAATTTGTGACTTACGTAGGATTTTCTGTAGGAAGTTGCTGTCCTTTAAGACTTGGAATCCTATAAACTGTTGGCTACAAACATACTCTTGTGAAGCTTTGGAAATTTCATTTTGACATCTGATGGTGAAGCTGTCTGTTTTCAAATGTAAGTCACTTGCACAATTAACAAAATATTTTAACAAAAGAAGAGATGGATTTTCAAGCAGTTTGAGTCTTCCCAAGAAGGTGAAAAGGTGTGGAATCAGTTAAGTGTCACCTTTTTTTTTTTTCTTCTTCTTTAAAATGATAGCTGCAAAGGTTAGTTAAGCACAGCATTTAAGGGAAACCTTTGCTCCAACATAAGACTCCTTCTTTTGCACATCAGTAGAAGAGGGTGAATCCAACGTTACTTTGTATAATTTTTGTTAATTCACTTTTTTTCCTTTTTTTAACAGGGAAAACCAGACTTAAATACAACTTTACCAATCAGACAAACTGCATCCATTTTCAAACAACCCGTCACCAAAGTTACCAATCATCCTAGTAACAAAGTAAGATCTGATCCGCAGCGAGTGACGGAGCAGCCACGACAGGTAAGAATTACTCTCTTTCCAGCCTTACTGCTCAGAAAGTTGAAACACGCTGAAAATGGGCTTGTTTTCAGCTCTGCTTCAATTACAGATGAGAATTCCTTTCCGGAAGGTTACTTAGAGAAATGTGTGTAATACATACAATTATAAAAAAAATACAGAAATAACAGTTCATATGGAGATTATTTTTTCTTAACCCAAAACTTCATCTATATTTGATTACCATATTCCTCTGGAAATTCAGATATGGGCTGTGCTGTCACAATTAGACATCAAATGTAAAAAAAAATGTCATGTGCAGCTTCTTAACAGAAATTGCTATAAAATACATGGTTATCATCAAGAAGTAACATCTCTCTGCTATATAGAAGAACTTTGTGGAAAATCAATAAATAATTGTATTTTTAATCCCTCTTTTTCACTATAATACTACTGTAAATACAAACCACAGTAACATAAACTCATCTTACGCAAGTTCTCCTTTAGCCGCTTTTCTTTATATCAATGACAGATCCCCTGTTCACACAGTGCTTTTTTGAGTTTGGTTTTTATGGGGAGGAGGGAGCTGAGAAGAAACAGAAATCTGGTTAATGAGTGAATGATCGGCTAGGTAATGTAGTGTATACTGGATCGAGGTATTGTTTTTAAGTCTGACTTGTATTTTTTTGAGTCATAGCATTACTACCATCAAATTGAAACACCTTACTCTATCTTAGGAGTGCAGGGATGAGAAGAAAATGCGGAGGCATGTTCAAATGTTTGTACACTCATATGTCACTAACTTTTAACAACATTTCCTTTGAAACTCAAGCTTGTCTCTAATGTTGCACTTTCAAACATCTTGAATGCTGTTCTTGTAAGAAATAACATAAGGAATTTAGACTCTGCATCCTCTAAATTCAGGTGAGAAAGAAAAAGAAGAAATATCGAGCCGTATTGGATCATCTTGTTGAGATGTCTTTTAGCAAGATTTGAAGGCTACAGCTAACCTCACTGTTGGTCCCATGAAGTTCAGCAGGGGCCATGTAAGTGTATCACGTTCAGATCTAAAAGATGCATAATTGCATGTGTCTGTTGATTCTCTTCGCATTCTTTGGGTTTTCCTTTTGAACTACTACTACACTTTGTGTGTCAGGAATTTTCCTTTTGGTCATGTCTGCTGAACCAGTAACGATCACCAAAGCATGTGAAACTTATGGCACCTTTGTGGCAAGAGAAATGGATGTCTGGCAATTCATGTCTTGATGGATTCCAAACCCTTTCATGCTTGCCTATTTCCTCCCTCTTTTCTTTCTTCCAGAATCTTTTCTTCAAATACATAGTGACTGAAATCTTTGGGAACGCATCCCTTGCCTTTTGAGAATGACTATCCAGTAAAAATTCACAGAACAGGCTATTTTCAAACCTACTCAAGTTAAGTCTTTGCCTCCTTAAGGTAGACTCTTACAGATTAAGCTATAGCAAGATCTTCAAGGAATCATCATCTGCTGATCACTGCATCAAGCATTCTTTTTCAATCAAATTCCTTTCTCCTTTCTTGCAACAGTGCATCTTTGGAAGAGGACACTTTAAACGCTATTCTTATTCCGTGTATGACATACTTCATTTGGAAGAAATGCTAGCTCTGTTTGCATTGAATGTAGAGTAGTCGATCTTGTATATCTAACTGCAAAGCAATTCTTGGTGTATCTTACTCTTGCTGTTCTCCAAGCTAGAATGTTGCCTTGAGCTGTTTCTAGTTGGTCATGGTCCTGAGTAGTGATGATTGGCATAGGTAGGAGACTGGGGGAAGGGAGAGAAGAGATTGCTAGAGTTGTTTTTATATGAAATTTGAGTGAACAAAAAAATCTGGAATAAAGCAATTTACTGTAGGTAGCATGCTGTCAGTTACTGGAGAATCTTAAGCAAATCGACAGCTTTCCTAAACAATTTCCAGTGATCTCGTTTCCTGACGCACAGATTTCCATCGTGCAACTTGCAATATTTCTTTAGTATTACTAACCAGAAGTATGGAGGAACTCCAGTTGTCAGTCACATGTGCACCCTTCATACACGCATACATAAATCCACGCACACGCACATCTTGTTCGAACGTAGCATGCAATACATGTTTTACTCACTAGCTGGAGCATCAATATTAGTAGATATTTTCTTTGCTTGGTTTTCGAAAAGCAACGATTCTTTTTGTGATGCAATCTGTTCAGACAAAGTAGAGAAGGCGAGGTGAGGACTGAAGTTGCTGGAAAACTTTCTTCTTAATAAAGCCTGCGCCATGTGGAGCACCTGTCACGTGAGATACAATTGTTGGACAAATGCAGCCTTGCAAGTGTATTTGAATTCTCTTCCCCCCAGAAAAAGCCTATGTTTTTGTTACATAAATAATCCCTACATGTATCACTGTCTTCTCCTTCTCTCACACTCAGCTGTGCAAACTTTCTGTTACATAGACTGTAAATGTATCAGTGTGGATATTCAGGTGAATGCTGGAACACTGACTATATTGCCGATTTGTATATGAAGCTTATTCAGGTTTCACTTCCAGTGTCCTTCCTCCCTGTTTCTTCAGTTCTTGGCCCAAATCCCTCAAGGGATTCTTGCTTCTGTAGTTCTAGACAGGCATCTCCGAAAGCTTTATCCGCTTATATCTATTGTATCTCCCTTTTCAAAAGACAGTCTAACCAGAATTCCCTGAAAATTCTCTTTGGCCTGCCTCCTTATGTAGAGATCAAAACCAATGAGTACTGTAGTTCCATTGGCAGGCAGTAATTTTTTTCATGACCTGGGAGTGAGAAGACACGCTTATTGGTGTTGGCAGGAAAGATATTTGGCAGCAGCTCTTCTTTAAGCAGTAAGCCCTGTGGTAGTTCTTGGAAAGATAAATTAACAGCTTGCCTATGATCTTCATATAGGTAAATCTGTGAATTACAGCAACAGGTCTTTGTGGCAACTGCTGGTTCCGTACCTTCAGCACGCCAGTTCGTTGCACACAAGAAGTGTCACGAGGTTGTCTAAGCCTTTTTCAAGCAACAGCTCTGGAAGACAGCATCTTAAAGCTTTCAAAGCCATTCTTAAAGGTTTTCTAGACTACTAATTATCAGTGAAGAACTTTACCCAAGAAAAAATGGAAGTGTTCTGGAGAATCCTGGAAGTTGGTAGTGTCAACTTGAGCTCCATGTGTATGCTCTGAAGGGGTCTTCTGGTACTCACTAGACTTCTTTCAACTATCGGTTGTCTTCCTCCATGTGGCTTTTGTTCAAATACTGGTACCCATCAATCCACGGAGATTTCTCGAATTCTTCATAACTAATCAAATGACAGGAGTACCTGTAAGTTCCTCAACAGCAAATCTGATAGCCTCAACTGCGGCTTTCTTCAAAGTGCTTTAACATCTCTTTTTGTAGTATCAACCTGCTCAAAATATTTTGACTCTTCATAAGCTTACTTAAGATAGGTTTTTCTTACTATTTCTGTGGTTTTGGGGTTTTTTCCCTCGCAGAGTCCACTGATAAACCAGTGTAAGAAAAAGAATTCTGAAGGATTGTTAGTAGGCCATGCAAGGAAAGAAAAAAAACTCCTTGTTTAACCTCCTCTCCAGGGCTAGACTTAGTAAGTTTTGATATGATACATTCTTGATGAATTTAAGGGTAATGATTTGGATTTGAATAAGTCAGATTAGCATTGCTGAAATTCAAACTGGAATTAATGATGAATCAAAAAATCATGCAACTGTATCTTCCATCTTCCTCTTAAGTGGTTTTGAGTACTGTCAAGATCCCATTGTTTTCTCCCTCCTTCCTATTGAGCAAAAAGGCCGTTAGATGCAGCAGTGCTTTAGGGCACATTAATGCTCCACTAGTGCATCTGGATTTGAGTATTCCTCAATGAAGAAGAGTGAATGTGAAGCAGAGGAAGTCCTGTAACTATTTGAAATGATTATAGGCAGTAAATATTTTATGTAATCGCTTAAAATTGAGTTTCTTGCCTGTTAAGTGGTCTGCACCTAACTGGATCAAATGGAGTGGTGCTGCAAATCAAACCTCTTTCTTATGGATCAGTGTATGTCCCTTGTACCTACACTCACTTGATGTCTCCAAAAGGTCCAGGTCTGTGTCCTCTGTAGAGCACTTACCCTTTTCTTTGTGTGTTAGAGCTTCTTGGTTCACACTGTTCCATGTTTATTGACCTTTTCAGGGTAGATATGAATTTGCAAAGCACTGACCTCCATATCTTCCTAACACATTTGGCTAAAAAACATTCCACAAACACACCTCAAGTGTTTAAAAGAAGGCCATCCTTCTCTTCCAAGCTCATTTTGAGAAAATCAGGTAGTCAGTTAGTATTATGTGATCTGATTCATCTAGTTCTGTGGCAGATGACCACCTTTAAAGAACACCTTAGGATAAATCTGAGGGTATTTATGTTTAAAAACACCTTAGGATAAACCTGACATATTTACTTATAACATCATCTACCTGTAGGCCAGAAGTACTCTTTAAAATTGATTTGAAAGTCTCTTTTCTACTTAGTGTCATGTATATTTGCAGTGGGTTGTATTGTAATGGATTATTGAATAGGATTATATATGACAAATTAAATCTGACCATAGTCATTTCTTGGCATAAGATATATGCAGCCTAAAAAGCCTAATTTACGTGAAAAATTGCAGGGTGTCATTTTATGTATGTCTTCTTGTGAACAGTTCTTAACAAGAAAGATGTATTTAGCTCTTAGCACTTTGTATTTTGTCAAATAGATGTGATTTTATTTCCTGTGGATCAACTTAAGGGATTGGCATCTAAAATTAGATAGGGTTGGAAATCTTAAGCTTCTCAGTTAATATCTATTAGAATTATCAAAAAGAAGGATGGAGGAACCCAATGAGATTGCCAAGTTTCATCTCCCTCTCCCAGGCAGCTAAAGGAACACTGAAATTTTGATTGGCAATTATGGATGCAGCAGAGCGGAGCAACTCAGCAACTGGATATAAAGAGAGGAAAGAATTTATCCAATTTTCTGGAGAAATTCTCAGTCTTTTTAAATTCTTCCATGGAGACTTTGGAAAGACCTCTCTTTAATCATGTTTCCTCATTTAACTGCTTGCAGTGTCAATCAGTTGAGCACTTTCCCAAATGGTAACTGACATTCTGGTCTCACTCAGCCTTTAAAACAGGTTTTAAAACATAACAAACTTGCAAGCTGTCTGTGTCTGCAGTACAGTATAGATATGTTGACTGTATTTTGTGTAGACCTGCCTAACTTCGGCTCACATACCAGGTTGTAATGCATCTGGAAGCAGTGTGGAAATAAATGTGGTTCCTGAGAGCTGGGAAGATGCCAAGGCAGCTACCTGGAGTTGTGACTGTGCTGATAAACTTACTGTTCCCATCACGCTTCTGAATTAGATGGTAGCTTTTTCTGACTGCTGCTGTTGCAAGAGCAGATATCTGTAGCTGTCTAAATAGAAGAAACCACCTCGGTAAACAAATCTCTGAACTCACCGATACCAGAATCTTTATCCTTTCTACTGGGTGTCCAGTCAACTACATCACTCTGTTGACACCTACAGTATTTTTAATACTCTGTAAATAGTAAATGGCAGATGAAATTTGAGGTTCTTGATGGATTGATTTATGTATAAATCAGCCACCCTCCAAGAATGTTTGAATGTTAAGAACATATGTGCTTTTCTTTTAAAAATAATAGAATTGGAATGGATTCTTTTCCAGCAAAAATTTCCTGTAGGCTTCCATTGCTTGGGCAACTGCAAATAGACTTTTATTTATGTAGGGAAAAGGAGCAGCTCATAATATGTTTGTATTTGGTGGTTCTTGCAATGGAGAGGCTAATCTATCATTTCTTTGTTGTCTGAATGAGAAATAATAGTTGCTTAGGAGATTGTGTTTTTACAGAGATCACGGGTTAGATTATAGTTCACCATTAGTCACAAATAGCTTTTCTTGGACAAGAAACAATTATGGAGGAAGCAATATTTTATAATTCTCCAAACAAAGAACTTCAGAAGCACAGCTGTAGTACAGCTCTGCCATTGCGGAGTTTCAGAACAACAAGGAAGTGAAAACTCTGCTCCACCCTGGGGACCTTGGCATTGCATTCCCATGCTGCCTCCTCCGTCACGGGGGGAAAAAACCAGGGTTGCCCTTAGTGTGGTAAATTTGAGTGATAAGGGATGCATTTTTTGCTTGACAGGAGATTAGTGCGTCACTTTTGGCATCATGAATATTGATGAGTTTCCTAGGGAATGGAGCACTTGGCTGCTGGGTCTTTCTGAACGTAGAACACTCAACCATCAGTAGAGGAAGGATCCAGGGTTTAGGCTCTTTCCAGTGTGTGTTCCCTAACCACTACTTCGAGCAAAACTAAAATTGAGCCATTTTTCCTCCTCCAACAGGATGAATACCCCTAACTGACTGACGAATCCTCAGAATGGTTATTCATTTTGTGTTAGTAATGAAATAGCACATCCTAACAATGATGAATTTTGAAATCCGGTTCTTTTCTCATTCCTTCCTATCCTGGTCCCATCAGGATTATTATTACTGGATAACAGGCTCTCATGTTTGCTAATGCTTCTTTCCTGGAGGCCTCAATCTTGCTTTTCTGGCTGTACTGGTGCATTCTCAGCAGGAAGAAGGAAGATCGGACCCTATCAGCCTGCCCTGTGCTTCAGGGATTACCATACTTTCCAGGGCACTCAAGCTGAGCAAAGCCGAGTCTGGATAGCTCACTATTTTACAAGGAAACCTCTAATTTTGAGATGATGTAAGGTTTATTATGCAGAAGGTAGCCTCCGTTGCTGGCAGGCGTGTGTTGAATTTGAGCGGCTGTCTCTGCAGACGCTTGTGCTGAGGGGCTGTTACTTGTTTTATGAAGTCCAGATGGCTTTGGGCAGGAGACAAATGCCAAGGGCTCAGTCTGCCACGGCCGTGCTCCATGGATCCTGATGCCTAGCTGTTAAACTAGATGGGGTTTTTATGAATTGCTCCTAATTTAGGTACCTATTTCTCCGCTTAGCAGGTCATGAATCCTGTGAACCTGAGCTTTATTTTCTCTTTCTATTCCCTCTCTCACTAATGATGAGAGAGTTGCGAGTTAAATAATATAAGCTATTTTTAGGGCTGTAACCTCAGAGGCAGATACTCTGCTCATCGAGACTTGCAGAGTCACTTGAATGCATCCTGCCGTTGCTGTGGAATGGTTGCGTCTTCATCATGTAAGTGGAGTAACAGAAAAGCTTTTTCTGAATTTGTATTAGCAGCTTCTTCCCTCTTTCTCTGTCCCTTAATAGCTATTTCTGGTGCAGCTGATAGGGAAATACTTGTCCAGGTCTAGTCCAACTCAGAATCTTCTTTAAGGCCCAGGAAAAGGTACAGAGATTCAGAGTGGACTCGTAAGAACTCATAAAGGTTTGGAGAACAAATTTAATAATAAAGCTCTAGGAATGTGATTCGTTTCTCGTGAAGAGCAAAAAAAAAATAGTGACTTTGTCAGTCTCATAGGAGATCTGGGGAGATGAAAATTTGGAGCACAATCATTGTAGTATATAATGTGCTAGGAATATGCTAGGAATGTGCTAGGAATATGCTTCACTTCAGTCTTGTTTTAACAGGTATGTCTAAGTGTCACCTGCTTTGTTCTCCCTGGCCTTGACCCCAAAGTCAGCTGAGGTCTTGGTAGTTGCGTAGACTTTTTCCTGCATTCAAAATCAGTCCTTCAAGAGCTGAGTGAACGCTGGTGCTGGACGCTCCACCTAATCAATATTGCACTACACTTTCCAAATCTTCGAAGCTTTCATATTCTTTAAACAGTGAAAAACATGAATAAGCTTTGTAGTGACTTTATCAAGATGGGAAGCTAACCCAGTGATGAAATACTGAATTGGCAGAGTTTTACTTTGACTTCGTTTATCCGAATATAATACTACTTTTAGAGTTTGGCTAGTGAGTTGCTGGGTTTGCCTTTCTAACAAAGGATTTCTTTAGTATTCTAGCCAGCTTTAAGGCGCTGCCACTTCATCCACAGAGCTGTGAGGACTGCTACAAGACATCTCAAGTGCTTTCCTGGGGTGGGGGCTTAGCAAAGGTGGTAAACAGCAGGAGTGAATGACTGGAGGTACTAAATATTTAACATTGGACAAGATAAAAGATGCTCAACTAACAATGTAGCTCAAACCTGGGATGGAATGTTGAAAATGAAGACTAGTGAAGAGCAAGGAGTCAGTTAACAGGAAGCATTTGAAGTTTAAGTGGTTCTAGTAAAATGAGACACAAGTGGCAACGGGTATTTCCAAAAAGCTGCCAAATCACAGAGATGTCAAGAACGTGTGATGTAGCCAGAGTCCGCAAAATTGTTTAAGAGCTCAGGTGATCCTGTGTGGGTTTTCTAAACTACTGAGTTCTAAACTTGGTGACAAATGTGTCCTATTGTCCAGAGAAGAGTGCTTAAATAAGTAGATGTCTATAAAATGACATAGTAGTCTCTCAGGCAACACAAATATCATTCAACCTACTGATTTGTGAAGCTGTAAAGACATGTTGTGGAGAGTATTGCATTTTTCTTAGCATAACTGCATGTTTTATTTTCAGTCAGTAGTATACTCTTAGTGCTAAGGTAGATGGGTTTTGTTGCTTTTTTCTTTCCTTTACTACCTCTGTATCTGAAAAAAATGGTGGGTTTTTTCTGAATAAGAATCACTAATGTACAGTGCTTCAGTTCTGATGCAGTGTGACTAACAATATAGGTTGCCACAGAAGATGAAAGAGGATGCTCCAGTTGTATCACTTCCAGTTTTAGAACAGAATGCGACGTTCGAAAGCCCTATCTTAAACTGAGGCTTTTGGGTACCCAGCTGCAACAAAGAATTTCCTAGCAATTAGAGTAACTGCTTGTCTAAGTTTTTTGTCTCAAGTTTTGCAGGCATGAAAAGAAATAGATGAATTTTTTTTTTCCTCCCTGATATCCTTGCAGAAAAACCAAACTATTTCTGAATGCCCTTTCCACAGGAAATTGCATAGCTATGTTCTTGCTTCCCTCCTTATTAAGATAATTTGTTAAATGCAGCTTCCTGTGGAATGGAAGTCAACTTAAGTAGTTTTCATCACTATCTTGCTAAACAGAAAAGGCGTTTTTAAGGAATAGATGGGGCCAATCTCCAGCCCAGAACTTCAGGATGAATCTTCAGACCAGCAAGATAGGAGTGAGTAGTGAGACCTCTATCATTAAACACAAAGCTCTTGGGTCAAGAAACTGGTTTCTGTGAGAAATGGAAACATGTTCCCAGCTAATAAATGAAGCAATGGGATTGATTTAGGGGTTTTTTACTATTTTTAATGAGCGATCTTGTTTTTTCTTTTTCAGCTTTTCTGGGAGAAGAGGCTACAAGGCCTCAGCGCATCGGATGTCAGTGAACAAATCATAAAATCCATGGAGCTACCTAAAGGTCTTCAAGGTATTGTGTTCACTTGCTGCAGTTGCTTCAGATCCACCAAGTTATCTGTGCTTAAAAAGGACAGAGGTTTTGAAGCTCTTAACAAGTTTTCAGTTTACAGTCAGATTAAGTAAACTTCAGATTGTAAATGTTCTTGCTGACAAAATATCTCAGTCTCCAAAACAATGTTTATTTTTAGTTCATTTATGTAGTTAATATAAACCACACTTCAGAACTGCACTCTTATTGATGAAAGTTGATCTAAAATATGTTAACGTCATAGTTCAGAATTAATAACTTTGTTCCACTGCTTGGGAGACTTTCTTGGGAATTTGAGTGTTGTAAAAATCTCCAGTGTTTGTTTTTCAGAATGAATTTAATACCTTGTAGCATTAAAGCAAAGACTGTGCTGGTGTGGGTTAATACCACGCAGTTGCAAAGAAACTGCTTCAATATGTGACTGATAAATCTATGATGTGATCATCTTTATTAAAAAATTGATGATTTCGTAATTGCTAGGGTAAGCAAAAAACCTAGCCAGTTTTAGAAATGAGATGCCTTTTGAAATCCTAACTTACATGTAAATGAGAACTGTGCTATTACAAAGCCGCTTGTAAGAACTTGCATTTAACTGTTTAGAATATACAACCATGTGTATCATGAGTATACAGAACCTCACAAACTGAGAAGAGCTCTGCCACTGGAAGTTACACGTGGAATGGAAATCCTAACTACTCAGTTTTCTTTGTTTTAGGAGTTGGCCCAGGTAACAATGACGATACCCTGTTATCAGCTGTTGCTAGTGCTTTGCACACCAGTTCTGCACCTATCACGGGGCAGCTCTCTGCGGCTGTTGAGAAGAACCCAGCCGTCTGGCTTAATACATCTCAACCCCTCTGCAAAGCTTTCATAGTCACAGATGATGACATTAGGTAAGTTTTATAAAGTCTTTGACGCAAGGCAAGTTTGATTGAAGTAGGCTCTTTCCTGGCTCAGTGCAGTCCTGGAGATAAGGGAAGAGAAATGTATACATGTTTCTTGTACCTGCTGATTAGTTTAGTAACTTGAAAAAATGAAAACCTGGGTTTTCTCTTTATGGTCAAAATAAGAATATAAAATATTCACTAAAGTATGAGGCATAATCCACATTTTCTTTCCCAAGAGAGTGCCCTAAACAATAATCTGTAGTTGTGGTCAATATTAGCTTTCTTCCTTCCCATTTCTGGTTTGGTCAAGTTAATTTGTTGATCTCAGTTGTAATTTCCACAAAGGAGAATAAGAATATTCCTCTATAGCGTATAGCTTTGTGGCTAATACAGTCTCTTAAAGTGGGAGATTGGGATATGATATGAAAGCACAGATAGATCTACTCGCATATGGACAAAGATATTTTTTTTTTCTTTTTTTTATAACCACACTGTTAATTTTATTTTCAAAGGAAGACTTAGCCTTTTTTTGCCTCCTAGAAGCTGGGGCTTTGGCACTGAATTTTAGGGTTAGGACTGAACGAAGAGAGAGATTTCCTGTTGCATTGTCTAATTGCCCAACCGTGGCAAGACACAGGACACAATCCTGTCATCCAGGGGTTTTTTAGCGTGAATCAACACGTGGGATGAACATCGCCTTTACTATCACGTTTTTGGTTGCATAGGGAATCTGAGGACCAAACTTAAATCTTGCCACTTAGTGGAATTCACTTGGCACCAAAGTCCACTACTATCACATTCTTTTCTAAGCCCTAGATGGCTAGCTGAAACTTCAGCTTTTAAGGTATAAAGTTATCTGATTCCTAGTCCTTTGCTTAGGGATTTACTTTGCTTTATTTTCTTAATCATCAACTTGAAACACTTCCAGAAGGTAAACTCTTCTTGCTTGGTTAAAGAAAGTTACAGGGCAGGATGAGAAACTTTGTTAGCGCATTTGACAACGTTTATTATTTATTGGAAACAAAATTCCTTTTTCGTCTTATCAGTCCTTCAGTTGTTTTTACAAAGCAGGTTCTGAATTTGACGTCAGGCAGCAGCTCAGGAAGGATACAGATTCTGAACTGGAGCAGCTCTACCTCTATGAATATGCTGCCAGTTCGGTGTCTCTTCTGGTTCATGACTTCCTAGGCAGCTCTCTACAAAAGGATTAAATATTCTTCAAAGTTACCTTTTCACACTCTTTGGGTGAAGCTGGCTTCACCAAAGGTTCACCATTGGGGATACCTGGTCAGGTGCTTTTGTACTCTAAATTCTTCAGGGAGATCATAGCAGTCACGTACATCTAATAAAATAACTGTCACCTTTACTCATGTTTAACTTGAAGTATTCCTGATCATGTAATGATGGTAAATCTTGTTCAGAATCAAAGTAAAATGCAAAATTTCCTCTTTTGGTTCAGCACATTCACTGGGAAAACGCTAAATAACCTCCTATAAATGCATGGCTAAGAAACAACCGTGCTTCCTTATCACTAGGGATGAGCACCTATTTTTTATTCAGTTGTGGGATACACCTTCTGAATAGTTCTGGGCTCCTTAACACTAGTCCTGTGAAAGGTAAATATGTAAAATGGGTATGGTGTGGTTCCTGGTGGCCTTTACATCCAAATCTTACCCTCCTGAGGCAGGCTCTTAACTGTCTTCTTCTATACTGCCTCTGTGAGATCATTTCTCTTGAGATTGCTGCTTTGCAGCTTCTATTTGTAGCTTCTTGCCTGACCAGCATCTAGTTAATGTTCTTTGCATCTGCGCTGTCGTGTTGCCTCCATTTCCGTGAAAGGCTAGGAGTGACAACCTTTGTGTCCTCTCTAGATACATGCATTTAACCGGTTTCTCTCTTTTTGGATGAACTGAGGAATGGTATCTTCTGCAAATAAAATAGGTGGATTGTTTTTTCTAGTTTGGCTTAGGTGGATCAAGTTTTGCAATATATTATAAAATTCATTTTTGACTCGCAGCTCTGTTCTGCTTCTTCAGTCTGTTGTTCTTTTCAAATGTCTCTCTCTTTAGTGGGATTTTCTAAAGCTTAAATTTTTCAGGGGATTTCTTTTCCTAAAGCATGTAAGTCATTTCTGAAAATGCCACCTTTTAGTTTTCAACAGCCCTTCTCTTGCTCAGTCTAGGTTCTTTGCCGAGCACTTACCGTCATCACCCAGTAGATTTTATTCCTGAGCTTTCTCAGGTATCTTGATAATTGCCCTTTTCAAATAGCACGGTAATGGGACTTCTTCTTTTCCTTATGGATAGCCAGAGCCTGTCAAATTTACCAAAGCATAACAATTAATGTAGTACGTCTGACTGTGTCATGCTCTGCACAGTAGTGGGTAAGAAAAAGGACCTGTTAATCTGTCCAAAAACTAAGCTGCATTTACCGTGAAACAGGAATGGAGAGTAACTCAGGTGTAATGCTCTCTAAGTTTGTTTGGCATGGGTTTAAGAATGTCTGAATCTTAAGCTATCTTAACGTGATCCAAGCTAGTTGGCTGTAGCTTAGTCCCTCACAATATTCCTCAATACCCTAGACAAATCTCACTTTCAGTATGACAGACCAAAGCCACAAGAACTATAATGTGCCAACGGAAGAACATGAGAGATCGAGAATGTTTCCACAGTCTGAGCTCTCCTCAGGAATAAGATAATTGTAAGGTAAAGGGATGTGTGCTGCAGGGAGGCAAAACCCTAAATAATCCTTATCAGTTTTGGCTATGAGATAAACTTTCTGACCCCCGATCTAAAGGTGAGTTTAACAGAGAGTATGTCGGGAAAGCACAGTAACCAGACCTCTTGAGAATTTCTGTAACTACCATTTAGAGGATGCTGTCTCACCACAGGCTAATTTCTGCTGAGAGGAGAGGAGGAGATGGGAAAGATCTATTGGAAGTGATGTGTTGGAGAGGTGTGGGGGGCGGAATTAGCACATGCCTCTAAACCCAAATTTAATATAATCCAGCAAATACAGCCAACATGGTAGTAATTGATTCTCCTTTCAGCAGTGCGTCTCAGATCTGGTTAGTGGAAGACACCTGGAATCCCTGCTGCTGAGAAGCTCTAGAGTATGTTTTTCGTAGAGTAAATGTTACTGTAAGCACTTATGGTGAGGGCTCTCGATTAGAGCGTCTCCAAAAAATACTATATTTGAATGTGTTGGAAGGGCAGGGGCAAAGGGGTATTGCCTCCCTCCTGACCCATAGGGAGGTGGAACTGGTGTTCAGACAAGGACAAGTTGGTTCTGTGGACTTTTCCCGTCTAATCTGACACCAATTACACTAAATGTAAAGATCCCTTTGTGTTTCTGCTGCAGCTAAATGCTATTACTAGAGCTATATGCAATTTTTTATTTTGATGACAGAGTAGATATTGCAGTGCCATCTCATAAGGAACTAAATCAAACAGAGCCTCAATAGATTTAACAATATAGAAAAACAGATGGAGAAAGCAGAGGGGAGGTGGCAAGATATCATAGTTTGATTGCATACAGCAGTGTGGAATCACACGTCTTTAAAGCATGCACACATCGCTTAATTGTGTGGGCTGAGAAGAGTACAGGTAGTGCGGGCAAATAAAATCCTTCTAAGCGCTAAGGAAATCATCTGAATGCAGAGCAATGCACAATCCTGTAGTGTGAAGCATTTTTCCACTGAAAATAAGGTCAGAATTGTAATTAGGACCTTGTGGACTTCTGCGTTAGGAGTAGCGTGTCATTAATTTTAGCTTGCTTTCAAAGGCAATAGTACTTAAACTAAAAGGCGAGGATTGAGTCTTGCTGGATGTGAAGCTGAAAAGGGCACGTGGCCAGGGAGCTGCTTCGCCACGCGTGGTGCAGCTGGGGAGGTGAGAAGGATCAGCACGGGCTGAGAAAGATCACACGGATTGTGTGGGAGCTCCATCGCCGGGACGGAGCTGTGGGCTGGTAGTAAAGAGTGGGCAGCACGCCTGCCCTCCCTGGCAGCACTGCTAACTCGATTCGCTTCACAGGGTAAAGTGGTTTTGTTTAATACAGCTCCGATAAATTAGCGTAAGAAGTCAAGGTAAGGAAATTGAATGGAGATACTCGTAAGTCCTAGAGTTTTACTTAGTGTTCAAGATCAGCACTTTTTATTAGTAGTGGGTTTTTTGCTGTTGGTTCTTACTTGCTCTTGGTAGTTTGTGTGCTTTAAAAGTAATATTCATTGCATAAGAAGAGCTATGTTTTTAATACTTAAACCCACTGTTTGCTAGAAGACCAGACTCTTCAGGACTGGGAGTGCTGTGCATTTTTTTTTTATTATTTTTATTTTTTGGTTATTGCTCCCCAGGACATCAGCTAGCTGGCTGAAAATTTGCAAATGGGATAACTGGGGAAAGCTATGTTTTCACCTGAGTTGGGGAAGCGAGACCTGACACTAACCTCTGGAGAAGGCCACCTACACTGTAAATAGGGAACCTGGGCCCTCAATAACAGAAGTTAGTCCTGGCTGTCGCTTCTGTGTGTTGTGAGAGTTAAATAACTGCAGTCCTATGTCCAAGATGGGTGGGAAGGGGCTTGTTACAAATCAGGATGACGAATCTGAAATCTAGGGCAGGTCGAGCTTGTGCTTCAGCATATGTTTTTCAAAACTTCGTCAACATAGTTAAGTACATTTAAAAGAAGATCTCGAATAAAAGAGCGTAATGAGGTGGTAAAGCTTATGATTGTTTTGTCCCCAGCTCCTCAGAGTTGATATATGAGATATTTGCTGGCTTTTATGTTAGATTCCATATCTGCACCACAGACTCACTGAAGAGCAAAGCAGGGAAGGACCTTGCACCTCCAAGAAGGAAAGGATGTTCCACACTAACTTCTTGTGTGCCTTCTGGCAAGTGCATTCTCTGATACACATTGAATTTATGAACCATTCACGGCCTTGAAGGGGCCGCTTTTCCCTCCCAGCTCAGCTGTCCATGGCTTAATTCAGGTTACTGAGCGGGCAAGGTTGTCTAAATGCCCTGTGACTTTTTTGACAAAGGGACGATTGATGATTTCTCGTGACTTCACTGGATATGTGATACTTCAGGGCTTCTCCAGGAGATGCACTTAAAATGCCCAGTGACCAGAACCACGTTCAAGGAACATTTACATTTCATGCTTGTATGAGTAGGGACGTGTCCTTACTGTGTTTTAGTTCATTGGAGTTTTCTTCGCACTCTGAAGGGGAGCTTTTTAAAGATATTCCAGCAGCTTTCTTCTCTCCAATTTGGTCATTCAGGAACTTTTTAAAAAAATGTTGTCATTAAAATGTTTGCATTTATCATCATAGCCTAAATTAGCCCTGAGTAAGGAACCACCAGGAATCTAGGGAAGGGATCTGCTGGTGTAAATGGCTATCGACTAGTCTGAAGCCTCTTGTGATGGAGTTTGTAGGCTGTGGCTTGTGGAAAGATCCTCCTGTCTTAAAGTCAAGATTCTAAAGCCAAAAAGGGGAAAGATAAAATATACTTCAACTATTTCTTTGCCATAACATTTGGCCAGTTCACAGTGTATTCCAACACTGAAACAGTGACAACTTTTTATTACTGAACTTTAAAAAAAATTCTGTTTCAGCTTACATGTGCTGTTTGGGATCATTTTCATTCAATTAACAAATACTGAATTTGCTACTCTGACTTTTATTTCTCCGTTGTCACACAGGTTCTGCAAAAGATAAGGCAGCTTTGCTTTTGTTCGGTTCTCTGCCCCGGGGTTTGAAAGATCCCTCTGTAGGCATTGAAAGTTAACAGCTCTGGGACAGTAAGCTGTATGTTGAAGATAGAAAATAAGGATAGAAAACAAGTTCTGTACTGAACTGCTAGCTTGTTCTTTTTTTCCCTGCGTCCTTTTGCTATCTCTGTAAGCAGCCAGCCTCCTCTGAAGTGCTTAGGGAGCACAGGTATGATTGCAGCCGTAGAACTGAATAGCCTTCGGGGCTGGATATCGCTCTTGCTCTTCTAAGATTTGATGTTCTTGGTATCTGTCCTGCCATCCTGAGTAGCCACAGGGAGTTTGCGGCACTAATGAATGTTTTCTTGTGCCAGCTTCTGATGAGTTTTGGCCATCAGAATATGCGTTGTTTAAAGATTTTCTTTTTTGGAAAACATAGCTTGATAGACAAAGTGGATTTTTTGTGTAAAAAAAACCCCCTATGTCTGACGCAAAATTTGTATTCTCTTGGGAAAACTTCAAAAGAGGACTTCTTGTTTTCTGGTAACACTTGAAAGCCAAGTTTTACCTTCCGAACTAAGCATGGAATCAAAATATCTTTAATTTATATTGGCATCCAAGGTAATATATTTGAATTAACTTTCCCCAGGGAAACAAACCTTTGTTTCAGCAGAAGTTGCTGCCTTCTTAAATGCATCACCGACTAGTAGATAAGACTGAATAGAAAGGTATGAGTAATTGAAGAGATGAAACCTTGAAGCTCCTTGAGATTCTTCCCCTGCACGCGCAACCTTGGAGTTGGTTCTTTGAGCACTTAGAAACCTACTCGGTGCCCCCTCACATCTCCTTTAGGATGCTCATGATGGGAACCTCATGCTAAGATTTTCAGTGATCTACCCTAAAATGTCTCTACCACAAGGAAAAACAAAAATAGAAAAGAAAAAAGCTAGTTTGACGAAGATAGTCCAGTGGGATACTGCTCCGTTAACTTTCTGTTTGGTCTTTTTCTAGTATCCAGTCTGAGGGTGGAAGATGAAACGTCACATTCCATCCTTCTGTCTCTGTACGAGGGAAAGTAAACCACGCACGCTAAACCGGAGAGGTTTCTGTCGCAGCGTGCTCTCAGTTTTAGTGTGTGTGCCTGTGTGTGTGCAAGGGTGATAGAACTAGTCAATAAAGGGTTAGAGAGGTGGTGTTTAATGGGCAATTATTAAGGACAATGCCTTTAATAACAAGCTTTAACTTTTGGTCAGCCCCCGAAGAGGTCAGGCAGTTGGACTAAATAATCACTGCAGGTCCCTTCCAACTGGAACTCTTCTGTTGTATTCTAAGTTAAAATAAGAGTTGAGAAACCAGTCCTGAGTCATTGTTTATGCAAGTATTATGCTCCCAGCCTACTAGTATGCTTGAAGGACTGATGTTTCTGGCCCTTCTTCCCTTGTCTCCCTTCAGAAAACAAGAAGAGCGGGTGCAACAAGTGCGTAAAAAACTGGAGGAAGCACTAATGGCAGACATTTTGTCACGAGCGGCTGATACAACAAAAGATATAGATGTAGAAATGGATAATGGAGATGAAGCATAAAAAGAAATCAGGTGAGTGAGATCTGGAGGCACGCGCTGAGGTTTACCCGTCTCGGCTTCTGGCAATCACTCGGCAGTCATTCGGGAGACGGTAGTGTGTCACGCACAAGCAGTCCCGCTTTCTCCCCGCACGGACGTTAGCTGACATGCACTACGTCGGCAGAAGGCTGCGGTGGTTTGGTATATATAGACGGGAACATCTTCACATTAAATGCTACACAGATCACCAAGGGAGGAAAAATCGGTGGTATTCATCCTTTAGGGAAAAGACCCGGTCTCTAGAAACCGCTGCAGATGTATTTTCTGGCACGTAATACTTGGTGTGAAACTGGGGTAAAGCAATTAGAGTAACTGGCCTTTTTCTATTCTTCGAAATTTAATTTAGTAAAATTGGATAAGAAATTCCTGAAATTTTTCTATTAATTTTTTACGTGGATAGTACCTCTACAGGTTCGTTTTCCAAGGCATCTTCTTGTATCTCATACCTCTTTACAGTAGTGATCTGTTGATTTGCCAAACACTTTCTTTAAAGATCTTTTTTTTAAATCATGTGCAGAAAAATGACAATTCATTCTATATTTTGAGCTCACAGTGCCCATTTATGCAAGCGCACTGCTTTGAGATCTGCCCTTTTCATAAGGAGTTAGCAGAAGTTGTAACAACAATGAATTCCATCTAGAGATGTTTGTGTAATTTTAAAGGAATTACTTCCTTTTTTTTTTTTTTTCCTTCTGGATTTACTACCCACAAGTGGAAAGAACGTATCTCTTTCCCATTTGACAGCTGCAAAGGAGTTAACTTTTTGTACAACAGGTAACTTGTAGCCGTAGGATGGACATTTCCTTGGCTTTACCAAGGCTGCTGAACATTCCAACCCATAGCACAGAGTGGTAATTCCGTGACGGTTTGGCTCCCTCCTCTATGAAGAAGATGAGCCCAGTGCACCCAACAGCCAGATGGTTTTTTTGGTCCCTGTCTGCACTGCACACTAGGTTAGCGCTTCAGATAGAAGGGTGTATTGCTTGAGCAGATTCTTAGAATTAGAAACAAAATGTATTTAAAATGTACCCACCGAGCCCTGAATACTATTTCTAACCCACAGTCATTTTTATTACTCATTGTGTCAGTGCAACATAAAGGGAAATTTGATCTTTAAGTTGTGGACAAGAGTTATTTGCCAGTTAACAGGCCAGTAATCTAGATGTTTTCCAGGCTACTGGCATCTTTTAATTACTTTAAGTTACAGCTAGTTACTATTAAACTCTTAATCCCTGAGTAATTCTCTTATGAATGTCTAATTAGGGATAACTTTGAAGAGAACTCAAGAAAAACCATTGGTTTAAGATGTGACATTTCAAACCTTTGCCATTTTAGAATCAAATTGTCAATTTGAATTTTTTCATTTAGCGTTAAGTAATTACCTTGTAATGGTGCCATAAATGTATTGAGTTTTGCACTGGTACCGTGGTTCTCTGCAGAAATTGGTTGGATCCATAGACCTTGAGTTTCATCAGCTCGGGAACTCATTATGTATTTACATGTACGTAGCCAGCGTACGTGTGAATGTACGTGTGTTGGCGATGGTCTGTAAAACTGCTTTTTGCCCTAGTGGCTTTAATTATAGACTTAACCAAGATTTTTGAGTATGTGGATTAATTAATGTAAAATAGCTTGAAAGATGCAAATTTTATTTTTTTTTCCTTGATACGGATAAATGTTCTAGTATGGTCTTTTTATATTAAGAAACTCTTTAATGTACAGATTATGCTGTATTTAAACCGCAAGAATTCAGGGAGTGATTGAAGGCCGTACTGAAGTGCCGCAGAATGTGCCAGGAGGGTGTGTGGTGCAAGAGGCTGGATGTTAAAAGCGTGTTACGTACGCGGGTTGCGCTTAATGAAAAGGGAACTAGGCATCTGTGGGACTCTTAACGACTGAGTAGCTACTTACATTGTATTAATTTTTGTTACCCACTTGTGGCGTGCTCTTACTATAGACCTGAAACACAGCTCTGACTGCTCCAGCGAAGTAATTCTCATTAATGCAACCGTCAGCCTTTACTTTTCTTTCTCTTTTGCAGGTACTTTTAACTGACTTGTCCCAGGAGGAACTTCCTAAAAGACAGAGGCACTTTCTCCTTCGGTCTTTCGTTATAAGAAGAAACGGACCCATGCACATTTATATAGCTTTCTAATAGCATTAAAACCAATGCCTTTTTTAGACTCCTATTTTTGATGTATATATCTTATTTGAAAAGCAACTTTATTTTGTGTCCTATGACTTAAAGTCCTTTTTTAAGTATCGAACGTTACCCTTAATCTAAAGCTGAGCTTTTGATGCCAGGTTGCAAACCTACTGGAATTATATTGCCTGTACTAAATATTTGTTTTTCCTGTGGTTTTTAGTAAGGATGGATCAGGAGAACAGAATGATTTCCCAATTAAAGATTATTGTGACTCTGTATATAAACAGATTTTTATACCTATGGGTGAAAACACCTGTACATTCTTCCATCCTCACTGTAAAGATAAATAAATGATTATATTCCAAGCAGTTGAAAACTTGTCGTGTTGTGGATAGAGTAAGAATGTCCCTGCTTATATTTCAGTGTTCCCTTGGCCAAATCCTGGATAGGCTGGGAGAAGCGTGTATCAACAAGTCCTGTCTTTGCCCAGAGCACCGCCGCAGGAAATCTCTCTGAACTCGGGAGCAGTTGCAGATTTTTCAGTCGAGGTGAAGTACAATTGCATATTTCCTCTGAGAAAGATGACTGCTAAAAATAAGTAGCCAGCCTGACTTTGTAGAGTTCTGCTTTGAGGTCAGAGTGAGACTGGAAAGAAAGTGTCTTCTGTGCAGAGCGCAGCGGGTGCCAAAACTTGGGCTTGTTTCTGTCTTCCCGGACAAAGCAGTTAAGCCATCAGGATGGCCTACGGCGCCGCAAATGTTTCTGCCAAGTAAGTTGGGTCTTGCAGAGTTCATCACAAAACTCAGAAATAATCCAAAAACTGTCCAGGGTTTGCTTAACTTCCCTGGAGACTTCAAGACTAAATTGCCCAGCAGGTCAGAGTAGTTCCAAGGTTAGAGTAACGTCTGCTTCTCTGTGAGTAGTAAGGCATCCTACCGCTCTGCAGCCCACGGTGGGAGAAGTTTTCCATCGCCTCCTGAGTTTCCTGTCCTCGTGAAGCTTGCTTTTTGGGAACGTAAGTATCTATTGTGTAATTACTGATGAAAGACTTCACAAACAGGGATGTGAGTGAGTGTAGCTCTACCATGCAGTCTCATTTTAGGGATGAAAATACCAGGGCGTTACTCTTGACATGGCTGCATGTTAAAGTGCAATAAAACCACCACAGAAGTGGCTCTAAAAGCCTCTTCCCGATTAAATATTTCATGTAAGAGCAAAAAGCAGATACAGCTCGTTCAGAAGAAAGGTCACAGTTAATAGGAACTGTTGAACTGTGCCGTGTCCTTTTTTTTGCTGTTTATTACACCAATATTAACACTTCACATCCTTGGGGCCAGGGGTTTGTCCCGGTTTTACATGGAAAACCTCCGGTACTGTGTGCCCGGACTGTGCTGGCCCCGATCGTGCTTCACGCCTCGCAGGTGGGTGCAGAAAGCCATGCCGGCTGTTATAGCTCCTAGGAAATGTTGCAGCTTAGAATGGAAAGATTTGGGGGTTTTACTGGTATTTTTTTCTGTCTGGACATCAGCATGACCACAGAGAGGGAAGAACATCGCTCCTGGGCGACTCCTGCTCTTTTTGACACGTTAACTGGTTAACTGCTGGTGGGGATGGTGGTGGTTACGGGTTATTCAAGACCCTGGATTCCACATCTTGACCCCTCCTCGCCCCTCAGTGTGTGCTAACCCTTATGTCACGCACTGCACCGGGGGTATTCCTTAGGCTCCCAGCTAAAGCCGTTCCCCGTTTGAGAAAATAATCCCAAATTTTGGGGCCAGAGAGGATGTGTGGGGTGCTATAGCGTGGTGTTTGGGTTGTGACCTGCGACTGGAGAGACTTGGGATTGAGGGGCTGCCTGCGAACTGGTGGGTTTTGGGGAAGGAAGGTGAGATTTAGGGTTTGCTCCTTCACAGCTGGTAAAAGATCATTAAACTACAACTTCTTGGGGTCTTATTTCTCTCTCCCACAAAAAAAAAAAAAAGAACCCTAGGAAAAAAAGGGTTCTGGCCATGAAAAAGTATTGCTCTTACCTGTTCTGCCTGCCATGTTAACTACAGTGGGCTGTCACCGCAGGAGAGAGAGCGGGAACAGACTCTTCAGGTTCCTTGTCCGCCTCACTGCTGCTGGGAACAAGCTTGTTTCCCTCGGACCTCGGCCGGGCAGGGTGCCGGAGGGCACGTTCTCCAGTACCGGACCTTGCCGTAGTCCAACTGAGTTTGAATTTATCATTACCAACTTTAATCATTCTCTCGTGGCCTTTTGTTTTGTATAGAAGCAGGTGCCCAAATGAGAAAATAGAAATGATTCAGTTCCACGCTGCGTGGCGGAGCAAATCGCGTCATCTTTTGAGGCAGATGTTGCTTAAAAATAACGCTCTAGTCTTTTGGGGGTGCTAAAATTCTCTGCTAAAATCCACCTCAATGAAACGAGCAGCTGCTTTGTCATTGACTTTAGAAGTACCTAGGTAGACGCTTTCATTTTTATGTCTACACCGGAAAGATTGGCTTTTTCCTAGCTTTTATGTCAACAGTTTGATGACTTCTCCATTAAAGCCGAGCTGGTTTCATTGAAGCGTCACTGGGTTTTATCTTCGGTGCACTTCCAGTGTTAGGAGCTGTGTTGGGGTACTTTGCAGCTTTGGGTGAGAGGTCCAGCTTCACTCTTAACATCCGCACTCGTGCGTTGGTCCTGAAATCAATTAACTGTTAACGACCCAGCGGTCCGAACTTGAGATCTGCTTCAAAAAAGGGACGCGTGGCATCACGTTGTCTGCCTCTGGGCAGGGATGTTACCTATTTTTTCCGACAGAATACCGACAAGTTGCCCAGCCAAGATGTCCATCGCAGGCGGGTGCCCGTCCTGAGCTTTCCTTAGGGGAAATCCTACCGATTTCCCAATTTGTGCAACAAAAGGTACGAGTACCTCCCCGCACGCTACCGCAAGACCCCCATACCCGCTGCCTGAAGCCTCTGCGGGGAGAAAGGCAGCACAGAAGGCGAAGGGAAGCAGAAAGACGGCTCGGCCATTTTCCCCCCCCTCTATCCCATACAATCCCTTCCCTTCCCCGGGGAAAAGGGCCCTGCCAAGGATGGAGCAATTGGGGCCGAAGCCTCTAGAGGTCGGTGCTGCTCAACCAATGGGCCTGGCTGCTGCCTGCATCCCCGGCAGCGCAGGCAGCGCAGGCAGCGCAGGCAGGGCTCCTCTCAGGCTTGGACCATTCCTGCCTGTCCCGCTGGTGCAGGCAGAGCTCGCAGCCCCCCCCCCCCCCCCACCGGCGTGGGACCGGCAGAAAGAACCTTGGGAAGAAGAAAAATGAGTTTGTAATGAATTTATTCTGCCCGCGGAGCAGCCGCAGGTCCCAGGGGTGGCCCAGGGAGAAGTACCGGGAATTAGACAGTGATAATAGCTGAAGGCAAATGTGTCGAACGCCCCTCTTTTCCACTTTTTTCCAGAATTCTGACCGTCTGATTTTTGTGACCTGCGTATTGACTATTCTGGGACATGCCGTGTTAAGTCCAGCTCTAGAAATGAAGCTGTAATCCCGCTTTAGCATCACTCTGCGGTACGTGTTCTTGAGTACGAGGCGGGAGAGCCGTCAGCCAGTTCCCCACAAAAGCCTACACGAGGGAAGAGGAGGGCGGGTAGACGGTCAGATGTGCCCAAAGCTTCAGCTCTGGGCTTAAATGTCCCCGTTCTGCTGAAATTCCACTCAAGGACCTCCAGCCCTTTGGTGAATTTGATGCAAAGTACATTGAGGTCTAAAAATAGAAATGTTGGGAGAGACACAAGGCTTTACCGCTTCAATTAACTACCGCGGTACGCGGAGTTTGATTCACAGCCCTTCGAAATCAAGGGGGGGAAAAAAACCCGTTGACTCTGACTGGCTTCAGCAGAGGTTATTTTTAAAAGTCTTTGGAAAGCAAAGCAATTCCTGATTTAAATCGAGCGGCAGCGCATCTCCGAAGAGCCGCATCCCGCACGGCGACCTGCGCTCTCCTGCCTTCCCTTTCCCAGCCTTCCCGCTGCTCCCTGCTAGCAAGGGCCGGAGTCTTCCCACCGCCCCGGCCACGATGAAACCAGCCATAAACACCTCATTATTTGCACGTTAAACCCTAACTGTAATACTAATAAAACCTAACAATTAACATTCAAAACCTGC
This sequence comes from Aramus guarauna, assembly GCA_013400195.1. Lineage (NCBI taxonomy): Eukaryota > Metazoa > Chordata > Aves > Gruiformes > Aramidae > Aramus > Aramus guarauna. The sequence goes on along the minus strand of VXBL01001597.1, from coordinate 440,905 downwards.
TCATGCAATTGCCCAGTGACTTATACGACGACTATATAATAGGACGGTTGGCCAGGATTTCCGCAGATTTTGATGGTTTCGTTGGCGCATCCCGGTGGAAGGAGCCTCTACGACACATCTGTGCTTCTGCACGAGTTATTTTTATTTTTAGTTTGGCTTTTTAGTTTGCAGGGAACTGCAGGAATCTGAGTATCCTGACAGTATTTAGTTCTCTACCGAGGATTTTCAGGAGTTCAGCTGCACCCAAGCCAACGACACGCGACTAACTGGTGCCGGGTCTTGCCCTCGCTGGATTTTAAAGGGTAGGGGCTTAATATTTTCCGATGCCCGAAGTCTTGACGGAGCCTCTGCAAACGGATTGAAGTGCTCAGCGAGTAAACTGCAACATTAGGGGAAAACCATGTGGAATAGACCCACGATGAAAACATATTTTTCTTGCTTGAAAAATAGAGGTTCTACTTCAAAGTGTTTTGTTTCCAGGTGGTTTTGCTCTTTACAAGGTTTAACCCAGCTAAGTTAAAAAAAAAAAAAAAAAGAAAAAGAAATCTTTTCCGAGTGAAGATTTCGAATATCAGGTTAAAAATATCAAAATGAATCCTGCAGTATATCAAAATTTCTATTTTACCCAATGATATTTACCCAATTCTAACCAAATCCATAGATTCAGTGACCCTAAACCTGCATATAAAAGGGTTTGGTTTTTTTTTTTTTCCTGTACTCATATGGTTTTCTGTGCTTCTTGTGCTAGCTTGTCATAAACAAAATACTTGTAAAGATTTTTGCTCTATAAACATTGAGGGTGTTTTGGGTTTTTTTTTTCTGTTTAAAAGTACTTTTTCCTGTTCAATTATTCTTCTGTAATTTTATGGTTTCTACCTAAAACTTCCAGCAATGACCTCATTGCCTTCCCGGAGACGTGATGAACTAAAGGCTTCTTGGAGGTGTTTCGCTCCGCTCAGCCTGTTGCGCGCGGTGTCCGTCTGTCCTGCCCCTGCCTGCGCCCTGCCTGCACGTGCTCAGCCCCCGCCCAGCACCGCTGACGCTGCCCAGGAAAGGGCTCTGCCAGCTCCCCGCTATTCGTTCTGCTCTAGCAAAACGCTCCCTTTAAAAATACGACTGCGCTAAGCGAAGATAATACCAGCAAATTCTTCAGGTATAGACAAGGCTGTCAGAAAAATGGAAACTCAATCAGTTTGGGATTAGGCAGCAACATGCGTTTGCCTGGATGACTGCAGCGGTGGATTATTTGAGGTAGAAAACCCCATCAGCGCCGAGGCAATAGCCACCGCATTAAAGGACGAGATCCCGCTGATCTATTTTGCGGGTTTAGACACCTCCGAGAAGGCAGAATGTACTGAAAAGAATTTCAAAGGGCATTTGTTGAGCCCAGCTTAGCCAGAAATGCTGTGGACCTTCTTACAACGACCTGAGGACCGAGGAATTATTTCCGTGATTTACAGATATTAGTGGAAAATAAGGCACTGGGAACACAAACACGGCTTGGGTACGCCACGTCTTGGCTGGGGTGAGTCTGAAATACAGGGAGGCGATGCCTTTCCCGGCATTTGGTGGTTGGGCTCCTTGAGCTCTCGCTCACACGTTGTACCGGCAGGGCTGAAAAATTTCTTTCTACCTGACCCCATCAGCGGTTCCTGCTCCCAACGTCAGCTGCAGCCCCACGGCTTTTCTTTAAGGTACCAAACAGCGAAATGGGTATGCCGCCTCTTCAAGGGTTTTTGATATTTTGGACATGCTCGGAAAAGTTTCGGGCTGAAGGACAAGTTCAATCCCACCCACCCTGTCTTCCTGCAGATGGAATAATCTTCACTACATTGCAAAAAGATCTAAAACAAATTTCTGAGTGCATGTCCAGCTCAGCAAATAACCTTTATCAACCCTCAGGTTTTCTTATCTATTTTGTAATTTTTTTTATTTTTTTTTTTTAATATTCTTCTTATACGATCTCCTACATATCTTTGTATGGGGTGTGAGAGAAATACTTCTTCAACGTTTCGCTGACAGATGATAAACTGCCAACACCCGGTCCGTTATGGACTATTTTAGCACGTCCTCATTCTCTGTGAATGAGGCTTAAAACAAAAGTATTGATTCCTGTCTCAGGACAGGTTTTAGGCTCTGAATGATTATATTGACATTCGTCTCAGGGGGAAATTTGTAGTATAAAAATAAGCACTTGCCTCCCCCTGTCAATGATGACCCCGTCTCAAAGGTTTCTAGGGAGGCGGCGAGATTTTCAGCATCCTCAAATCCAGGGATCAGCAGTTCGAGGGATAATTTACCATCGCTCTGTTTTCATAAAGGATTCCAAATCTCTGGCGCTTTTACGCTCCCCAATCCCACGTGTTTCAACCCGGAAACTCTGGCAGCTTCTGCTAAGAGTTATGAGTAGCCAGCTTAGCAAGAACCAGTCTTATGGTGCCTTCTTGCTTCCTAGCATTCTTTACCCACTCTCGCATCACTGCAGTGGCCCATAAATGTCTTATTAAGCACTCGTGGATGATGCAAAAGGGCAGGAACCAAATAAACCCCTCCTGATTTATCTTCTAACAGGGTCTATTGCTTTGCAAGGACTTTGGGTGCATGCCCGGGCAGGGGTCTGCCGGGCCACGCGGGCAAATCTGACAGCTCCTTTGGGTATCGCCAGCCCGCGGTCGCGTTCTGCCCCTGACTGGTGCGGTGGTTTATTTAATAAATGAAATAACACCCTATAAAGGCTTGTCTGCAGTTGGAAGTTTGCCAGCAGGCCAGTGACGGACTAATTATTCCCGAAAAGTTATTCCAATGGAAGCCCCCTGTGGAAATTTAGTCCAGATTGTAATGATTATTTTTTCATATTTAGCTCAATCCACCTCCAGATGGGGAAAAATTAATGATTTCAGATTGCGAGAGTTCATGCAGGGGTAGACCGAAATAACTCTTAGGGAACAATTATTCCAACAATTATTCCAGCACATCTATTTTGGGAAATTTCCCAGTGCATGAGCAGACCCAAACCTCGCCGCCTTCACGGGGCTCATTAAAGAAACCAGCTCTGCATTTCCAAGCGTTAGGTCATAAGGGCCCAAAAAATGCAACTTTAGATTTTTTTATTGCTTTTAATAGAGGAATGAAATTAAAATGAAACGATTAAAATCAGAAGGTGAAAAAGATGGGGGGGGGGAAGAAGGAAGCAGAACAGGTTTCTGGAGACAGAAGAATTTTTATCACCGCACTTAAAATTAATCAATATTGTCAATGTTTTACATTTCCAAGGAAAATAACTTTTTCCAATATCTCTCATTATATGAGTTTCGAGCGAGATGTAATTAATGTAATAAATTATCTTTGGTATGAACCTGATGTTTGTTCAGTCAGTGCTCACAGTTATGCTCATGTCATTAGAAACTCTTTGTTCCCAGCACAGAGTAATGTGAAACATTTATTTGTGTGGGAAAATCCTATAGAGTTTTTATAATGCATAGTTGGTTTTATAGTTGGTTAATCAATAAGTGTGAATGCAACTTTTGTAAAGCTACGGTGTAAAATATTATTTTTAAAATGACACTTTTATGGCTGTGCAAAAACATTTTTTCAATTGAACCCCTGGACACCTTTCAGAGATGTCTTTCCATGGGCAGTTTTTTAAAACCCGAATTCAAAATTTAGTAGAGGACTGACACCGTTATGGAATTTCAAAAAGTAAGTCTTGGATGTTACAGATCAGCCATTCTGGAGCCTCATTTTATTAAAGAGGAGAGGAGAGGAGAAGAGAAGGAGAAGAGAAGGAGAAGAGAAGGAGAAGAGAAGGAGAAGAGAAGGAGAAGAGAAGGAGAAGAGAAGGAGAAGAGAAGGAGAAGAGAAGGAGAAGAGAAGGAGAAGAGAAGAAAAGGAGAAAGAGGGAAAAGAAGGAGAAGGAGAAGGAGAAGAAGAAGAAGGAGGAGAAGGAGAAGAAGAAGGAGAAGAAGGAGAAGAAGAAGGAGGAGAAGAAGGAGAAGAAAGAAGAAGAGCAGATGTAGGTGCCATTATGCTGCAGCTGCCCGGCCGCAGAGCACCCCAGGGGTGGGCAAGCAGAGAGCAGCCGGCCCATGCCTGCTCGCCCAGGCAATGCCCAAATCCCACGCAGGACATGCCGCTAGTGACATATATCCCCCGGGATGTCGCTGTTCTGGGATATAACCTAGTCGGGAATTGAAAAACCCCACGGTTATCCTTGCTGCTGTTTGCACCGCTAAAGACTGCTCTTCTGCGTGACTCTTTGAATCCCAGCACCGGGTCGCGTAGGCTTCTCTCTGTGTTTAGAGCTACACAAAGCGCTCTTTTTTCCCCTGACAATGACAATATCTTATTCCTCCAGCACTCGCAGCCTGATTTTACCCTTTGATGGATTTTTAAGAGTGGGCCTGTGTGTGTGCACGATGCATCTGCAACCTTATGTCCTCTTAAAAGTAATAGTAGAGACAACGCTTTCCCGCAATTGCTCTCACCTTGAGTTTTCTGAGGTCAAATCCAGCAGCGATGTCCACAGTGCCATTTGCTGACGGGAGCTGTTCACATCCATCCAAGGGGTGAATCTGTCCCTAAATTAGGGAGTGTGAAGAAATTGTGTGAGAACATTTTATTAATGAGTCTTCAGATTTCTTGTTCTTTTCAATTTTATGCCTGGAGTTCATGACCAGGAAAGTTATGGGGCAATAACTATAGAATTATTAAAAATGAAACGAGCGTGTGCAGTGGACTTATTTTACAGTATAGCTTAGGGACGGGAGAACCTTATAACTTTATAAGGTTATAGATTTTAAAGTGCTTTAGAACTTTTCTGAAAGTTTTACTGTTTCATAAAAGGGAAGAAGGGAATGGAAAAAGTTTCTTTACAGAAACACGAGTATCTGACTGAAGAGTTGGGCACGTCCCAGCTGTTTAAAGAGAACAGAAAGAAGAAAAACAAAGAATGAGGGTGGTGCCTGGAATGGGAACAAGGTTAGTCCCTTTCTCGTCTCATTTGCCTGTCTGGGTCTTGGGATCTTGGACATTATCCGGCTGGATGTCAAACTCTTCTTGTATTGAGAAGCCCTCAGAGATGGCAGGTGGTCAGGTCATCCGTCTGATATTATAGGACTGAGCCCTCTGTTACATTTCAGACCTACATCCAGCCTTGTTAGAAGACCCCACCCCACCACTTCTACTGTATCTACTACTCTTCAAGCAACGACTCAAAATCACGTAGATCCATGAGAAACTTTGTCCTGTAGTTACAGCCCAGATGTCTGTTTTCTTCCCTCACCCTCATTTGTAACATGTAAATACTTTAGACTTTTCTTTATCCTCATGATCTTCACTCCCAATTCCTGTATCCCCCTTGAGTCCTCTCTTTCGGGTACTACCAGACCACCTTACCTAACTTGTCACGTTTGATGTCCATCCTGGAGTTCACCAACTTTCTTTCTTTTGCTGGCAGCCTTTCATTTTGATTCATCTCTGAACTGAATCCCTGTTCCCCATGGAGAATGGACTCATTTGGTCCCTACTGGTGCTAAAAAGGACTTTTGGGCAACGTGTTTTGGTGCCTGTTACTGCTCCGATACCTTGCCGTGTGAGCATTGATGGGAATGGGGTTTCCCTCTGCTCGCCAGTGGCACTTAAATTCTGTAACTACAGTGAAAATATAAAGGACTGAACTATTGAGTTTCCTGCAGAAAAGTCAATGTTTTGTGGTTTGTTTTTTTCAATTTCTATCTCTGGGTTTGTGCTTTCACAACCCACCACTAGGAGGGAGATCAGGGCTACTCATTCCTCTGGAAAGGGAAGAGAGATGCTGAGGTTTAACTACTATTTTTTTTTTTTTCTTCCCCAACTACAGCCTTTAACTTTTGCTCCTAAAATTCTGAATACATTTTTTTTAAGATGCTGAGTAATTCATTGAGAGCGGGGGCACACGAGGCTCTACAAGTCTGACCGTGGTGCCTGAAATAGCATCATTCATTAGATGCTCAGAAATGCCAGTTATTCCTGAAAATTGTGACCCAGGCCAGCTGCCCCAGCTCACCTCGGAAGACTGCGGATCTGAAAGTGTCGACTTCTTGCACATCTGATCTTCTTCTCAGTAGCTAAAATATCTTCCTTGCTCTATCTGTTAACATTCACTACTATCAGCAATGGAAGAAAACCTTGCTTTGAATGATTTATTTATATACATTTGTTCTTGTTATTTGTGTGACTGGGTTTGAAATATTCCTCCTACCGGCAAGAGCAGTTTATGCCGCAGCTTCCAGACTTAGATGATATTTTGATGGACAGCCAAGCAGTTATTTTCAAAAGACAGTCTGAATCAGGAGTTATAAAATGATGAGCATAACAATTTGCAGTTAGAGGAAGACACATTTTCTTCCCCAGAAAAGAAGCTTTGCGAGAAGGAAGAGTTGAGCTAAACTAGGATAAGGGAATTTATTTTTTTTTTTTAAATGAAAAGCCTTACCAAAAAAAGAGGAAAAAAAAAAGGGGGGGTGGGGTGGGGGAGAAGAAAGAGGCCCAGAAGAAAACAGAAGTAGAGGAAACAAAAGCAGAGGTGTCTATGTAAGGATTAGAAGAAATACCTGGAAGCACAAAACAATTTCCATGTGCAAAAAGGAGGAGCTGCCCGCAGTGAAAGGCAGAGATTTGCAAAGGCCCCTGATGGCGACTGCCCGGCTTTAAAGTGACAATGATCAGTTTGGGCAAAGGCTGTTGGAAAAAGGCTGTAAATTTGAAAACCAGAGAGGCAGACTGTTACTGAAGGCAGGTCTCCGAGCTCTTGGTCTTCTGCAAACGTCTTCCCCGCAGCAGCAGTTCGGCAGGCACGCTTGCTGTGTAAGTAGGTGCTATTGGCTGATAAGATAGCAGGCAAGAAGCTATTTTCTGATTTAAAGATTGTTTATCTCCCCTGACAGTTTTCGTGGCAGTTTTAAAAGTTTTAACAAGGTGTTTGGCATGGCCCTTCGAATTTGGATTGTTGAGGGGCAGATAAAGGCTGGCGAACGCTACGAGTCTGAACTAACTGCTTGGCGTTTGCGAGCTTTGGGCTCGTGCCCATTGTCAGGTATCTATTCCGAATAAATGAATTTATTCTGAAAAAAGCTGTGGGAAAGGTGGAGGAAGTTACGATGGGGAGGGGAGTCTTACCCAAAAAATATCAGCGTGTCCTTCTTCTGGGTTTGCTGTGTTTTGTGCTTGTTTAGGTAGGAAAACAAGGATTTGACTCTTCTGGCCAAGTCTTTTTGTTGGTTCAAAAGAGGCAACGGTCAAGGTAGGGAGCGAATGAGAAGTAAAAAAAAAAAAGTCGGTACGTGTCAGTGGTGGAACGTTGTGGGCTCAGTGGGGGAACGGATTAATTCCCCACGGAACGAACAGGTCTGGTCTGGAAAACCGAGGTCACTTGGGAAATTCGCAGCTGTCACTTTTGTAGTAAATAAGGACGTTCGCAAAGAGAATTGGGATAAATCCTGCAGGCCGTGATAAAGACCAGGGACCTCAGGCCGCTCCCTTCACTTCTGCTAACGCCGGACGCTTTGTGCCAAATCTATCGCCATCGATTTCTGTAACGCAGTCAGGCTTTCGTGGTCAGGATGCTGTCTGTCCGAACTGATCAACCCGTTCGGGGCGCGGATAGGACAACCAGCATCACAGCGCGACTGCCGCGTCTTGCACCGCGGACCTGCGCGATGCCGTCGAACGTCTCGCAGCTGCGTGAACTGGTACGCGGCCACCTCCGCCAGCGCATCTGCGCTTTACCTGAGGTTATTTTTCAGGGTTTTTAGTCTTTCCGAATCGTTCTTCCTTCTCTACTGCGTTTTTGTAATCGTAGACACCTACTAAAGGAGTTCGGCCCTTGTCCTGGCATTCATTTCGTCTTCTGATTTTTTTGTTAGTGGCTCTGTTTTCTCCTAGTAGTCCTGGAAAACAGAACTGGACTTAAACCCTAATGATGAAAACGAGCAATTGACCTAAATACAGGTCAAGTCTCTTTGGATTATTTCTTTTTTTGTTAAGAAAAGGTTTAGAAGTATTAAACAAACGTATACGCCGTAGCTGAAAGATAAATTAGGTACGCTCAGCAGTCGCTTAGTTTATTATAACATGTTTTTAAAATAAAAATTCTTCATCTTTCTTTCAGCTTTCGAGTTGAAAAGGATGCAATCTAGATTTGTTTCTTACCTTACCCTGGCGCTTACGCACACAACTGCCTTCAATGGAGTTACATCGGTATGAGGGGGACAATACCCGAAAATCAAGGGCCGGACCATAATTTAGCTCTCACCGACATAAACTTCTGCTGGGGGAAGCTAACGTGTGTTTGGTTTATCGTTCATTATTCTATTGAGACGTAAGGAGGTATTCCTCAGTAATTTCCTTTCCCTGTGCTTAGCTGGGGTGTTCAGGTACAAGCGGGAGCAGAAGGGGGATTAGAAGGGGAATTATGATTAATTGCTTGGCTTTCTCTCCAGCAGAATGATACATATATTTTAAATATCTGTAATTTGCTTCCGTTGCAGTAGGACCGGGACTCACCCAGACACGAATAATTTCTCGATATCGTTATTTCCCTTTACTTCACCGGAGATAAGGATATCTTGACTGAAAGATGAAGGTAGGCAGAAGCAGATCATATATCTCAAGGAGAAACAAATTTGGTTTGATGTTAATGTTCAACGGAATGACATGGAAACCACTTAACAGCTGCCTTGAATTGGCTTCGTACGTAGCACATCTGATTTCATCCTTCCTTGGTGAACACAGTCTTTCTCAGAAGGATCATGTCCGGACCTGGGGAAAGAAGACTCAATAATGATCACGGTGGAGCATCTGAGGGGCTTGGGGGCAGGGAGGGAATATTCAGTTTAATTACCTTTATTCAATCCCACAAAGGCAGTGGGAGCTAAGTACGTCTGTTAAACCCTTCAGAAACTTTCCTTCATTAAGGCATGGAATTTGGGGGGGATGCTCTGGGATTACAGAACTACAGTGCAAGTAGGAACTGGGGCTAGGATCATTCCTAGAAGACATTTACAATATTTTTTTTTTACTTAAAGACAACCCTAAACAATAAATGAAAGGCATGAGTCACAGTAATTCACTTCATATCCCATGTGCTTTGTGGCTTCCTCAAGGCTTCTTAATTGTTCTGGTATTGAATAGCAATGATTAGCAAAGTCTCCTTAGCACAGAGGAGTATAGTATTTCACAATAAGCAAGTTCTGCCAATTAGCGCTTTTAGTCCACGTCAGAAACCTAACCACCACGGTCTGACTGCAGGAAAGAATGAGCAAGGAGCAGCAGTAAAATTGGCACAAAGAATTGTACTATAATCAAGTTGACGTGAATTATTGATGGGGAATAATAATGTCAGCATTAGCTATATTACAGCTGTGGAGAAGAATGAAGATGTGGATTTTCTTTAATGCACCAGAAAGTATACATTATTAACAAATGTGCAAATGTATAAAAATCTGTTACTAATGCCAGTAACACAGTTCTGTCATGGTCCAATTCTCAGGCCCCTGACTTGGAAACCACAGTGATCTTCTAACGCAACTTCTGGTAACGGTGCGAGGTGACGAGGAACACCAAGGCGACAAGGAACACCAAGGTGACGAGGAACACCAAGGTGACGAGGAACACCAAGGCGACGAGGAACACCAAGGTGATGAGGAACACCAAGGCGACGAGGAACACTGAGCTGATGAGGAACACTGAGCTGATGAAGACCTGTTAGGCTGTGTGCATCCGCTTCCCGTGCCTGAACTCTGAAAAACTCAGTGTGTTGAGCTGGGTATTCTCAAAGAAAAATATAAGCAAGCAGATTTAACGATAAACAGGGAGACAACAGCAAAAACACAGTCTTGTCTTTAAAGCACAGAATTAAATTGTGGTTTGGTTAAGTGGAGGTCTACTAAAATCCTGCTTTAGTCTACAGCATATTTTAAAGCGTCCAGCTGTTAAATGACACTTGGCACAGCCAGCCTAAGCTCTCCCTCTGCAGAGGATGGAAAGAGCTGGGTGGCTTCAGGATTATGTTCACGTCATCCTGACTCAGCATCCTGGATCGGTGGGACGAATCACTCTGCCGCTGCAGGAGACACGAGCACCATCTTACTGTCTCAGGATTATTGTCCATGGCCCAACAACAGGGATGAATCATTTAGTCACAGATACGCATCCGACGGATGAATAGATTTTTATTTCAGTGCATCAGCACTGTTTAATATGGGCGTGTGAAGGAAGACGTGAGGCGGAGCTGATTCTTCTTGGTGTGACTGCAGAGCGGTCCACAGACCGGGGTGGGATGAGAGCAGGATACACAACGCAGACAACCAAAAACTGTACGCAGGGTGGCTCTGGGGTCCTTCATTATTTGCTGATGAGTTTCTTCTATTTCTTTTACCGGACAGGCGGCTCATCGGTTGGGTAGCTAGCACTTACTAAACCCTCTCGTCTGAGGTGAGAAGTCAACGAGCTCATCTTCACCGTGGCTGCTACCTCGCTGCCTCCGGGCCTCAGGAGCCTCCAGCGTTAGCGAGGAGGTTTGCTGTGTGTTTAATGCTTGCTTGACTTTAGGTGTTTTAATCACCCACTTGCTAATTTTATGTTACTGCATTGCACTTTAAATCCTTGCTTGTTGCGGCACGAGTTATTCGTGGTCCTCTCCTGGAGGATTTCCCCACATCCTGCCATGGTCTTTGACATTTTCAGCACAGGAATAGAAACAGCGGAACTTGGGATGGTTAAAATACTGTGTCTGAAATCAACAACAACCTAGTTTTGTTTTACCCCCTACAGCACGCTTCCCGTAACTGGCAACTCTGAGGTAATGCTGTTTAAAATTGCATGTCCGCATCACCCGTCAGGGTCTGCTGATCACAGAATGGTTGAGGTTGGAAGAGACCTCTGGAAGTCATCTGGTCCAACCCCCTGCTGAAGTGGAGCCACTTAGAGATGGTTTCCCAGGACCACATCCAGGAGGCTTTTGAATATCTCCAAGGATGGAGACTCCACAACATCCCTGAGCAACCTGTGCCAGTGCTCGGTCATCCTCACAGTGAAAAAGTGTTTCCTGGTGTTCAGATGGCACCTCGTGTGTTCCAGCTTGTTCCCATTGCCTTTGATCCTGTCACTGGGCACCACTGAGATGACCCTGGCTCCATCCTCTTTGCACCCTCCCTTCGGGCATTTCTTTACGTTGATAAGATCCCCCCAAACCTTCTCTCCTCTGGGCTGAACAGCCCCAACTCACTCAGCCTCTCCTCATAGGAGAGATGCTCCAGTCCCATCATCATCGTTGTGGCCCTTCGTTGGGCTCTCTCCAGTATGTCCGTGTCTCTCCGGTCCTGGGGAGCCCAGAACTGGAGACACTACTCCAGGTGTGGTCTCACTAGCGTTGAGTAGAGGGGAAGGATCTTGACCTGCTGGCGATATGTTGCTCACCCAGCTCCAGGGTCAAGGCAGGGGCTTGTGGCTTGTATCCTAATTGTCCTAATCAAAGTTAATAACAGGTTTTCTAATCTGTGACCTCCCTGAGCGAATCTTGCTTTAATTACAAGCAAAATGAGCTGAGCCAGGGATTTAAAAAAAAAAAAAAAAAAATCCCCAGTAATTTTATAGTTTTAATTTCCTGTATTTTGTGGGATTAGGTGAAATCTGTAATTTTGTTTGAGTGTAGATTTTACGGCTTAATTTCTTACTGCTTTTGTACTAGGAAGGGAAAAAAAAAAAGCTTGCATATATGAAAATCAACAGAATAAACCATTATTGCTGGCACAAGAGACATTATGGTCTCCCTTGGAACAGCGCAAATACATTAAAAATGTATTTAAATGCATTTAAACATGCATATTATTTCACAGATGAGTGTAATGGTTTCTTAGGAGCTATTAGGTTTTAGTATGCAAAAACCATGTTTATTTGTATGACTTTGGAGAAAATTATTTAACAAAGATGACAGTAACAGGCCCCTTAAGGTTTCATTATATAAATCTTAATTCAGGCATTTGGATTATTAATCCAGGAAAATGCCACGGACCTAAATGACTCATTACACACACACTTTGCATCAGTTTATTAATAAACTCATAAATAGCCCATCATTATTAATTGGATTTTTCTAAAGCATCCAGATTTGCAATATCAACAATGCAAGGGACGTGCCTCCAAGGGCTTTTATCTTCACGTCCGTGCAAGTTCATCCACGTCAGGTTCAGGAGAACAGGGCAAGAGATGCAGAAATAACCAACCATCGAGGTCTCTGCTATTACAGCCAGGTAAACACAAGGAATTTGCGTTATGATTAGCTTAACTTTAAGTTCAGATGTGAAAAAGTTTTTTTTTTCAAAAAAAGCAACATTTTGTAAAATGAAGCTGCCACGCTTGAATTAAGGCTTGTAAGGCACCAAGACATGTCTGGCTTCTAAATAACTCCGTGGACAAGGCAAAGCAGGGTACGAGTGACCTCTGTTACTCCGGGGGAAGAGGGAGTGATGGGAGGTTGTTGGGAGGGACATTGAGGGTACCAGAGAAGCTTCCTCATCCAGAGTTTTACTCTGCTGGTGGCAAAATTACGGCTAAGCCAAAATGCAGAGAGCACCAATAGGTTGAATCTTTGGACAAAGAAAAAAAGGTCAGAAAAGGCCCAGAGGAAGAAGACACCACCTTCTTCATGGCTGAGACATGAACGTGGAGTAAATGAGGCACGATGGAGCAGAACCCAAGTGATAAGTGACCAACAGAAAATTTTCTCGTGCCTGATACTCCCCTGCTTTAAGATCTGCACTTGGTGACATCTTTGCTTATGTTTCTTTTCTCTTTGCATTGTAACTGTTGAGGCACTTAAATGAAATTTAATAGAAATGGCAACAAAATCCCGCCTGGAGTTTTTATGGCTGAGTATAAACTTCTCAAAACAGAAGTGTATCATGCAAGTTCTTCCCATAAAACCAGACAGGCTGTCTCTTCTGCCAAGGGCAGAAGAAAAAGGGAAGGTTTGAGGACAGGCTGTTGGAACAGGACACAGAGCAGACAAGTGTGTCCTGGTTTTCTGCATCCTTACACCAATGGAGGGAGAGATCATGAGCTCTTTTGTTAGTAGGAGGGAACCAAAGTGGCTGCTTTTATCAGAATCATTGAATCAGAGAATCTTAAGGTTGGGAAAGACCTCTAAGATCATCAAGTCCAACCATCGACCCAACACCACCATGTCTACTAAACCATGTCCTGAAGTGCCACGTCTCCACGTTTTGTGAACACCATAGAATCATAAAAAAGAGAGAGGAAAGACCATCAAAGGTTTCACGAATCAGGAGTTGGATTTCTCTTTGAATTGCCACGTGTTGGCAGCTCCCACCTCACCATCCACGCACACACAGACAGAGGAAATGCCAGTGGTACGAGCTCGTCACATAAAACCAGTGTTTAAATAAGCCGTGAGCCTGAAGCTGCTCGTGTCGCACCCAGAGACGGTTTTTGGATCTTGGCTACTTATTCTCCAAAAAGCATGGCCTGCCGGGGTTAGCTTTCACATGGATGATGAGAAAGCACTGTTAACGAAAGTCATTTATTTGTATCCTACATAAGCCAAATCTCAAGGGGAAAAACATTTCTATTTTGCCTAATTTTAACCATTTGCTTCAGGTAGCAAGCACTTTTTGTGGTTTTGGTTTTTTTTGTTTGTTTGTTTTTGGTGTTTTTTTTTTTTTTTTTTAATGGGGCTTGGAATAGAACTTTACATGGACACAGGCGTGAGGTCAGCACCACAAGCGGCTGGACCAAAGAGACGTCAGTCCTGCCATACCTACAGCCTAGCATGGTATTAGCTTGGGTGGCAAATGCTTCTGCTTCTGCTGCTGAAGTTTTCAAAATTGCCTGAAAATCGTGTCTTTAAGCTCATTAAGTACTTTTGAGTCCTCCTATGTTGTCCTAATCCCATGGCTGTGTAGACAACACAAAACCAGAGAATTATAAAGTGCTTTAGGTTGGGCAGGACCTCTTGAAGTCATCTTGTTCGCTCTCATGTTCAAAGAGGGTCCAAGTAGATCAAGTTGCTCAAAACCTTGACCAGCCAATTTTTAAATATGTCCAAAGAAGGAGACTCCACCACCACTTTCGCACATATTTCAATGTTTGACCATCTTCATGGTGAAGTTTTCCTTGTTGCTTTTAATTGGAACTTTCTAAGGAACTTGCCTCATCTCCTGCCACTGCACGCCTTGGAGAAGAGCCTGGTTCTGTCTTCTCTAACAACTCCGATTAGGTAACTGAAGACCGCAGGGTCTTCCCAGAAACCTCTTCTTCTGATGCTGAACAAACAGCCTCTCTCAGCCTCTCCTTGTTTTCTGGACTGTAGACTCTCCCGACCACGGATAATTGAGGAGTTCAGTTTTCAGGCGTATTGGGTTGGCATCTTTCTCCAGCACTAAAAAATAATTCACTTTTCACTTTTCTTCTATAAAGCCTTTATTGCTCAGCTCTCAAAAGGGAAATTTTTTTGAAAAAAATTTTATTCCCCTGACGTGCCACCTTTTCAGTGTCAATTAAATAGCATCCAGCATCCAGGCAATAGTATATTGTCTGCAGTAAAAACCAGCAGCAATGACAAACTAAATACAGAACTGCTCATGGAATAGTGAATTAGCCTGCAGTGAGCTGCATTTGAGTGCCGTCACCGATATTTATGTGCCAACGGTAGGTGCTCTCAGACTCATTCCTTTCAGGCTGACAGAAAGCATTAATTGCGATTCTTTAAAACAAAAGCAACAAATCTGAGTAGGAGAAAAAAAAAATACCGCCTACGAGACCTTATATATATATATCTAAGCACTGAGAGACTTCTTTCCTAGCTCAGTTATTTTCTGGCTTAATCAAGTCAGTCTAAGTTGTCTGACCATCTGTCATCGTCTTTGTCTTTCGGCATGTTTTGGGGTTCGGTGTAAGCAATGGCTCAGACCTGTTGAAACTGAAACTCCCTGTGGTTCCTGTCCCCACTTTCTCCCCAGTGCCTACATTTTAACTCATACTGGGGCTCTTTTCAGGGCCAAACCAAGCAATTCTCTCTCTTTTTTTTTTTTTTTTAGAGAAGCAGAGGATAACATGCACCAGGGTTCAGCCTTGCATGGATGCGAGCCGTGACAGGTCTGACCTAGCCTGCTTCCAAGGGTATCCACGTAGACCCTACATCTCCCAGAAGACAAAGAAATGGAGCCAATGGAGGAGGGAGGAGAAGTCCTGTCTAGATACAACGGGCTTACAGGAGTGCCGCACTTGGACACAATCCGTATGCGATCTGTTATTTCAAAGGATCCTGACACTTGGACAGCATAAATACAAGGTAATCCAACCTGCTTATTCTGGGGGCCAGAAATGCCTCCGCTATCTGGGGTTTATCACAGGCGGAAGAGATGTAGCCAACTCCTGATGTTGGCTGACGGTGTCTTATAGAGACGTCAATTTTGGATCCCATCCTGAGACACCTAACTCTCCTCATGGAGAGGGAGCCCTAGTCTTATTTGTCTTTAGTCTTTTTAAAACCTTTTCATAAATCCTCTTAAAAAACACTCCCCCCCCCCAAGAAAATCACCCCCCTACCCCACCAACCCATGAAATAAAAGTTCTTCGAGGTGCTGCTTTCATGAAATGGATTGACCGCAGCGTTGCCCTCATATTGCCTGTTCTACTCCTCTCACAAGTTAACGTTTAATCCTAGCGCTTTGAACATAAAATGGTATGTTGGTTATTCAACATCCGGTTTGCATGGGTTATCACACAACAGATTGTTCTGATCGTTTATATTTTGATGTGTATTTGCTTTATATTAATAACCTCAGAGCAGTCTATTGTTCTAAAAAAAGATACAGTTCCAAGCTTCTCCATAGCAGAAAAGCTTATAAGTGTCTAATAATTCAGCACTAAGGCTAGAATTAAAAAAAACCAAACCTCAAACTTCCATTTCAGTTTCCTTAGCCAGACGTGACTTTACTTTTCAGACCCAACCAAAATGCATTACTTGTAAACTTGCCGGTACATCATGTTCTTCACTTGCACTTCTTGGTTTATCCTTCCTTGTGCTACGCCGGCTACTGTGCTCTGCTCTGTAAAAATTGATGCTCCAGTCAACGAATCAATATGTTGATTTCCATGTTTCCTTGTGCACTTTCAGCAATGTCTTCTGCAAATTAGAGCTCTCCCCAGCTTTTCATTTGGGTGCCTGGTATTTTCTCCCCGGCTGACACCTGTCCTTGTGATGCATGCTTGCGCTGGAGCAATTTTCAATTCCTTTTCTCTGCAACAGCCAAGGAAGATGTTACAAAGGGCACGGCCGCCCAGGTGAGAACAAAAATTCCAAAGCTTTTTATCTTGTTTAGTTTTTTAGAGTTTTCTTTAATGCTCTCTTTGCTGCGTAGCAATGTAGTTCAGTTCTCCATATTGTTTTTTTTTTGCTGGAAAAATAAAAATTTCTCTCACTCTTAAAACAAATGCTCTTTTCCACACGTTGCCTTTAATTCAGAACTTCCGTCATCAGTGTTTATCTCATTTTCCCTTGTTAGACTAGGTCAAGCTGAGACTTGGTTTACTCATTTCATAAGTGAGTTTTGAGAGGTCTGGTGCTGGTTAGGCGAATGGTTTCAAGGTGATATTCCAAATCCCATTGCTTTTTTTCTTCAGAAAGTCCACTATTGCAAAATTTTTGCCTTGGTGCCTATTCTTTTTCATGGTTTTTTTCACGTTGTGAAAGCAGCGGCACTGGCTTCGCACCATGGATGTGCCAGCACAGTCAGACCAGGAAGATTTAGGCATTTCTACAAAGAGCCAGATGTCACTTCAGAGATGAAAATTACATTTTCAAATCCGAATTTACCATCTGAAACAAAGGCCCTTTAGTTTGCTTTGTAGGGACGGTGATTTCCCAGGGAAATGGAAGAGCATCTATGTTGTTGCCTTTGCGGTATTACTTATCTGTGGGCCAGCCCAGGCTTGTTTCTCTAGACAGGCTTTTCCAGTAGTGTAAAGTGTCTGATATATTTGCTTCTCCGTTTTCAAAGAGAATTTATTTCCATCTGTGGATGCAAAAAGTGGCTTTTAATGTTAAATAAAGATACCAACGTTCATATTCATATAAACAGAATGAACCAAGGAAGGGAAGTTTATTAAAGTGCATTTCTCTTTTGACATCTGTAAAACGTACGGGATAAAATCCTAACCCACTGAATTAAACGGGGAATTTTGCCTTTTATTTCAGCTGAGGTGGGGTTTTGACCGCAGAATTCAGAGCACGGGTGTTTGGCACATTAATTCCCAAGCTTTGACATCCTGCAGTGAGAGTGAATACCACGGCACACACCGGCCCCGGTCCCTTGCCCGTGTTACTTCTCGTCTCCTTGTACACCCAAGTTGGCAATTCCAACCAGAGAGTCGTGTTGCACCTTTATTTATGGATGTTGGGTTTAAAGAAGCTTGGCACGGAACTTGCATTTTGATATCTGTATAATTGGAGACATTTTAAATGTTAATAACCATTTATTATTTAGTAAGTAGGACCAAGTGAATAATTTTAAATGAGGATGCTGTTGATAAATACAGTTCCCTTGGCCATATGTGGAGAATTTGCCAAATGGAGAATTTCCTGAGTTATTTGTTAATTCTTTTTTTTTTTTTTTCCCCACACACATTTTCAATATTCCATTTTTCCTCCCTTTTCCAAGGACTGATTGCAAGCAGGCCACCCCAGCTATTCAACGTTTATATTTGAGCTGGATCAGCTAGTTGTATCCTAGTGACTATAGTAATTTTTCATCAACGAAAGGGAAAAGTGCCAAAGGAGCACAACGAGATTAAAAATCTTCATTGTGGACATTTGTGAGAGTCAAATTTAATAATATATATATATTGTGGAACACGCAGCACTAGCCCAGCTCATTTCCAGGTGCAGAAGAAAGGAAAAGTTTCCATGTCTTTTACCCATCTGCAAATTGAAGTATGTAAGTATATCAAATAAATCCTGAGTCAACAGTAACAATCAACGCTAACTTTTACTTGAAAACCAGTGAGAAATTTGATGTAGGGTCTTTAACTATTTATGCAATGGGCTAATAACTGGATTTTAGCAAATTAAATGGAGTAAATAGGATTTTTCACATTTCCTAAATGTCTGGTTTCATTTTGCTTATTTTTATTCATGGATCTCATGTAGGCAAAAAAATGAAATTCAAAAAGCAATGCAGAATTCAGCAAAGACACTTCCAGCCCATAAGCTTTCCTTAGGGCATATGAACTATATGATTTATAAATAGCTTATGTAAACACAAGACAAAATTAACCCAGGAAAAAATAAAACAGGAAAAAAAAGCAAAAATAAGCCCTCCAAACGACTGTTAGATGAAGTTCTAATTCAAGAATATTCTGTCTCTAAAATCTCCCAGCTCTTACCTCCAGATTTATTTAAAAACTTTCCTTTTTGTGAGATAAGGGTGCAATGACTTTCTTCTCCTAGCTTTCTCTTACTTGCGTTAAATTTTTAATTTTCTAACTACTGTTACCTTCAGTTGACATCCCTCCTCTAATAACTTGCGGTGCATTCATGGGTTGTATGACGGGAGGTGATGAAGCAGAAGAAAACGATCAGTTCTGGGGTTTTCCATGCCCATCCCTGCCGTGCTGGACCCAGAAGAAGCAGGCAGCGCTCCCAACCTCCGCATCCATCCCAGACGGGATGCGCTGCCCTTTGTAACTGAGTTTGATGTCTGTGGAGGTGTGAAGCCAGAAAATATTTAGTACCAAGCCTAGAGAGTGGCTTTCCTCTGCGCATATATTTCAGTCTCTGATTTGAGAGCATCTCCCCATCTTCACTGATCCCGTAGTGATGGAGGGGACAACCTGCTCTGCGTTACGCCGGTCACGTTGGAATTTAAATCTATCTTCGGCCCTGGAAAATCTGGACTGTGGAAGCTGGAAGAAGATGGTTTCCATTGAGCAAGGGCATATGAAGAGTTTTCTGTTTTCTCCAAATCATTATGTCAGACCGAGACCCTTGAAGGACAGTGTAAACTCTCCCTGTTAATGTTTTATACTGTCCTCATTCCCATTGATCTGGCAGAAGTCACCATTTTTCACCATTTACATATAAAACCTTATTTCTAATTTGAAACAATGTAACTTTCAAGTCCATTTATTTTGTATGATTTATTAAGAAAGTACATCAGTATCACCAAACTAATTATCATAGGCAAATGACTTGTCATAAAATTAATGTACCTAGTGAAAAAGTTAATAGTTATTATTTAAATTCTTGATTCCTCTTCTTTGCCTGTAATTACTTCCAGATATGTGAATGAATACGATTAATATGGAAAAGTGAAAATGAAATGAATTTGTTTCAGACTTTTTCCTCCACAACAAGCCTTTATCCTTCAACCTTTATTCGAAGAGAAAGGACTAAAGGAGATCAAATTTTTATAATTAAATATTTCTTTTTCTTGCATAGCTGGACATTTAGAAACTTAATCTAAACCCCACAAAATATTGCATCTTTTAATAACTGATAAAGTTCCTTGGAAATAAGTCCTTTGTACAGGGAATTTTAAGGGGGGGGG
>VXBL01001597.1:410294-421294 GCA_013400195.1 Aramus guarauna | reverse complement strand
GGGGGGGGGGGGGGGGAGGAATATTTAGACTGTTGTGGTGAGTATGTAGAAAATGTTGGGGTCTATTAGCTTTCTGACAAGTTATTTTTGGAATCATAATTAAAGAAAATTATTGTTCTTGCCATAAAATAAACTAGACAAATAGCTAACAAGAGATTTTTCCAGCTAAGTTATTATAATTTTTTCTTTACTCTGCATTTCCTCTTAGCCCGTCTTTCTCTCCTTTCGAACCCAAATTCATTATTCCTCTTTCGTCAACTTTAAGTCTCCTTCTCCTTTTTTCCTGATCTTTTATCAGCTCCATTTTTGGATGCTGATTCAGGCTTATCCCCGTGAAACGAGAGAAGAGAACAACGCTCTGTGTCCCGCAGTGCCCCACCAGAGCAGCTTTGACCATTTTTTCGGAGGGACAACATGCAAACTGGTATTATGGCACCTTGACCTCAGGCGTCGTTAGAGCAAGGGTTGAGTATCAACCCTACGGACACGATTTGCAGAAAAGCTGTATGTAACTTATTCCCAACATGCGTGATGCCTAACTCAATTTTCCATCGAATCCTGCGTGTGGATAATCCATCGCAGCAAGTACTTTAGAGAAAATTGCCACGTCCTTGCATACAACGTGAAACCAGAAAAAAAAACCCACAACCCTGTTCTCCTTAAAAGAACTTCTTCGTTACACATTATTTATTTAGCTGCACGGTGCAGAAGGCAGACTGTCAGTAGGATGATAAACTGGTTCCTACCAGGTAAACACATGAACCATGATGTTATATTTGGAGCCTCAACGTATGTAAAACATTAATACTCTGGCAGTTCTGAGTGCGTACGTGGTACTTCTGAAAAATTGTCCAAACACAGGTCAAATACCAGATACCTTCCTAAATAAATCTCACCGGGGGAACCTGACTCCATCCATTAACTCACATACAACAAACCTGGAAATACGCTTCAGCATCTGGGCCCAAAATTCTCAGCAAAGGCAGTAATAAAGTATGTCTTGTTTATATAGATGACTGAATCTGAGTTATTGTCCACGCAATACAATATTTACAGCATTATTGTTATCTTCATCCTGTAGCTAAGAAACAAATCACTTTAAAATATAGTTCCATTAAAAAAAAAAAAAAACCACCCGGCAGCCCAGCACAACATTACTGCAAGGTTGTGCTCAAGAATTTAAGTACACAAAAGCCAGCTTACTCAAGTGGACAGGGTGATATATACCATCTACCGTGTTCTACCTACTCGTGAAATAAACGTAGTATTGCTAAAACGGATTGATGGCCAGTTATGTCATCGGGTGAGTTTGAGGTCAATGTGAATAATCATTGGCGTAAGCTGGATTCTGCCATTCTTTCGAGCTGTCCCGTTAGCACACCCTGCAGTTGCTACAAGTGCTTGGTTTTTTTCGAGAGGAGTCAAAGATTTCAAAGTCTGAGCATCAAGGACCACAGACATAGGATAGGGAATGCCCTGATATGCTCCGTACTAATCTCAAACATATTACAATGCCAGAGAGGTGGCTATATAAGTGTTATATTCTCTATAATCATTCATCTTTGGAAGTGACTCATGACTTGGCACCCAATGGAATCAGTAACATCTTTTTGTGGTTTTGGCAAGCGATGAATTCTGGTGCCAGCAGATAATGACAACAAATGAACAAAGCTGTTAATGGTTTCCATGTGTTAGAGATAAGGACATTGATTATTAAAATGAATGACTAAGAGAGGTGGAATGGCTTAATTGGTCATCACGCTTTTTTGCTTTGAAAACCCACGTTGCCTTTGATTGAACTCAGGACTTGTGTCAGTAACAATCACTTGCACAAGCAAATAAAAGGCAAGGAAGAGGGAAAAGGGCTTTGTGACCTCTGCTCAGCTGTGGTGTTGTCAGGATGGGCTGCTGTAGGAGTGATGGAAAATGATTTAGTCTTTGCCAGCAACATCTACCGTGTCTTTTGGCTGGCTTGAAGGTTCATGCAAGTGACTCCATCTAATTCTATGGGCTTTTTCTCCATGTAAGTACTTTTCAAAGTTTAGGGGCCAGGAACTTTTTCTACAATTGTTCTAAAACCTTTTGTTGGTATGAGGAAAATCAGGTGGAGTCAATAGTGCTAAAATAATTGCTGCTGTTAATAGCTGAGCATCCTGAAGGATGCAGCTGGAATCTTTCCAACATTAATAGTTCATCATAGCTAGAAAATAAAATGTAGAGGTTTTTTTCTGTGCAGATGGAGAATTTGCTTCACCGTAGGTGTGTAGGACACCTAATTATCATACTGCTAGCAAAGCTGTGGCTTGTTGTTTGTTTTCTGTTCTTGGATGGGTAAATGTGTTATAGGAAAGCTGGTAACACTCAGTGCTGCCAAGGTATAATGTGGGGGGTTGGTGGGATTGTTCTCTAATATCATGAATAATCATGGAATCTGGGGATTTTTCCTACTCTTTTACTCAGAAGTATCTGAGAAGGGACTGAGTGGTTTAATCTGGATGAGGGGGGGTGGGCATAGATGATAACTTTGGGCTAGATGATGCAACTGCTTGAAGTCAACAGAAGGACACGTGCCCAGGAGGCAGGACTTGTACAGCTATTATATTGGTTAAAATATCCTGGTGAAGAATAGGTCTGGATTAATTTCTGAAAAACTCCTTTGTGGATTGCAGCTGATTCCGTGCACAACTTGGCTCGTTAACTTGTGTGGTGTATTTGAACTTGTAATGAATATGCAAATCTACTTTAAGGCTATTGGCATATTATTTTGCTCCAGACTGAACTCTGGGGGTTTTTTTGCTGTCTGAAAGGAGCTGACGCTTTTATTTGGCAGGCTGAGTCCCTTTTTTCCCTTGCTTTTTGTTTTTCACTTTCTATTAGATTCCTCCAAATAATTCAGGTCAAAAAAAAGTAGTGAAATGGAATAACAAGCTGTTTGCCCTAGAGGAATTGTATTGATTCAGATGGATTCTCCTGTCTGAGTTCTTGGGGAAAATGGTGTCTGTGGCTCTTCCTACTACAACATGTAGCTGTCAGTCATTGGATCTGTGTAGTGCACTGGATATTCTTCTGGACTCCTCTTGATTCCTTTTTTTAAACTTTTTTAGCCTTTGATCATTGAACTGAATTACAGCAATGAATATTATACGTACCTTAAAGGCCCCTCTGTCTGAACAAGTTTGTGTAGAAGGAGGGGGTCCCATAGTACAGAGAAATTGGGCTCTGAATTCATTGTTCCAGTTCAAGTGCTTGAAACTCCCTGTGTTTCCTTTATTAATACCCAAAGTGGAAAAAATCTATGGCAAACAGTATGTTTTAAAATGAATATAGCATTTTCTGGGGTTAGTCTAACAATTGAGAATCTAATCTGCATAATATACCAATTAGTCTTCTCAAACTACTGAATGTCTGTTATTTCAGAACCTTTTAGCTGTAAACATTATGTTCAAATACAGATGGTGTTATTTGGGGTTGGGGGGTGTGGGTTTTGCACAACTTGATCAGATGAAATATTCCACACTGAGTTTAGCATTGGTACTTGCAAGGCGGTTTGTAGGAACTAATGAATATAGAGGGTACTGCCAGATGTAACGCGTTCCTCCAGCGAGGAGCTCAGGTGTCGCTTCGGAATTTGTTGGCTGTCAAAGGAAGCTGGCTGTCCCCTCCAGTTTAGCCTCTGTAAAGAAATATTATGGTTCATAATTTAAAAAATAATAAAGCTTTGAAAGTGACCGTAGATGAGGCTACCCCTACAAGGATCTCATGACTAACCAAGCAGAAAGACAAAGTAAAATCATTTACTAATGACAAGCCCAATTCTGGTTCCTCCTGAAGTCAAAGGCAATCCAGAGATGGTGGGGCTGGGCCAAGCAATTAACATTGTGCCATCAATAATGATGAAGAACTGATGTTGAAATGGAGAAATCAGGATATAAAGGACTGAATCACCCCTGACTGAGTGAGTAATGAGGCTATTAGATTGAAAATACAGAGTATCAGAAGTCCAGGTATTATTTTGAGACAAGATCGGCTGTGTGCGCCATCAATATGTGGTGGGGACTGACTTTTAGGTGTGCAGGAGGTGGGTGCTGTAGATAAACAGCAGATATGTGACTCCAGGTCAGACTGAGAGTGTGAGCCTCATGTCAAATGTAAAAGCGTTGATGTGGGTTCAGATGGGGCAGGTGGAGATAATACATATATTGTTGTGTTTGACAGAATTTATGCTTCCTGAAAAAGAAAATGCCACCCAAATTTCACTTAATAGCCTGAGATGTGGATTTTGAGCTGGTATAGAGGAGGCCAGGATGTAAGAAAAGTATTAGTTTGGGTCTGCGAACACATCAGAAGAAAAATGCTGAACTGGAGGAATTATTTCTGTGACTCCCAACCTGTGTCAGATGGGTTGGGGTCCTGTACGGCTTCTGGAGCTGCTTCTCTTACAGCTGTGGGGCACATCTGTCTTGCAGGGATATTCCCTGCTGATGATTTTACCCACTGGAAAAATCTCTGCTTTATAGACCATGGGTGTGAAATTAGTTGTGCTCACTGACTGTACAGCGTTAGGTTTGGGATCCAGAGGATTAGGGTGTGTTAGCTTTGGGTTTCATGAGAATTACTAAAAACCCTCTTCCCTCCTGTACTATGGCTTGTGAAAAACATGTTTTACCTGGTATCTGATGGCCTCCCTTCATCAAAAAGCAATCAAAGGTGGGAAGAGATTTCGGGGGGCGGGGGACAGAAACCTATACATAACCAACACTGCAAGAAGTTGTACAGCATACTCAGGCTCTGACTTCCCCCTCGGGCTTCCTCAGCTTTTCTGAAAACACACAATTCAGATCATGACTTCATGTTCCAGTTCCTTGCATTTCTCATTGTGTTCTCCAGGCTCTAAAACTCTACCTAGTTTTCTCTTTACTTTCCTTTATTTTTCTCTTGCACGTGTGGTAGTGCAGTGTGTGAGTTAAAGGACCTGGACCAATGAACAAATTGATTTTTAAGCTCCATAATTGCTGAAAAAGTCATGTATCTTCTTTGCGTGCAGTTACACAGTGAACTAAAGCCAAGTTCTATATATTTCTTTAGAAATCCTAGCGTAGCATCCCTTCATATGGAATTGAATCTGTATATTGTCCAACAGAACACATTTTAATGGGTATTTCTGTAGAACCTTGGCTTGGTTGCTGGTCCATCACACGTCCTCCCCATGTCTATTCACTGGGAGCATCTTGGGAAGCTTCTTGTCAAAACAGTTATGGTTACAAGATGGCTACAGATGAAGAAAAGCTTTTTGGAGGAATGTATCAATTCAGAAAAAAATATATTGAAGAAAAACCACTGGATAAAATACCCTGAAAGCAGGAACACTTCTCAACAACCTCTACCCGCACGTGGTGTGGAGCAGCACTGGGAACCAGCAAGGTTGAGGTTCAAATGTATTTTTTCTGCACTGAACCCAGATCCCATGCTTCACAGGACATCCTGTGAATAAAAACCAGATATTCTGGCACGGGTCCTCCAGCTGGAGCTGCTTGTCTTTGGGATTTAGCTGTGAGAAGAGAGGAGTTGGCACCCTGGCAGGTAGGGCACCCTTGCCCCATGGCTGGAGATCTGTCCTGAACTGGGCAAACTCCCCAGCCAAGTTACAGATCATGAGTGGGGTTGAGTGAGGGAAAATTCTTAGAAGTTTCCTTTGTTAACTGTGACTGTATTCTGGATAACCAGTTGTTAGCTAGTATTGCTGCTAATCAGTAAATGAAACTACAGCTTTAAAAAAAAAAAACAAACCCAAACCTGTTGATACTTTCCTATTTACTTTCTGTTTTCTGGGATGCTGTAAGGAGCTGCAGAAGAATACAATGATTATGCATACTAAATACTGAGTAACATATGCCATATGCTAGGCTTTAGCTTCTTGAATAAATCTTAATTAGTTAAATAGAACCAAACTAACTATTCTTTTATTCTGAAATTGGTAGCAAATTGAATGTGACTGATGTACAGTCCTCCACGCTAACAGGAATAAAGAGCTCTTTAGCAAGCTCGCAGAAGCAACGTGCTTCTAATTGCTTCTATTATTAGCGAGGTGCTTTAATCCAGTGACAATGAAGGTAATGATTTTGTTGGTTGCAGAGTAATTCTTCTCCGTATCTCATCCCATGTGTCTCAGCAGAACACGTACTTGGAGGGAGCTCAACATCACACGTAGCTTCTGCTGCGGAGGAACCACCACTGTCCTCCAAAGGCGGCAGCAGCAGGGGCTGCAGGATCAGCGGCGTGGTGACAATTCTGCTCCCAGTTATTCGGCATCCATTCTGCCTAGGCTCACATCTGCAGTCCTTCCCTCTGTGCTGGAATAATGAGGTTAAAAGAACCAAAAAGGATAAATAACAAAGCCAGAAACGTGGCTGGGAGAGAAGTCCTGGCAAGTTTAAGGCTGCATCCCTGTAGGCAGGAGCAGTGTCTGTGTCTATAAATATAAATAACTCCTTTGTAAACCAACTAAATGCTACTTCACAAGTGGCTGAGGTTTTTTAATCAATTCTGCTTGTGTTTTTTACCCCGGTTAAAAATGGCTGTGGCTATATGAGGTATCTAAGACTTAAGGAATAACAGCAATTTACTCTTGTTTTATCCATGCTTTAAGCATTTTTAGCATGAAATGATATTTAGTGATGGAAGGACTGTTAGTGGGCGGTGAGAAATACAAAAGAGTTGTGACTTATGATTTTGTACTCTGCCAAAATTCTTTTGAGAGCTTTGAGAAGTGCACATCTGGAGCAGGGTGGCAGAGCTGCTGTGTCCATTTAACATCTCTGGTCTTCATCCACAGTCTCTCTGGCTACGCTGTTACTAATGAAACCTGGGAAATTATATAGCCTGTGAGATCAAGAGTTGATAAAAAAAATTGAGTTATTTTTCTGTGGAAAGAAATGACTCAAGAACAGAGTCGGGCTGAGTTCCTGCCCTTTAGTTCCAGAGTGGAATGAGGAAATATCAAATGTGGTATTTTGAGCAAAGAAAAAATGCTAGCATGCAGGAAAGCTAAAGAACCTGGGGAAGGATGTGCTTGTGCCAGTACTTAATATAGCATTTGTAGTTTTAGTGTTTGAATATATAAGCAAAATGTGGGCTTGGAGATGCTTTCTTTGCATTTAAAAGAACAAGTATGTGTTTTGATGAAGATAACAATGTCAGAGGAGATGGCTGCACCATTCTCCCTGAGTCCTGGGGTAGTGAAATGTGAAAAAATTAGATACTTCAAAGAGGGTCTAACAGCCTAAGAATAATTTGTACTGTTTGGTCTTCATTTGAATTGGGAGTTCCAATGACTCTAAAGCTGAAAGGGGGGAAAACAATTGGGATTTCCTCCTAGGTTAGAGAAGAGGCATGACACACTCCTGATGTTTGACATCTGAGTGCAAAAAACTTAAGGGAAGATGATTAGATTGTCCCTGATGGCCAAGGCAGTGTAAGGTAGTAATGGTTTGGTCTAAGACACTTCAAAGCTGGCTGATTCTGGGCTGATTCTTGGGTTTTGAGCTGATTGCTGTTAAAACTTTGAGCAGGAGCCTGGAGGGGAAGGGTTCTCCAGTGACCAGGTGAGCCATCCCCACCAGGACGACAGAAGCTGCATTTTCACGTGGCAGAATCTGCACAGCAGACTGTGAAATATGTGACAGTTGCTCACACTCTTTTGCTTTGTTCATTTGGAGCTTATTTCCATATTCAATATGAACAGCCATGTATTCACACCATACATATATAGTATACTGAAGTAATCCTGTTTCCAAGACTCCTTGCTTCTGCTAGCTCTCAACATATCCTTGGAGCATCTTCCGTGTCAGAAAGTGCTGTGGAGATGAGAAAGGTATGAAGAAAAGCATTTATTGGAAGCAGTGTGGCTATTCATCTGTGAAGTCTATAGCAACAAAACAATAAAACTCAAACTCTGAATCTGAGGGAGGCGATGGCATGGAACCAAGGGTGTTTTTGCTAAAGCTTCCCAGTGTTTTGCTAGGTGACATGTCAGACTCATTATATTTGATTCATTGGTTTCAGTGCCTAGAGCTGAGCACCAGCTTTAGCAACCAATTGTAAAAGTAAAATAGACAGTTCAGGAGCTGGGATAAGCATTGGTGATTCTCGCTGCTTTGAATTCAGTCTTACAATGAACATTATTACTAGAAATGTCCACAATGCCTTAAGACCTGAGCATACCTGGTCAGGATTTGGCCTGTCACCTGCACTTTTTAAGAGGATATGAGTGTTGTGTGCCAAGCATAGACCCACTCCTCCTTTGGATGAGGACAGATCATGCCCAGTATTGCACCATGTGACCATATGGTAGAACCTGCTGGTTTGTTGCCTTGGAAGAGCGAAGACCAGTCCAGTTGTGTTTAATCAGTCTGACCTTTTGCCTTCAAACAGGATTGTTCTTGTGTAGATGGATCCTGTGTTTTCAGGCAGAACTATTGCATGTATCCACCAGGGACACAGACAGACTGTTGGCTGACTCCTGTCAGTGCTTTACCAACTCTGCTCAGGAATTCCTTATGGAAATTGCTTCCGCTTGTCACCTCTCCTCCTGCAAATGGGAATGATGGTGCTGACTTCCCAGGGAGACATGCAATCATTGACCCATGCTAAATGTCAAGGAACTCTGGGGGTGGTCCTTAGGTTGCTCCTTATTACCCTCTACCTTGCTGCCCACTGCTGTTAGGAGAGTCTATGACTTGCTAGTACTTCAACTGGCCATTGTGAGTATTTGACCAATTCACATCCTGCAGAGAGATTTGAAATGTGTATTTAAGAGGGGAATATGCAATCTAACTTGGCGTAGGTTTGCCAGCAATAGCATACAAGCTGCCTAAAAAAAAATCCCCACCTTACAGTCTACAGTGGCTGAAGATTGTGCTTTTTAGGAAGCTGGAGTATGTTCAAGTGAAGATTTCAAAGAAAAAAAGGACTTTGAAGGGTCACAGGAAGGTTAGACTGCTTTTACAAGCTTTTTTTTTTGCTGTGTTATCTAGCAGCTGCTTCAAGAGACAATTCTTAATGTAAAGAAGGTCCCTGAGCCCATTTCTACCCTTGCCTTGCCAGCTTCAATCCTTATGTAAGGAATATATTCATAATGTCTCATTTAAAGGGTGTGAGGATGAAGTTTTTTAAATTTATTCCATATAATCTGCCCTAAACTGGGGTTTGTCAAAATGATGTTGTTGTGGTAGCCTCAACGAAGCTTTTTAGTACAGTGATGACAGCAATATTGGTCTGAGATCCTTGGTTAATTAATCATCTAGAATGTATCTGGTCAGGTCTAAGGTGCACATGAGCATCTCCAAACATGGAAACAAGTGTATTTATGAACTTATGGAAATATTTGTTAGTAAATACATTACAGATGTGGCTAAACTGGCTCCTTTAGCTCCTTAGAAAAAGTCTCTGAGGTCCCAGGTGACAGGCATGACGTGCATCTCAGGGGGAATGGATCCAAATGCCAGCTTCCTAGCTGGCTTCTCACTGCAACTGTCCAGGTGCAGGTCCACCCCTGTCTGAAACACTTCAATGCAAGCTGGAAGAGTTAATTAGTGTCTGAAGTAAGTGGTTTCTATTCTGACAGATAGTTAGAGCCTACATCCATTTTTAAAGGATTTACTGATTTCTATGGGCATTCCAACTAGATCTCTACATGAAGTTGAGCACTTTGTATCTCTCCCATGTCAGTCAATAACTTTGAATTTCATTCTAAAACAGAACTCAAGAGCCCATAATGAGATTATTAGGATTAATTTTCAAGGAGTCCATGATTTTTCTTCTGATTAAAACTGAGGGAAACTGCTCCCATCCAGCCCCACTTCTCCCCAATCACACAGAAGGAAAAACGGCTGGAAGGGGTAGAAAGGAGAGATGGGCAGATGTTATATTTAGATTGAAGAAAGGAGATTTCTCATTCCAGACAGGTAGTGGGTTATTAATTTCCTCAACTGATTCTGCACGTCTCATAAACCATGAGAGCAGCTGAGCTTGAGTTTCACAAATGTCAGCTGAACCCCAAGAATTACTGCTGTCTCTGGGTCTCTTCCATATTGGTTGTTAAATCTTGTACATTATCCCTCCCCAAGAAGGAACAGCAGCAATGCAATGCTAAAAATACCGGAATGCATTTTTCAACATGAAGTGTAAAATATGTTGAGATATCTATGGAACACACGCTATACATCTTCTTGTAGCAAAAATGCACGCAGGGAGAAAGCTGGCACTTAAACTCAACCTTTCTGTAAGTCCTAATGCTAATGTTGTCACTTCCAGCGGTGGCGGCAGCCTCTGAAGTTATATGGGCTCAACTTTGTGTCAAGTACTTCTGCTTCAGGTTTTTGCTCAGCCCATGCCTCCAAACACGTGTCTGATCTCCCTGAGGTTGGAAAATGAGAAGTGGCCCTGCTGTGTCAAAGGAATGAGCTGTACACACTGGGCTTCATTTTGAGCTCATGGGGAATTCTTCAGTGAAGAAGTCCCCAAAAGGAGATCTCTGATGTGCTGAAGATACTCAGAAATCTATCTATTCCCTAATGTCTCTCCCTGATTTCAGTCATCCTATACAACCTTCTAGTTACACCACCCTGACCTGGTTGTGATGCATGCCCTCCAGCTGCAGGGTTCTACCAACTTTGTAAGGTGGAAAGTTCAACATCTGGACTTAAAATGTCTCTGCCATTGTTTCCACCCTTTGAGATGGGACACATAAATAAGGAAAACCTCTTGATGATACATGTTTTTGAGGGATAGGCTGTGTTTTATATCCTAACTGCTGTAATTTTTCTTATGGCTGTGAACATAAGGGATGTATCAAAAGTATGAATCATCAAATCCCAGATTGGTTTGGGTTGGAAGGGACCTCCCAGCCCACCCAGTCCCACCCTTGCCATGGCCAGGGACACCCTCCACTAGCCCAGGGTGCCCAAAGCCCCATCCAACCTGCCCTTCAACACTGCCAGGGA
>VXBL01001597.1:355110-410283 GCA_013400195.1 Aramus guarauna | reverse complement strand
CCCAGCTCCATCTCCCCTCCTGCAGCTTCAGGCCGTTCCCCTTGGCCTGTCCCTCCCTGCCCTTGTCACCAGCCCCTCTCCAGCTTTCTTGTAGAAAACACTTTATTTGCAGAATATTAAAACTTAGTGACAAATAAATTAATCAGTAGCTCAAAGACCTTGAAAATTAATTTGTCTGCCTAACAAGTAAGTCAAGCTTGAGCCTGGGCAACGTCTGCTTTTGAATGGTTTCTGTGGAATTCTTGCACACAGCATTGACAGGTTCATTTTATGTTGGGAACAACTATGTGGTGGTTTTAGTGCTCTTTTAAGCCAACCAAACCACATTCTTGTGCACAACAGCAGCAGGGTCTCCTCGCTGTCAGAGAACACAAAAAGCGCACTGTTGACCCATACGTCTCAAAAAAATACTAAAGAGAACATGCCAGTAGAAAACAAAGAATTTGTGTAAATAATTGGAATTTGGGTTCAGGGCCAATATGAGTCAACACATCAGGTAAATTTAAATGATTTTCCTTATTCCCACTTAATTTGAACACCCAATTACATTCCTGTCCTTTTTGATAATGGGTAGGTGGTATCTAATTCCAAGAGGACTGGTAATGAAGCCTATATTATTTATCCTTGCACCTTGTGATTTTCTTTGCTTGCATTGATTTCTTTTTTTCATATGGACTATGGATTGGAGCTGGGTGAAGATAAGTAACTGGCCAGGAAAACAGGCCAAAAGTGGACAAGAAGAATGAATAAAGTATTTTGGTGGGGTTTTTTTTTTTCAGAAGTGCCCAGGTTTTCCAGCTCAAGTGTGTGTGCTGGGAGTTTTGCTAGCAGCAGTCAGCTAACAAACATATTCTTTCACTGTGTTGTTATGGGATGATTATTTTCCTTCTCCTTTAATTTTGTCTATAAAATTATATTATCTCTTCTGTATGCCTAATAAGGTTGTATAATGTTTTTCTGTGTGATTTTTTTTTTTATGGAAAAAGTTTTCAGTAAAAATACACCATGAGGGAGTTGCTTTCTCACTTTTTAACATTTTAATTGAAGAAAAAAAAAATCCCATTATTCCATGCCTAAATATTTTGCTGTTCTTTTAAATCATTAAATATTCTGAAATAATTTTCAGACAGTTGTTGTCAATAGGAAAAATAAGCGTCATCCCTGGTAACTACAGGCTCCTAATTTTTTTTTTTTCCAAATCATACCAGCTTGAATTTCTTCATGAAATCTAGGACACTAATTTATGCAGCACAGGGGTGTCAGCAGACTTCCTCCTGAGATGGCCCCTGCAGCTCTGCATGGAGTCATCCCACCAAACCAGCAGGACCTCCTTCTGGCTTCATCTAAGCAGCCTTCCTACACCGACCTCTCACGATGAAATTGTTTCATGCAGGTTTTCCCCTTCAGGTATCAGGCAGGGTTAACGGTAGGGTTTGACTTGGTTAAAATGTCATTTAATTCTTAATAAACCACCCTGGCTGCTCCATCCCAGTCAGCCGAACAAAGCGTGGTGGGCGCGTTTCCCGCGGGCAGCCCTTCGGGGTCCTCCAGGAAGCCACCCCAGCTCCACCTCTGCCGTGAGCCCTCTCCTCCTTGGGGATTCTGATTACGGTGCTTACAAAGGGAGGAAAAAAAAATAAATTAAAAAAAAAATCAAAATTTCCCCAAAGTGATTTGCTATAGAATAGGTTTCTGCCTCACACTGAGAGTGTTCTTTCAGTTTGGCTGCAAACGCGCGCTCTGGTAAAGAAATTCCTCTTTGCTGTTATAATTTCACGGCTTCAGCCTGCTGCTATGTGCTCTGCAGCAAGTAAACAATGCTATTTTGATAAAGAAAATAATTAGCTACCTTTGCTAATTATGCTAATCCTTTTCTGGTGTTGTCACATTATTAGAAAGGGTTTTGACAGTTTTGTGTTTTGCATTCGGTTTGTGCAAAGTTGTTATAATTTACCTTCCTTTCTTCCATCCTTACCTTCCTTTCTTCAATCTATGAAGGAGCATCTAAATGCTGCCTTATTTAGAAGAGGAGAATTTTTTTGGTCTATGTATGGCCTTATTCTGATGCATCACTGTGCTAGATGGAGATACATAATCAAATACTACCTCCAATGTGATTAAAAAAATTCGAGATTGATGTGTTCCAACCAGGGAACACAGGCTCAGACACTGAGGGGTGTACAGAACCTTCTCACTTCGATTTTTTTTTTGTTTTTTTTGCTGCCTTCTTTCTTATTCATCTTTCTGAACACGGCCACCATGAGAAGACATTGCTGCAAAATACACGTAGGAGCCAGGCACGTACGTTACAAGTGCCGGGTCCATGTAACAAATTGCCCATAATCTATACAGTCAGTTGTAAATATCATTACTATAGACAGGCTTGAACTTTCTCAGTTTAGTTGCTATCCTTATTAGTGCCCAGGGAAGCACTCTAATTATTTTATTTATTGTATCTAATTTTATTTACATTTTATTAATTAATTTTTATGGAGGTTTTGCAGGTAGTTAAAGGTATCCTGGGTGTCACAGTGTAAACAGGAAGATATTGTTCCTCTTACTGCATTTTTTTTCTTCATGAAGTTCCTCAGGTTCATGTTCTTTGATTTTATTTTTTATTTATTTTGTGTTACAGATGACAGAACAATTAATCCTCTGTCTATGGTTTTTTAAAATTGTTTCACTGAAATAACCCAGGGAGATAAATGTACTCAAATCTGAGTTAGAACTAGCTTAGCACTTAGGATAGCCTAAAATTTCAAGATATCCTTTTCGTCCTCTCTCCTGGCTCTAACAAGAGTTAGTACAACAGTTCTGAAATGGTGGAAGGACTAATTGATATCATATCATCTGAGATTACGGGCATGAGGACAGACTTTACCAAAGGAATCCAGTGGTGACTCATCATCTGAATTAGAAGTTTCATAAATCACAGAATGGGTTGGGTTGGAAGGGACCTTTGAAGATCATCTAGTCCTACCCCCCTGCCATGGGCAGGGACATCATAGCTCAAAATAGAAAGCAGGCTCTGAAACAGCACTAGCACAGAAAGTTGTTAGCTTAATGAATAAAAAGGGAAACCAGAACTGAATTTTGCAGGTTGCTTATCCTCCGCAGCTCAAAATGCTATTGTTCTCCATGCTCGCTTTGACGTTACAATTATTGCTATTAATGATGACTCTTATATAGGTTTGAAGCAGTGAGGGTGTTTTTGTACTCACTTGCCTTCGAAATGACCAGAGAGCCTTGCTCTTTGGCTCTGTTATTCTCAGATGTAAATCTTTATATTATACTTGGAGTTATTACCTGCGTTGCCTTTTATACAGTGAAGTTAGAAAAGTAATACGGTAAATGAGATGCGTGTTATTCTAACGGATGCTTCGTTTTGGGGCAGATGGCAATGAACAATAAAACATCATGATCAATTATAGCCACAGAGCTGAATAAGACAATTTGAAGACATCTCTACCTAATTTATAAGAGTAAGCTTGCTACTGAAATTCTTTTTCTCCTTATGTGGGTTGATTTGTATAGGCAGAGAGCTCCATTTGCCAACGTAATGGACCTGGGCTCTGCTGGAGTGATAAAGCAGAATATGAGATTATATTTACATTTAGTTGATGGCAATAAGCTTTGACGGTTGTTTTTCTCTAAGCATCTGTGGATTGGACTATATTCATGCAGAGGAGATGGTCTGTCATTTGCTTATACAAACTCTGTGTTGTCTTACTCCTTTTTTTTTTTTAGTTTGTGCATTATACTTTCCCTATGGCATTTCTTGCTCCCACCGAATCTGTTGTACACACGTTGTACGCAGCTCAAAGACTGTCACCCTGCAAAAATAATAGTCTTAAACAGACAATTGTGCTTTATAGGATGCTGGAAGCAACATCCCCAAAGTCTGAATATATCTAATAAATAATAATTTAGCTCTTGTGCTTTTCGACCATAGAGCTCAATGAACACTCACGTACTGTTAGGAGTTTATTTTAAATCTCAGCCTCCTCGCTGCTGGGAGAAACGGACCGACTGGAAGGTCTTTCTGCAAATATCACAGAATCTTCTCCCACGTTTGCTTTGCAGATGTGCGTATCCCCTGCTAACTTCGGTGTAGATGAGCTGAGAACACAGACATAAGGGTCTGATTGTCTGGGAATAACAAGGGGAATTGCAAGATAGTTACTTTGGAAATGCCGTTAATTACTAAGAATGACAATTGCTCTTTCTAAAATGTTTCCAATTTACTTAATGCAATCCACAGCTGTAGAGGAAATGCACTGATTCCTAATTGCTTAAATCCAGACACAAGTTTTAAGGCAATTTAGATGTAGAAACAAAAGCTGCGCAATTTTTCATTTGTTAGATGGGATAAAAGTGCTTCTAAATAATTACTTAGTTCTGTAACTGCTATGTTTCCTGAGAGAAATGGAGGTACTTATGTTTTTAAAAATAGATATTTTCCAAATAGTAAACTGTATGAGATCTAAAAAGAGAGAAACCTTTAAATTGGAATGAGTTGTTATGTTTGCATGTTTGGAGGAAGGTTAATGAACTGTCGACAGGAAGCTAGGGATAATTAGAGCGCTGAAATCTCCTCCTTTTGCTGGCGGTGGTTTAATAGAAATAGCAGTGCCTTGGAAGAGTCCTTAGCACTGGAATTTTGCCGTTTCTGGGCATCTGCTGCTGAGGGGTGCCGTGTACTTCCCCAAAAGCTCCTGTGAAACTTCCCACAAGTCCAAACTTCAGTTGGACTTCAGCTCACTTTGGGAGCTAAGCAACCAACGTGCTCGTAGTGTAGCTCATAACTCCTCATATACTCAGCAGTGCTGTTGTGTAATAAAAAAAAGAGGTTGGGAAGAGCTGTCAGCGCACTTCAGTGCATGAGCAGACCTGAGCAGGGGTATACCAGTGCTTCTGTCCTGTTTCTTAAAAGGCTGGTAATTTTTTGAAGACATCTCAGCTGAAGTGATGCTCAAGTTACCCACCTCCCACTCTAATTTTGTGTCCCAGTCTGAATTTCAACCCTCAAATAATATCAACAAAGAACCAGTGTAAAATAAATCTCTGGAACACACAGATTTTGTAAATTATTGTAAGAGTCCAGTGGGAATCTGACCAGGGTTCAGCTTGACTTGGAAAAGTCCAAGATGGAAAGTTCCAATGATGCCTGTGATGAGTTGGGTTGGATTGCCTGATTGACTATGATGAGTGACTGCCAAACTGCTGGTGTGTTTTGAGGAGTATCTTCCAACTTCGACAATGGCTGAGTGCTTGGTAGATCTGCAGTCACATGCTGGGAATAAACAGGAGGGTCTGAGCAGGAGGAGCAGGGCTTAGCCATGATTCAAAGGACTTGCTGGAGACCGTGCTCATGGTCATTTCCTTTCTCCTGGGTGCTTGACTGATGCGACCAATCTGCATGGACTCTGGGTTCTGAACCTGAACCTGGCTGAGTAGTGACCTTCTGGATTGTTTCCTGTAGTCATCCAGAATCCTTCCTTCCTACAGAGTAGCTGGAAGAATGCTGGTGAATGGAAACTCGTTTTTCCTCCATGTTGATCTCTGTCCTGTCCGGCTGCGGAAGCAGCACGTGATCTGTGGCCATCTGGACCCTACCTGGTGCCAAAGAATGTCCTGAGTCTTGTTTCAAGTCCCATGAGGTCTCTGGCAGAGCTATGCTGACCTCATGCTTTATTTTCAAGTATATTTACCCTCTGTGGCAGGAAGAGGACGCACAGAACAAATGTGTGTTATTTAAATGGGCTGATCCATTAAATTATATGGTATAAAGAGAAGAGGGAATGTTATTCTGCCTCTTCTGATTGCATCTTGATTTCTCAGGTGTATCACATAGTTGCTAAACAGTGTTTATTATTCGGGAAGAATTAGATTTTGAGTTATAATGATTCATCCGCTTTGTTGCTCTTCTAGTTTTAACTAGCTTTTCAGAGAGAAATGAGGTGAGCGACTGACAGAAACACCCAGCAGTCTGTCTGAATTCAAAACACAAGGCGACTCAAAGCTAAGCCTAAAACCAGCGTAGACGTACCCTAGATTAAAAACCCGGGTCAGCGAACACTTGAGCTTTAATGAGTAGGTTCAAGCTCGTATCCCTAAGCCTATACCTGCACCGCATAGAACCAAGGCATGAAATATAATGGGGCATGAATTCTCTTTGAATGGAGGCCCTTCCACGAACCCGAGTTTCTTTGGGGACTATTTATTTGCCAATTAAAATGATTTTTCAAACCTTCAGAAAATAAAGCAGTTACATATGTTGTTTTTATGCGGACAGATGCAGTCAAACTCACGTAGGTGAGTTCTCAAAGTTTTTACAAATACCTGGCGAGGAGAGGTTTGGTTTTGACTGATTCCCCAAGTTAGCTTTGCAGTTTCAATTGAAGGTGGCTTCCTTTACTGTTTCTTCCAAAATGTGAAGTAGAAAATCTTTCCCCTGATTGCTAGTTTCCATGGTAAACAAAGAAAAATAGGTTAGCTTCTTATTACAGGTCATTTTTGAAAATTTAGGTACCGATTTGTATTCGCATCAATTTCTCTATCTGTAACAGAGGGTCATAGTCAATAGTTTTTTCACCATGTTTTGAAAAGATAATTTTAAGTCATGTAAAGAGCCTTGGATTTCAGCTAAGAATAAATGCAAATTGATTGTTGGAAATATTGAAGAGAATAAACTAAAATTGGAGATTTTTATATCTTCTTAGAACAGAATAAAAATAGAGGTCCCAGCAGAACATATCTACGAGCATAACATTTTCAAAGTGTCAGTTCCAAAACATTGCTTGTGTTATTTTCAAAGGGATTTCTCCTTCCCATTAGCAGAGGATCATTATCATTGCAATTCAGATAAACTATGTTCCTCAAACTAAATGGCTAACTTAATGTGTATTTGAGTTCACTTTTTTGAAGATAAGTCAAATGCTTGTAAAAGTTTTTGTGGAAAAATAGGCAAGAGGTTGTTCCGGGTAGGTAAGTCATCAGTTAGCTGATGTATTATGCTAGTGATGACCTTTGTGACGTATTTATAAATTTTGGACCACACTGATAGCACTGTCTGTCTCAGAATTAACACTATTTTGCTCTGACCCAAGTTAGATTCTGCTGTGTCCACTGTTTACTTGGTCTGCTCGTTCTCCACAGGTCTACCTCATTTCCTTGCTGACCACGGAGATATTTATCCCACAAACCTGAACTTCCAGTCCATATTTCCATAGGAGATCAGCTTTGAATAGTCTCAGAACACTACGAAAGCCTGGAGGGGACCACTTCTCACCCCAACCTGTAGAGCTAGCTTAGAGCCGAATTGTTAGAAGTCCATGTTATGTCTACACCGGTAAATTGAAAGTGCTTGAAACCACTCTCTGGTCTTTGGCCAAGTGATGTGGAATGGCACACACCCATGCTGGGAAACTCTCTGGCCTGCAAGACAAGACAGCACCATGCAAGCTGTGTTGGGGATGGTCCTTGGCTGGTGTGAACTCCCCAGTCGTGCCTGGAAATTTTTTGGAAAAGTGGCAGTTGGCCTTGGATAGAGCTGAGCCAGAGACCGTGCCAACAGCTAACCATATGGGCAATTATGTTCCTGTGCCTGGAGATGTTTAATTTCCTGGAATATACCCAGAGAGAGTGAGTTCGACAGTTCCAGACTCCAGTAACCCTCTGTTAGCATGCACAGTAGCAGAAAGGTCTGGGAAATGCTACTAATTATCTAGAAGTACAGATGCTTGTTTGCACCGTTCTTTTTTTTGCAGGACCACTGGTAGTAGAACTAAAGTTTTATTTTATAATGGACTCTTATGAGTTTCTAGTGTCTGTGTGTGTGTATATATATATGAGGCTCCTAAGAAAGGTGGTGAAATGAATTGTGCAGAGAACACTGTGCATTTCTCCTCTACTTAATTCACTTTCTAATCAAGTCTCAATCTTGTTTGTCCTGGGTAGCTTATGGGCAGAGCTAGACTCAAGGTGTCCCAACCTTGTCCCAACTGCTCGTAAAGATGCTAGTGGTAGAGCACGCCTATGACTTTTTTTTTAAATCTACTTCTGTAATGGAAGAAAACAAGGTTTTTACAGAAATGTTCTTGCTAGGGAATCATTGCATTTTCACTGGAGGTAAACATTTGATCTGTAGTTCATGGCCACTCTCTGCTGTAGCCCATGCTATAGTAAGGAGTACACGGTAAGTTGTAACTTGTTTTTCCATGTTTCTTACTCAAGCTGCTGGGAAACTGGAGGCAGTGCAGCTTCTGGTTGACAATACTTAGACAAAGATGTCTTTGTCTACATCAAGGGACTGAAAGCTTTCTTGGTTTGTAAATACCTAGAAATTTTCCAGTGAAGGCATAAACACCATCAGAAATAACATGAATACAGACTGAAATCTGGCAACGGTGACTTTGCCTTCCTTAACCATCTTGGAGGAGGAATAATTAAGTGATCCCTAGGTTCTTGCTGTCTGCAAGCCTTAGGATGAAAAATATGAGCTAGGAAGCCCTGAACAACCTGCTGTGGTTGACCCTGCTTTGAGCTGGCGGATCCAAGTGGGTTGAACCAGATGATCTCCAGAGGTTTCTTCCAACCTCAGCAACTCCCTGATTCTGTCTTTGCCAGTAGTATTAATGCTTTCTTTGTGCAGAAGGTTCAAACATCAAGTAAAAAATTTTCTCGGGCAGCTGTGTGAGGTAACAGATGTTTCAACAAAAAATGTAAAAAGATTGGAATGGTTTTGGGTTTCCATTTAATAAGAACAAAAAGGGATTTTAAAGCAAGGACTGTGTCCATTGCTTGTCACCGCTGAGCCTCTCAGTGGGGGAATGGAGGGTAGAAAATGTCTATGTGCAGATGGAAATTTAGAAAAGCTGCTGAATTTGATACATATCCACCTACCTTATGCAGAAAAAAAACCCCATATACTTACTGGAAGTAACCAGAAGGTACTACATTTTGGGTTTGTGTACATATGGCTTTGGACTAGCCATAACTCTCTCTCGCAACAGAATTACATACATTTAGACATGGAGTGCTTGGAAAATATTGTAAAAAGCCTTCTTCAGTGAGAATTTATACGTGTTAGTGAGCCTTTGTAATTGTTATGTCCATCTGCTGTTATCTATACTGAATTGCAAGGGAATGCCTGCAGAATTATAAGCAGCCCGTGAATCTTTTTATCTTTGCTCTCCTTTTTACACTGTTTTGAGTTCCAGATAATTAGGAGGCATAAGCAGCGAAGGAACAGAACTTTGTATTTATGATCCTGACTTCCCAGAGTCCTAAGCTTTGCTTTCTAGACTGTATTACAAGTATAACCTACCAAAATGCACGTTGCATGCCATTTACAGGTTAGTTTTGTTAGAGAGAATAAAAAACTTGGACATTATCTACAGTTTTATAGAATCATTGAATCTTAAGGTTGGAAAAGACCTCTAAGACCATCAAGTCCAACCGTCAACCCAACACCACTATGTCTACTAGACCATGTCCCAAAGTGCCACGTCTACATGTTTTTTGAACACCTCCAGGGATGGGGACTCCACCACCTCTCTCGGCAGCCTGTTCCAATGCCTGACCACTCTTGAGGTGAAGAAATTCTTCCTAATCTCCAATCTAAACCTCCCCCAGCACAATGTGAGGCCGTTTCCTCTTGTCTTTTTGCTAGTTACTTGGGAGAAGAGACCAACACCCACCTCATGACAACCTCCTTTGAGGAAGGTGAGTCACCTACAGATGTCCACCCCATGTGCCCTCTGGCAGTACTGATTTCTTCCCATTGATTGTAAAAGGAGCGTAGCTTACACATAGTTCTAATTTTTAGCCTGATGTTCAATCCACGTTGATTGTTTTCTTGTTTTGAACTCTAGAGACATAAGAACAATATCAAAATCTGTAAGAAGGAAGAAAAAATATTTCCAGTGAGAAACAATTTGATGTTTGCTTTTTGGTATTTTTATGCTTATTTTTAAGAGCAGAAATAAGGTTTTCAAATGCATCTCCAACTTTTAAACTCCTTTTCTATATGTGTATTAGACAGTGACCACCTAAATTCCTTAGGGTGGTTTGGAAATCCTACCAATCCCTGAGAATTAATAATGTATGGGTAGGGATACTCCCCACTAAAGAGGGAAATGGATGCATGCCACATTCCTTCAATTTTTATTTTTTTTTTTTAATTTTTCTTGTTGTTTTAGCAGTTAATTCTTCTGGTTTAGGCTATTTCAGAATATCCCATAAAATGTTATATTCTTGTGCACAGTGATAACGAGTACTAACTCCTTATGCACCTCACAACCACGTACCATCATGCCAACAGGACTCCGTTCCATCTTCCTCCTCAGCACTACTGATGTGCTTGATATCCAGGACAGACTGGCAGGTGGCTTTATGAACGAAGAGTGAAGTCCAAAATAAGGATTATTAACCTTGTGAGGATGCAGAAAGGTCAGTCTTTGGCTTCTGCGTAGGCAAAGGCTGAGTGAAAATTGTATATGGCAAAATCAGCCTGGGAAATAGTCATAGAAATTAAATGGTCAAATTCCTTGTGTTTGCAAAGGTACGAAGGACAAAATATTAAAAATTCCTCTTTGAGAAATTAGATCAGATTTTAGGCAGCAGGTTAGGTGACCTAACAGCCAGCTCTGGTTGCGTCATTCCTATACAGCTATTGCAGTTGAAATCTCCACCAGTGGCCAAAATACTCACTGGGAACTGGTTGTGCTGAACTATTTAAAAGTAAATGGTTTCATTAACCCCATCACTATTTTACAGGGACTCTCAGGAATGTTTAGCTTTGTTCTGGGCTTTTACTGTCACTCAAAGAGCTTTAACATCATGCTGCACTATAAACCTCTACCAACTAAATTTTTATTAACCTATAATGACAATTCAAAAAGGAAAAGATTTGAGAAATTTTTGTAGCTGAAGAACTTCAGGACAAATTTCCTGGTTTCTCTCAAATTTCTCTTTGGACAAATTTCCTGGTTTTCAATATAATATTTGTTGCAATTCCAGATTAGACAAAAACCAAACCACCTCCAACATGGGTGGGGGGGAAACCCAACCCAGACTGCAAAGCCCAGTTAGTATCTTAATCAAAACTTTTTTTTAAATTTAATTTCATCTTGTTTTATTGAATTTCTTTCAGTTAAACCTATTTTCTTTCTTGGTAAGAAGTAGAAACTTTGAGTTTGTTTTTGTGAGATATAGTTCAGGCTACTGAACCTGCCCCTTAAAGCTCTCCATCTCCTGTGAACCTGTCAGAGGCAAGTTATCATCCTCAACTCTCTGCTGCCTAACATGAAGTCTGGGTAGCATCAATTAATTTTCTACCTCATTAATCTTTTCAGTGAAGTAAATTCCTTTACCTTGAGACTTGCACATTTCAGGAATGGATAAAGAACTTGGGTTCACTTTTCACTGTTATTTTGTTTATCTAGATATCCTTTTTTTTTGAGTGAATAATAAAATGACCAAAGATGTTTCAGTATTTCTAACTCAAGTGGAAACTGTGAATAGCAGGGAAGTGTTTCTTTCCTGATGCCCAACTTTTTTTTTTTTTTAAGGGAGAGGGCTAGGGAAATTATTTGCTGTAAAACCTGCTGGTGGATTTTTCCCCTCTGCAAAGCATTTAAGAAGAATCCATACCAATCTTCAGTTGAGTGTGTGTTTGTGTGTTACCTGCTAAAGCTACATTTTCTGCCTGGGGTGGTTTGCAGAGCTATTCATTATTTATGTTTTATGAGGTGTCACCACTCGTATTAATTTTTTTCTTTCTCTCTGAATAAATAAGGAAAACATTTTTAAACAGGAAGATAAATGATGGGTAGTGATCGATGAATAATAATGAAAATTCTTTGAACACCTAGGCTAGCATGGGAATTAGTGCTGATGTGTTCTAGTGGGGAGCAGCCATTTTCAAAGATCATCGAATCTTTAAGGTTGGAAAAGACCTCTGGGATCATCAAGTCCAACCGTCAACCCAACACCTCCTTGTCTACTAGACCATATCCCAAAGTGCCACATCGACATGTTTTTTTTGAACACCTACATGCTTTTTGAACACCTAAAGATCTCTGCAAACTAACTTTCATGTGCGCATATTGACAAATAGCAAAGAAAATAGAACAGAACATGATGTAAAAGAATGGTTAAGAGAAATAGGAACCATGTTTTTCAATAAACATTTCAGTGGCTCTGATGTTTAAGTATCTTAAACACATGTCCACAGTTCTGCAAAACCAGCCTGCCGTTAAAACCTTTCAAGACCCGTCAGTGGCGTGGTTCCTGCTGCTTCTCCTGAGAAGCTCAGGAAGTGTCTGAAGAAACATTTCAGTATCCAACAATTCCTTAACAGACCCACCTGTCTGGAGCTGATGGAAAGAGCTGCAGGAAAGAAGCCTTTGTCATACATAACA
Organism: Aramus guarauna; assembly: GCA_013400195.1. Lineage (NCBI taxonomy): Eukaryota > Metazoa > Chordata > Aves > Gruiformes > Aramidae > Aramus > Aramus guarauna. The sequence goes on along the minus strand of VXBL01001597.1, from coordinate 397,858 downwards.
CTATTGATCCTGCAAAATTCAGCGGCTGCCCTACATATTAAGTGCTGTTTACACATTTTCCTTAACTATTTGCACATAAATTGCAACACTTCTGTTTTGTATGCCATTCTTCTACCTTTTTCTAAAGCCCTCAGTGGACCAAGTCACTTAGCAAGTTATGTAAGGAAAAAAAGAACAACCACAAGCCACCTCATTCTTTTATGACTCAAGCCAGTCAGTCAAGTTTTGTTGTTGAATTCATACATTTTTTTTCAAGACAGAAATTCTGGAGTATTTAATTTGGAAGAGAAATTGATGATGGCATGAGGTGTGTGATGTGGTTCTAGTTACGAAAACATATAGAGTCCCATCTTGCAGTTCGTGCTTCCCTGCACGCTTGTCTTCCAGCTGGCAGCGGCACTACAGAACTCATTTCCCTAGTTTTCTCTTTGGAAAAGATAAAGTGTCTTATTTGAGTTGTCCTTTATAATTCCTCATTTCTGTCCATCTGCTGTCCTGTTTGTTATCTTCTCAGGGTGCACTGCTGATTGAAAGATCCAAGTTTGATGGCAAAATCCAGTCTCTTAAGGTACCTTTGATAATCCAGACCTGGAAATCCCATTCAGCTGAACACCAGTAGATGACTCTTGCATCTTCATCTTGAATCTTCTCTTACTGCAAAGCTATGCCTGAGTCGTCCAGTTCTAGAGGTACTGCCAAAAAAAAAAGGGGGTTCCCTTTTATCCTTCTTGTAGTTCTTGATTTTTGATTTGCTAAGACTAATGACAGAAAGCATTGGGTCTGGATTTAGAAAAGGGAAAATTGATTTTTTTGACCCTCAGAAGACCTGCTCTTGACGGTCACATTATTGATCCTTTTACTCTTCTTAACAGCAAGACTTATTTTTTTGCAGTGTGTTTCAAGAAGCTTCTGGCTCTGGTTTTATTTTGTGGGTTTGTGGTGGCTTTTTTTCCATTTAGTAATGGCTCTTGATTTTTGTCTGTTACTTTTGCTTTTGTTTTAACGCTTTTGACCACTTTTGATCTCAGCTTCGTCACTGCCTCTGCTTCCTTTCATCAATGATCCAAACTCAGTCCCCCTCCTTGGATTCCAGTCCATGTTAAAGAATAATACTTTGAGTAATGTTGTTGTTTGTTTTGGTTTTTTTTTTACTTGAATGATCAGCCAAAATCTAAAGAATGAAATGTAGATATCAAACTTCTTTGACTTCCGTTTATTTAAAAATGTGTGAAGACGTTACTCTGCTGGAAACATCACTGCACAGCTCCAACTTCTGAGATGGAGGTGCTGAGCAAGGGAACTGATTTTCTTTCCAAATTTCTTTGTGTATCTCATAGTCATTCACTTAAAAATGTACCTACTGAATTCTTTTAGTTTTATCCAGGCTTTGAAGAAAAACAGTCTCAGGCTAAATTATTTTATGCGATGAGAAGTGCCTGAAGCCTTGCCTGCTCTTCAAATGTAATTAATGTACTAGCAGCTTATGTGCCCCCTTGTCTCAATGAACCAGGTTTGCACGTCATGCTACTGCTGAGAAGGTTGTGTTACTCCAGCAAAAGATCAAGTACCAAAGCATCCTTAGAGATCACTCCTTGCCACTTCTACAAATCTGGACAATCAGCAGTTTACGTTTTCTTTTTTTATTTTTTAATTGGAAAATGTATTTCCCCCATGTTTAACTTAAAAGTACGCAGCTGGCCTTGTACTGATAGCTTTTAGGAGCTTTAGTATTTGAATCTTTATGGATTTAGTGGGAAAACAATTCACAACTCCAATGTATTTTTCATGTCTCAGCAGGGCAATACAAGACCTATTTCTCTTTTGCAAAACCAGCTAAGTTTTATGTGGGACTTGACTATTTCTCCTTACGTGTCTGCTGGAGCTCCATCTATAACTGTGGTGGTTTTCATGGCCTTGGAAAGCTCTTACTGTCCAAAGTCCCATTCCACATTGATCACTCATGGCTGTTGTTCTACACGCCTGGTGCATTTTGCAATCCCAGGCTACCAGCCTTGGCTGGAATCTGGCCAGTGCAGGAAACACCAACTGTTTGGTGTCTGATGTTAGCATGATGGTACCCCAACGGTGAAAACCAATAGGCTGAAATGCATGCTGCAAAATCGGTGCTTTATCAGTCCTCTTAGCCATGGATTTCTCTGACTACGTCTCGTCCCCAGTTGCAGCGCAAACCGTCATCAGCAAAATCCTGTACTCAGAGATGCCTTTATCCACTCGCACGGGTCTGCAAAAGCTTGTTGGCTGGTGTTCCTTGGCAGTTCTGATTTTGAGTGATGAAAAACCATTGCCCAACTCATGAACTCTAGAAACCCATGCATTTATGTGATGTATATTTATAGGAAGTGTTGTAGTCACAGCTGATATTAATAAATTTCAAGGCAAATGATCCTTAAGATCATTGATTTCTTTTTTCTTTTTTTTTTATTGAGCACTACATTTGCATGAGGTACAACACATGATGAAGCCCGGGCATTCTAAAATTATGGCAGTGATTTGTTTTCCTGATTATTGTTCAAATAAGAACACGGATATGAATAATTATGTCTTTCATCATTCTTCTCTTGCTATCATAAAAATGTACTTGGGTCAGGGGAGATTGGTATCTAGAAGATGTATTGCCCTCAAAATAATACCGATGGGGATATAGGTTAGCGAAGTGATTCTCACTAGCTTTGGTGCAAGCTCAGCTGCTTTCAGTAATTGTGGGAGATGGGGTAAAACAGAAGTAAATGAATGAGTTTTCTGTCAATAAAGAGGGAAAAATAGATTTTTTTTTTGCTAACCTCAGATGGGTGCAGAAAACAATGAGAAGGCATCTTCTTTAACGGGTTGCCTTAGTAAGCAGAAGCACGTGGCTTTCAGTCCTAATCTGGCGCCCATCAAAATCAATGGGGGCCATTCAGATCTTCCATAACTGGACAAAATGTTCAGATTTTCAGGCTAGAAGAGCACTTGTACTAGACAGTAAAACAATTAGAGGTCCTACCCATCCCCCTTGTGAGTAATTTTCACTTCTGAGAGCTGCAGCATCTCCTGCTGGCATGCCAAGTCTCTGTGCCCACCAGGAAGGTAGCTCATTACACAGCACTGAGATTTAATTAAGGCCAGAGTTAAGTGTGTAAAGATATTTTATTTTATTTTTTTTAAGAGGAAAAGGTCAGAAATAAATAATTAACACAACAGTAAGCAGAGCAGCATGGCCTTAAACAATTCATATCATTGAACAAACATAATACTATGACTCTTTTTTTTCTTACATGTAAAATATTAAGATGCAGATTCTGTGTGTTGCAAAGGAACTTGATAGTGTGTGAAATTAAAACTACAGGCAGTTAAATTATTGATAGAAAAATCAAATAATACATTTTTGTAGTTGTAAACCACTTCGCATTTAGATGTCTTTTTGTTCTAGAAGAAATTAATTATGATATGCCTGAATATGTTTAGTGGAAACAATTGAGACAACTTAAATTTCCTGTCTAAGGAAAATGGATCCTGCCTATCTCTCAAATAATCTGAGAAAACTCTACCAGTATTGTTCATCAAAAGTACAATTGCATTAAAAAAAAAAAGTGGACTATCACCACGTTCAGCATTCCTTGTAGCTGCTTCTCATTGCATACTGCGTGGGCTTTAAACCCAGGGAGCTCCCTGCTTTATTGCACGTGAAAGAATGAAATCTTTTCCAGCTTCTGACAGACAAAACACTTCTCCCTGGATTTTTGGGAGGTCAAGAGCTTGATGGTGCTAATAGCACAGCCCGTCGTATATTAAAGGTACATTCTAAGCAGGCAAAACAGACCAAGGCTAGAAGAAATGGAGAACTTTGATTTTTGTTTTAGTGATCTGCTGTAGGCTTTGTGGAAATAACCCACGGCCGTGTCAAAAAGGTTGAGATGGGATTTCAACCTTTGTCTTATTAAAGACCTCCTAGCAGCGGTGGCGTAATACCAATTACAAGTAGGCTAAGGTAAAGACATTTCAGAAGGATTTAGTTATAACTTCTCTGATGTATGGATAAGATTGAACCTATAGAAAATCAAGCACTTCTGAAAATAAGCCTGTTAGCTATCATCAAAAGAAAGAAGCAGAGACGTTTTCCTGAATTTCCTTCCCTTCCCAGACACAAATCGTTTGGTACAAAGTTGAAATCGTAACGTGCCAGGCATCACGCGCCACGCGGGAACTCGGACAGCCAGCACGGTTGCCGGCGCTGCAAGTACAACAGCAATACTCGCTCGCGCAAATCAGATGCGTGGTTGTGTACGTAAGGTTTGGGAAACGCAGCTTTAAAATCTTTAGAAGACAAAATAGTAAATATGCTGGGGGCTTAAGGAGGAAAGCTAGATAATCAGCGTAGCTCATGCACTGATGTAAATTTACACGAGGGAGATGGAGATAAGGCTGCAAGCTACTCTCCCGTTCCTCGGAAGCAGCCTGACAGATACATTTTAAAAGGTTTGGCTGAATTCCTGCATCTTTGTGCCAGCATAGCTTCTTTCGATAAAACCAGCAACGTAGCGTTTTCTTTAAAAGGTCAGTGAGCCTTCTAACACTTATCTCCTGCAGTCACACCTGAAAATGTGTGTTATTTCCAAATAATTCCTTCTTTTTAATGATGATTTAGTTATGATTTTCCCTGGTGCAGAAGGCTATTAAGCAAACTTTGGTGCAATATATCACAGAAAAGATACGCTCTGGTGATGTGCGTTTCTAAGGACCGTCACTCCAGTGATGCATTTTAGCGTAAGAACATAAGAATTGAGTTGAAAAATGGAAGGGTATATATTCCATATTTGCGAAGGATCCTGATGAAATCCTGGGTGGAATCATTAGTTAAACTCAGCATCTGTCACATTCAGAGTAGGCGTGAGAGACTCCTGGGGATGCTCCTGCAGATGTTTCTGGAAGTCAAGAAGCTCGCAAAGGGTCTTGTTTTTATGGACCATCCTCATCTCCGTGCCACAAAGCCTTGTATTCCCTGATCGTTTCTAAATGTGGTTTTGAAAACAGTTCTAGGCAAATCTTTATGACTTTGAGAACACAGGAATTGTCAAATGACATCTGTATAACCACTATATAAAATACCCTAAAAAGTTTCCTTCTGAAGCTGCCTTAAAGATCAGCACGCGCCAAGCTGACGAGTCTTTCGCCGGAAAACCCACCGACGCGGTCGCCTTCGAATATCCCAAACGCACCAGAAATAAGGCAGCGCTGTCAGTCTGATGTAGTGAAGCCGGCAACTAAAACTATGCTGCAAATATCCCGAAGCTTTTACTTGCGCCCGATATTTTGGCTGCGAATGAGATTTTTTTTTTTTGGAGAGTCTTTCCGAGTCTGTATTTCCCTATGTTTAAAAGCTACAGCAATCCCATCGCAACAGGAGCACGCGGTGGAGGAAAAGCAGCTAGATAATGCTCTTAGCGAGGTCTTAGATTCAGGAACTTGAGAGAGGGGAGAGAAAAAAAGGAAAACCTCTTGCTTCAGCAAGCTGATTTTGGAAAATTCACGTTTCTGGGCAGGGGAACATCAGCTAAAAGACCACGAAAAGCCCGAGGAGGCAGCGAACGGCGCGTTTAGCAGTCCTGATGGCTCAGCGCCGCGTGCGGGTTGTTAGTTTGGAAACTCTGGCCGCGGAAAGCTCAGCGCTCCTTTCCTGCAGGTAAATTTATCTTGCCAGAACCTGAAGCCTGAATGGTAGCCCAAGACTTTTTGTCTTACTAGGATGGCAAATGAGGTGGTACTTATTTAAGAAATATATGTCCTGGCTCTGTCTCATGTTATATCTCATATAAGATTTGGTCTTAGCCTTTTGCTGTTATTATTCTTTCGACGCTTTCTAGAGGTGAGATAATAACTTTTCTTTTATGTATGCCTGCAGAATCTGAAGCGCCGAGATAGTGATAGCCAGTATAACTTAATTTCAAAAGTAATTAATGGGGCTGCATTTTAATGAGCCTTTTTATACAGTGTTGTGAACTGGGCTGTTTCATGATGCCATTGTTCTCAGACTGCTGGAGGGGAAAAAAAAAAAAAAGCAAGCAGAACCTCGGAAAATTAATTTAAATATAGCAGCAGCCCAAATAAGAAACAATCTATACATCACTTTGCATTTATTTTATCCTCATAGGGATTTTTGAAGCAAGAAAGACAATTCCTTCAAAGTTGTAGTACAGAAAGGATTCATGTGGCTGTAAATTTCTGCTGTAGTCTTATAACTCATCAGCCTCCTTTCATTCTTTTGTGCTTTAGTATTCTGTTTGCCACTTTCTCTGCAGGAATACAAAACGGGGTTTATAATAAGAAAGCAAGGCTTTTTTCCTTTTTTTTTCTTTTTTTTTTTTTCTTTTTTTGGTGGGATAATTTGGTTCCTACATCAAATCATTTCAGAATATGAATGGCCTTTTGTAACTCTTAGATAATATCAGAATAGGGAAGAATGTGTGGGAGAATAGTTTATGCGTTCTGAGGTTGAAATTTAATGAATACCGCTATGAGCTTTGTCTGTTTAATGACTTACGTGGAGGTGTAAAATAACATAAATGTATGCGCGATATTTTTTGGCACAGTGAAAATCCAAGGATTTTATTCCAAGCACGGTTTATGGTATTAGCCAAAATGTAGAAAAATCTAGAGTTTGTCCCCCAAATACGGAGTTTGAAAGATCTTACGGAAATCCTTCTCTGAGTTTTCATGACTTGTAAGAGATTCTTTTGGTTTTTATTTGGATGAAGTCAGAGCCGATAAAGAGCAGTCTTTCGTTAACCAGACTGGTGAAAATGTCACGACAGGACTGACTCAACGTTTCTGCTTGTGAGACCGAAAATGGGGAAGAACAGACAACCCAAGAGGCCGAGACAGCGTTGAACCTTACTCGCAACTCAAACTGAACGAGAACCGATTCACTTTTGTCTTTGAGGAATTAACGTATTTTCAGTTGAAAAGTTCCAGGTCTGGGAACAAATCAAACCTCATAGATTCGATTGTAGGAGTCCTGTGGAGTTAGAGGAGCCACAGCACCAGTCTGGATCCCTGTTTGTAATCCGTGAGCAAAGGCAGAGCAGTGTGATTTAATTTCACTTCTAATGACCGTAGATGCATGTTCATTTGTAAAACTTCAGTCATTTGACCAGGGTCCTGAGATGTAAGCTAACCTAAGGGGCTGAATGGTTTTCTCTTTATTGTAATAAGTCATTGATGATATTTTGTGACATGGGGGGTGGCTTAATTAAGCAAATTTTAACAGCTGTTGATTTAACAAGGGGAAAGAGTAATTGTACTTTCTCCTCCTCCTCTTCCTCCTCCCCAGAGGGGATGCCCGCTGCAATGTATGCTCTCGTAGTCGTGGTTTTACGTACCCTTGGACAGGCAAAATCTCCAGCAGCTTTGTACGGTTAACGTTTAGTTTCAAATCATCTTGATTAGAGCTTCACAGTACTGTTAATTTTGCTGTTTGCCATCTACGCCGTGATTTTCAGAGACAGAGCTTAATGGTGTGCTGTCAAACGTGGCACTTCGGCAACATGTTATTGTGTTTTAATGGCTCGAAAGGTGTCTAAACAGAGTCCTGAATGGAAAACTTTGCACGAGAGATATTGCAATGAAAAATCTTTGAAAGGCGGCTTCTGCAGAGTAATCCAAAACGTTCTGCAAACCCGACCATGCGGAGGAGTCATTTATTATCAGTTACATCCTGCTGAATGAAGAACTGCCGCTAAGGAGTAAACTCTAGCCTTGCAACTCCCACGTATACATCTCCCCCGAAAATCTGACGTTTCTGAGAGCTGGCCACCTTTCATTTCTGCAAACGCAGCCTTCATGCAAGTTTTGGAGCTTTTTCTCCTAAGGGTGTATTTCTTATGGCTCTCAGAGACTACGGAGGATTAGCTCAAAAAGAGGTTTTGGCCAAAACAAATTTCTGAAGGAAACTGCTCCATGTAATAGCCTCCAGTAGCCTGTGAGAAAGGAACAAACAATCGCCACCAGAACAAATTGTATTTATTTAGCGCCCATCACAACAAAGCTATCCCTGGGCACTTGACAAAACTTTCTCGTTTATAGTAGAGAAAAGCTGAGGGATCTGAATATGAATTTATGTAAATCACCATCTACATTTTGAAACAGCTCTTTGCAACAACTGTTCTGTTAAATTGGTTCCTCTTTTGAAATTTTTTTTTTTTAGTTTAAGAGAAGAAGCAGATCAGAGTTCTTTTTACCAGCTTTCCAACATGTTCGGTGTTTGGCGATATGAAGAGAATGAGTTTGAAGGATCTAGCCTTGGGAAAGTAGAACACAAGCTATTCTTCCCCGCCTTGCTTTTAGCTATAATTTTCAAAAATATGAGCATGCAAACTGCATGGCTTTTCCATCTGTGAGCCAGCTAGCCAAAATCTGTCAATATGATAGCTGGGAAACAGAAAAGCAACAATGATACTAAAGACAGTTGAAGCATGGAATAAGGAGAAGAGTAGGTGTAACTGGATGGTAAATGTCCTTTCCTGCTAACGCCCAGAGGGATTGTTATTGTGTGAATGGGTAGGGACCATTTGTGAAAATCCGTTGTGATTAAGCCATGGATATTGTCAGGAATGGAAGGCGTTAACCTGCTGCTTCTGCATCCCTACTGTAGCAGACATTTCCCTCTCGATATCTTTTTACAGGAATCATACATCTTCCTCATTCAGTGCTTGAACTACTGATGGACTTCAGGCAGTCGGGAGCAAGCTCCTCCTGGTCAGAGGAACTGAAAGTCCTCTGTTCCCTTCTCTGCCACATGGGTTTCAGTTATGTGATGAGGCAGGACCGTTTGGTCCACTGCTTCTCATCCGGACCTACCCCATTCCTCCTCCAGCCCGCTTTTCTGCAGAAGAGAGGCTTACTGGTGATGTGTTAGCTTATTTGGATCATCTTAATAGACTTGGAAGCATGAGACATTGAAGAATCCCCCTTTTAGACGGTGGGCACATACCCACGCTCTGCACAGCACGTTTCTGCTGGTCTGCTCAATGTGGGGCTATTTCATGAACGCAAGGGAGGCAGATTTTACAGCAAGGTGCTTCTGAAGTGTCTCCGGTCCCTTTTCATTCTCTGCCCTGAGTGAAGTGTGTTCAAAAAATGCACAGACGTGGCACTTCGGGACATGGTTTAGTAGACATGGTGGTGTTGGGTCGATGGTTGGACTTGATGATCTTAGAGGTCCTTAAGATTCTATGATTCTAAATGAGTTTTCGGTGTTGACATTAAGCATGAAATACAATTGGTGAGTTCATCGCAACCCAAATCTCGTGACGGAGAAGAGCCGCTCTGGTGAGGTCCATCAGCAACGGAGAGGAGGGAGGATGCACGTCCCTGAGGCAACGTCAGGGAAGGGTGACAGAGAGCTCTGCCGTCGTGTGAAGATGATGTTTCAAGTGAGATGGATTTATAACGCTTTTGTTATACATATTTGATATGCCTGAGGTATTGAGACAAAGACACAGACGTGTCCCAATGACTGTGGATGTCAGGTTAGATTTTCTTCTGGAGACGTGCAGTTTGACTCTTATGGCAGCACATGATGTGCCATACGTCACGCAAAGGAAAGAAGGAGGAAAAGAGATTTCACAAGCAATTTTTCCTCCATTCTGTAGTTTAGTCTAACCTTATCTGTCAAGGGTGGTTTCTGGGGAGGGCTGCATGTTCCTCTGCAATGCGTGTGAAACCCGAAGGACTGCACGGATAGATTTATTATTATTATTGCCTAGACCAGGCTCAGACAAGTGTATATCAATAAGCAAATAAGAGTCAATTAGTGCACTTCAAAGAAGAAAATAAATAAATATTTCAATACTGCAGTATAGTTGCTACTCCCGTGAATATCAACAGTAGATAAACAAACTTCTACTTACTTGGCTCAAGTGCCTTCTACGCTGGAAAAATAAAGAAAAAAAAATCAGGGGCTAAAAATAAATAAATAATGAGAATAGCATGATTTCTTTCATTCATGTAAATAACAAGGAATGTCATTCTGCACATGGGGACAAATTACAAGGTTATGGAACTGAAGTATAATATTATTTGTAAACAGTGCCATTCTGAGCTCTAGAGAATTACAGGGGGAATTTTTTGGCAATATTTAATGGCTTAAAAAAAATATTTGATTGTTAGCTCAGGCTATTGGACAGGATAAATAAGAGAAAAGCCTTTCTGCTAAATGACAGTGATGTTAAGATGTTATGGGCTCAGCACTGATCAGCTGCTTCTACTATTAACCACATTCTAAATACTGGAGAGGAAATACAAATACAATTGCATTTTTCTTCTGTTTCGGAAAGATTTTAGCTTTGCGTTTTTACAACAGATGGCTCTTTTAATTCACCAGAGACCGCTCAGACATAGGAAAATTGTTTATGCTTTGATTTGCTATAACATACTATTAATATTACAACAGTATCTCAGACTATTGGTCACGGATCAGAACCAAAAGGTCCAAGCACTCCAAACTTCCAAACAAACATTTACAACCTAAATATAGGAGTTAGCAGATGGATAGATACAGTTAGGAAATCATAAAAAAGCACAAGACAACACAAACACTAATGATCTCAATAAACTAGTAGCCTAACAACCACCGTATTTTTAGTCTAGTGTTTTGAAAAAGTGAGGGGTTTTCTTAAAAAATTTAAATATTCTGTAAATCTTTTGCATGCTGCACTTGATTTGTCTTGCTGGTGCTGCAGCGAGAGTAAACAGATGCATGCATCTGTGCGGGTACAGTGTTATTCTGTGAAAAACTCCATAAAACAAAACAGACTGAATACTATATAGGCTTATTCTGTAACGGTGACTGTGCCAAAAATTGATAAATTCTGTTGTTATGTACTCATAAATCACAACAAATTAGGCTGAGAAACGTTCTGAGCACAGTGCAATGCGTTCCCGCTGTCTCTCGCCTCTTCTCGTGTCCTCAGGTGGGAATGAGAAACCCAAGAGAGCTCTGGCTAAATCTTCTCTTCCATTTTTAATGCCTCTTGAGGTCTTTCCTTTATCCTTTTTTAAATCCAGTTCTCCAGCAAACTCCACCGAAGCAACTGTTGAGCAAGGACTTTACCAAACCATCCTTGAAGCCCCTTTGGGCTGGAGAGAGTGTGAAGGCACCACGGTGAGAACGGAGGTCCCTGACCCTTCTTTGTATAGAGAAAATAATACCCAAAAGTCTTTATTGATAAGGGGAAGCAAGTGGGGTCAGCAGTGTTAGAATGAGGTGACTAAAGGGTAAGTTGTCCGTGAGCACATAGCAGCACGGGGAATTGAAAGGAACCTGTGAAATCCTGCTCTCGTGCTGTCGTCTGAGGTGGAAAGCATCACGTGGAGGGCTTTGGGGCTGGGGCTGCTTCTTTCCATGGTGATAGACTTCACTCCCAAATCCTGACTGGGAGGTGGGAGACACAGTCCAGTTGTGGAAAGGCCAACATCAATCACCTAATATCTAATCTTTCTCATTTTTTTCCTCTTTTCCCTTCTAGCTGGTTCTTTCTGATGGGAGATTTTCATTGTCACTGTTGACTTGTTTATAGACAGCCATAATTCCTCCCTGGTGGAACTTAACATTTTGGGTTTAATAAGCTTTTTATTACAATTTCTTAAAAGAGGAATTTTCTCTATGCCTGTCTGACACAGTTTCAGAGTCACTCTTAGTGTCCTTCCCCTTTGCTAACTTCGTATTCTGAATTTAAAGCAGTGTCATTTCTTTGATTCATTCAGTTAACCTTTAGCTTAATAAATCTTTACTATTTCGCTTGTTGTCCTGTTTTTCAGTATTAAATGGTTTTATATGTCCCCCTGAGATTTTTCTGAGAAAAGCTGTATATCTTTAGAACTTTATGTTGCATATTAAGTCTGTAAAAATCCGAGTCCTTGAATTTTTCTTTTTTTTTCTTTTTTTTCTTCTTTTTTTCTTTTTTTTTTCCAAATGCCAGTAGTTACTTAACTAAGCCACTCTAGTGTTTTAGGATGGTGAATCCTCCTGAACTTCAGTTGTGTCTCTTTATGCATAGAAATAAACATAAACCTCTTTTCGTAATGATAGTAGTGACTTCGTAGCTTAATCTTTGTGCTTTGTTCTTTCCCTTCTAGAAAAGACCTAGGTAGGATGGAAAGACCACCAACCAAACATGATCTATAGGAATTTTCTGCCACCCAGCAGGATTTAATACAAACATTATGCCCTGCAGTAAGGTTCTATAGGTCTGCTCAAAAGAGTTTCTCCTTAGCAGGTATGGGTTTTCGTTTAATGCTATGGGCTGGATTCTTGGTGGATGTACATAGAGGTACTCACCGTTGGTGGAAGTCGACTGGATGACATTGGCTGGGGATTTGTTCTATAGACCCAAAGGTTTTAAGAGGACTTCTCAAGCATCCCATTGTGTTATTTCCTACTAAACTGCCTATTTTTCAGCTTCCAAAATATACACAACCTCAGCTTGGAAGCGTTTTCACATTTTCACGTCCCTAAAGCTTCTCCTGTAACTGCTGCCACGTAATACCAAGGGAGGACAGTAGCTGGAACCCATTAGCCATGGTTGATCACCTCTCCAAAGAGATCAAATCCCGCTTTCTGGCAAGCTGACTCACCCTTTGTCACGAGGCTGCATCTGAGAAGTCGAGTCTTTCAGAGGACAAAGAGGGAGGATATAAATAGAGCGTTTGAGGTAAAAATCAAAACTGCCTGGCTACAGATACAATTTTCTGTTCTTTTAAGGAAAAAAAAAAGCCTAAAAAATATTTTATTTCACCTCAGATTGTTCTCTTATGTAGAAGTCTAGCTTTAGCCATATTTTACTTTCAACAGTGCATTTTGTAAAGATATCTGTCCTGTTCATTGGATCTTAGTTATTTTTCCCCAACTGATTCTTAGCCATCCCTTTCTCCCTCCCTGTCCACCAGCTGACATTTAGATGCACACAGATTTTATTGATATGTTTTGGTAGCAGTCATTAATCAGCAGTTTAGGCTGAACAGCTTGTTTCTCTTATGCTGAGTCCTCCTGTAAGTGCCATTAGCAGTGATTCATATCTTCAGTTGAGGAACTATTTCCATGGGAATAAACAAGACTTTTGCCAGAGCTGGGATCACAGAGATGGTCTTTTGGTTTCTAAACTTAGGCCACAGATATTCATTTAAATATCATTAATGATGCAGCTTTCTCTGTTTGTGGCACTGTATTTCTTGAAAAGCCTGTTTCTTATGGTACAGAATTACTTTTTCCTCTCTTGTTTCATCCTAAGCAATTATTCATATTATGCGCATTACCATTGCTTTCTTGGTTCTTCTTTTGCTTTTACGGAACTCTCCCTAAGGAATTTTGCTGTAACAAAAAACCTTACTTTTTTTTTTTTTTTTAAATTAACAAAGTATTATTGAAACGCGACTTAGAGTGAGACATTTGACGTAGAGATCGATGTAGTAGGTTTTAAAGGCTGCCATTGAATTTTAGTTCAATGATATAATAAATCCATCATCGCATACACAAAGCGTTGTAATGTAAGTGCAGTAGAATTTGATTAATCTGGTCAGATTAATCTCAGAGGGTTTCAGATTTTGTGAAGTCTCTTGACTTAATTCAGTAAAACTGCTGAAGTGCTTGGGGCTGAGTAAGTTTGTACTAATGAGATCTTACGCCTTTATATTTTCCAAAAAAGTCTGTTTTGAATCAAACTGGGTATAACTTTTTTTCTTTAGCAAAGGACAGAACCATGCTCTGTAAGTTTATTGTTACTTATGGCATTTCTATGGCATCACTGGTGTGCTCAGTGTCCTTAACAGCTTTCAATCTAAGGCCCTAAGACTACAGCCGGAGATCACCAAGCCATTAGGGAACTTTCCCCACGGATTTGATTGCAAGTTCAGATACAAAACAGAGATCACAACACCAGGAGAAATACAAGATATGAAAGGATTATAAAAGCAGGAGGCGGCTCAAGGGATCCATCAAAGTAAAATGGAAATGGGGCATGGAAGAACCTTTTCCACCCACAGATGCACTTTGCAGGCTAGCAAGCAAGCTCTTTACAAAAGTGACTGGTAATTTCGGGTTGCATTCTACTCTCAGTCCTGAATGACTCTGAAAGTCAAGAGAAAGGTTTCATATAGTCTTTGAAAAACAAGTCCCAGGTATGCTATTTCAAGCCCAAATCACTAACATCTCTTGGCTGATTCATGTTTCCCGTTTAGCTTTTCATTATCCTTCACCCTGTTTCTCATCTCCTCTCTTTTTCCACCTTTTTTTATTCGTCATTTTCTACTCCAATGTCTTTGCTCAGCATTCAGCCTTTCCCTAGCAGAATGAGAACCTAGCCGATTGCAATGGGGACTCAATTCTTCAAACTCCTTTGTGCTTCTAAGAATTTGAAATTAGGCCACAAACAATTTTTTTCCTACCCCTGCTTGCATTATATCACTGCTAGTAGATATTTGATGTTACCCCGATGCACAGTAGTCACCATTAAAAACTCATTTACACTGCCATCTAAAACATCTCGGCACTTCTTAGATCAAGAGGAGGAAATAATTGCAGCATCTTGGTTTCTGTGGTGTTGTAACTCGTGGCGAATGCTGACATTTTAATGGCAGGTGTCATAATTTCAGATGGAACAGAAATGAAAATAGGAAAGGTCTATGGCTCTCACTTAATGAGGTCATGAATTTTCTTTCTCCAGAATGTTTGGCTAGTGAAATTACTAAAGAAAAATAAAGGCACTTTAGACTTTGACTAATATCTAACATCAAGAGAAAAAAAAAACAACAAAAAACAGACTTCATTAGTGGTCAGTACTAATTACTACTTTATTAATAATTTGTGCCTCCCCAAACAAATATATAATGTTTCCTGCGTGAAGATCTTATACATTCAAAGACTGATCTAATTTACACTTTCAGTTTAAAGCTGAAAGGAAGGAAAGTGTAGACAAAACATGAAAACAATAGTTATACAAACTAACCTATATGGTGCTGCAGTCTGTATATGTTCGTTGGGCCATAATGTAAATGAATAAAACCCTCCTTCATTAAAAAAAAAAAAACCAACAACAAAAAAAACAACCAAACAAGACCTTCCTACATAGTTCAAGCTGTCTTTAAAAAAATACATTATATTTTGGAGGAATCTGAAATAGAAAAAACTCAGATTTTTTTTTTTTTCTCATGGATGGGATAAAACTATAACTATAGGAGATAACACCAGAATTGAAGAATCAGATACTGGAAGAGGGACCAGAGATACAGTGGGACGTTTCTCTTTGGAGACCATTAAAACTCTCCTGGATGAGGCCCTGAGCAATCTGAACTAATTGGCCTTGCTTTGAGTATAACTCTGATTCTAATCTTGGAATAACTTTGGTTGGAAGAGACTCCTGGATGTCATCTGGTCCAACGCCCTCCAGCTTCAAAATTAATCGTATTGCTCTGGAGCTTGTCCAGCTGAGTTTTCAAAATTTCTGAGGATGGAAATCCCATCCTCGCAATTGGATATGCGATTAATAGATATCCTATATGAAGTGGCCATATGATGTGATCTGCTTCTACCCACTAGACAGAACTAATGCCTACAGATGTACGAGGGCAATCAGTCATCACAAGCTATTCTTTGTTTCCTTCCAAGACTCCCATCA
The DNA here is from genome assembly GCA_013400195.1 of Aramus guarauna. NCBI lineage: Eukaryota > Metazoa > Chordata > Aves > Gruiformes > Aramidae > Aramus > Aramus guarauna. The sequence continues at coordinate 382,193 of VXBL01001597.1, read as the reverse complement.
AATACCGTACCCTCTTGCAACGAGCATTACATAAGTTCACTTATTATTTGCCAAGAAATAGCAACAACCGAGGTACTTAGCTAATTAGACATTTCTGTCTTTTGCTTTTGACATTTACATCAACTTGAAATTTTGCAGACTAGATTACTGAAAGAATTTTAAATGAATACTGTAGTGATTAAGCATTGAAGATGAATACTAATGCATTTCAAACTGGGTTAGTGCTGTAATGAATTTAACATATCTAGTTTTAAAGTGGACTAATTAACAATTAAGAGTCTCAAGTGAAACTTATTTATATCTGTGTTAAAAAAAAAAAAGAAAATATATATACACCAGTCCTTCACCTCCCCAGTTTTGGAGAGGCAAAGTTCCTAGCCTGGTGCTTGGCAGGGTGTAGCTTCTGCAGTTTTCCACCTTCTCTACAATCAGGTATTTTTTCCTTTGCAGGTATCCACTGGGATGTCCATATCCTTCCATGCTCCCTTTTCCCACCAGATATATATCCTAAATCATGGATAGTAGATAGTAAAAGCATTAAAACAGTCTTTTGCAATGCGTGGTTTCTGGCCACATCTATAAGATCATTTAGGTACCCGGTGAATATTGAGCCCCCAAATTTGGATGCTTCTGGCATTAGAGGCAAGTTTACCATTTTCCTTTGTCTTGGCAGGATAATGAGCATTTTTCTTTCTTCTTTGCTCCCCCCTCCCTCCTCCCTTCAGTTCAGATAGAGCAGAAAGGGATAGGATATTCCCTTTGGATTACAACATCTCTGACAGGTGAAAATTGCAGCATCCCAAAGGGGATTAGCACAGCATTAACTTACTTGTCAAATAGGATTGTCAGGTTAATTTTGTCCCTACCTTGATATTCAGAAAATATAAGCTTTTATTCTAAGATCACTAGAAAGGTTCCTGTGTGCATATTTTAATTACAGTGGAAATAGATCTATCTATCTGTAGATCCTGCACGTGTATGAGATATTTTTAAATAAATATCTTCTATTCATTATTTTATTTACAGGCTTTAAGCCTTGAAAGGACCACAGGGATCAGCTCCTAAACTAACTGTTTTGAAAACATAGGCCAAAAAACTTCACTAAATAATTTTCTCATCAAGCCTCTAAGTAGGTAGAATGATCCAAATATTGTAGCATTTTGTTAGCACACAAAGTATTGCTGCCTGGAAGCTAATGATAAGGGAAGAGGTAACATGTCCAAGCTAAGGAAAAATACTGAAAGATAAGAAACCAGCAAAAATGCTGAGTTAAAAAGTAAGCAGAATAAACACATTGTAAAGTTTTTTCAATACTAAGAGGTTAAGATTTAATTTGGGACATGGGTAAAGAAATGTAGTTCAAATAAAGAATACTATGTTTGTTTTCTAAACCCATCATTTCTGCCAATGGTAGGAAAAAGCTGAAAGTGTGTATATCATAAAAAAGCCAAAAAACCTTAGTGCCACTTAGTGCCTCCTCCCCTTTAACTTACACGAGATCCCTGTGCCTTGCCTTTGACTCACCTACCCAGAATTAGGTTGCAATTTGATTTTTGACCTGTGAAATTACAATTAAATCGGACATCTACTGGTGCAGATCCTAAAAGGTCTTTGGAAAGGTTGAAAATAGCAACAGCAAGAAAATTCAGGAAGTTTTATACCTCAGTGGTGGCTTAGTCTACTGCATTATTTACTCTCAAAGAAGACTGTTCTTCAGCAAAATTTGCTGAGGGACATTCATTTCAATTAATCATTTATAATCAAAACAGTTTGTCTTCAAGGGGAAAGGAATCGATATCGTCGATACTGTTAGCCACCCCTGTTTGGTGCTAAGGCACTAATGGCTTGATGCTTTCTGGTACAGTCTAGCCCCCTGATAGAAGGTGCTCAGCACTTCCCAGGAATGGCTCAGCACTGTAGAGGATTGGACCCACTCTCCCCCTGACAGCACGTATTACTTCTTGATAAATGGAGCTATAAGAAAAATAATCTGAAATGGGTTTCAAAATCTAATGTTTTTTTCCCCTTGTTTCCCGAATAGTCTTAAAATAGTGTAAAATAGAACAGTCTTCAAGGTTGGCAAGGGTGATGCTCAGAAGGGTAATTTCCCAGGTCAGACTTCAGCAGGTGTAAATCAGTTTTGAAGGAGCTGTACACCGTGTCAAGGCTATGGATCCGTCCTCTTGTACACACCGAGCCAAACACACAATAGATTGATACTATTTGTGAGAGACAACCAAAACCAAAAGAGATACAGTCAAAACTAGAATGCAGGCTGCGAATTTCTGACTCATGCCCTGGAGGGCCTCCAGCTCTACTTGAATTTTCCTTCCAGCATCCTGGTGGGCATCCCAGGATTTCAGTGCGGGGTTCAGCGAGTGTTTGGGGTAGAGCCTTTTGGGCCGGCAAAGTCCGGGCACGCGTTGAGGAGCATTCAAGCGCCCGTGTCCCAGCCGGCAATGCGATAGCTTCTCTCCAGCTGATGGCAGGATGTGGCAGGGCTGGTGGCTCCCTCAGGAGCTGGTGGGTTGGGGGGTCAGGATCAGGCCCGGGGGGGAGGGAAGCAGGGTCAAACACAGCCTGGGATGGTCGGGAATGACCATGGGTTCCTGATTGAGCAATAGGTCGCAGTCACGATGGATGAAGGACAGTATCCAGGATTGAAATACTGCTGCGGTACGCTCTCGGGGATGTGGGAGAGGATGTGGAACTGCAGGGTAGAGACTTTGAGCTTCACGGGGAAAGGAAACACAGCCCTGTGCGGCTGTGTCAGAGACTGCTGAAAGGCCACAAATACCGTTTTGCCTCAGGGGGTGCTGTTAGAAGGCCACAAATACTCTGTTTTGTTTCAGAGAGTGGCGTCATAGATCGTTGAAGAGCCACAAGTACCCTGCTTTGTCTCAAACAACCCGCGGTTGCCGCGGGCACTGTGGAAGCGAGCGGTGGGCTGTTTCCTCCCGCCTCCTCTGGTAACTCTCCAGCGGCTGCTCTGAGCATGCGCCGGACACCTGGGACCCCGGCAGAGCCCCCCCCTTCCAGAACTCTCTGGAACGTCGAACTGCGCAGACGCGAACCCCTGAACTTTCTAGAAGAACGGACTGCGCAGGCGCAAGGCTCATATGCTCCTCACCGCTCTGAGGGAGGGGGTGGTGTGAAGGTGAGCGTGTGTCCCACGCTGTTGTTGACGTACTGCCTGCGGACTAGGACACAATTCCTGTGATGACATTGCGGGATCTAAAGGTGGTGATACCTGTTCCATCCACTCTTTTTCTTCTTTTCCTTTTGTCCTCCTCCTTTCATCTTAAGAAACTTATGCGTTATAAAACCGGTTGTTGCCTTTGCCAGATTGGTTTACCTAGTTGTTGGTTGTAGCAGTTGTTGTTTGTGGCAAGTGTTTTACCTGTTATCCGCAGAGTTGTTAATTGTTGACACCTAGCCTGTAGATAGTTAATAAAAGTCTGTTATATTGTTCATCTGAGTCATTATTGTGACTCATTCGTGGCTTTGGGGGATACAAACATTCACCTTCCTCAGAACCCACCAAGTGGGATGAGACAGGCTGTAACGCCCAGGCCTGCACCACGTGCACACCCCCAAAGTCTGCAAATGTTTTTGAGGATGTGTCCATGTCATGCTGTATTTTTTCAAAATTGCCTTCCATATGGCTTCTATATAATCTATTCTTCTATAACGGATTTTTATTTTACCTGAGTTCTTATATGAGCTCTTACATGAGTTCTTATACTGAAATACTCTTACAAATCATAGCCCTTCATATTTTGATTATTTATGTGTATGCATATAAACCCCATACAAATACTGTATATGTGTATTTATATAAATATCTTTATGTAAACTATATAATCTAAAGCGTTAGTGATAAACTATGTTTAATTTACTACCTTAGTAGCCATGTACTTTGGGAGTAAAAAGAAAGTTTTCAAAATATCAGGAGAAAATGTGATCTTAGGGTAAACTCGGAATATTTTCTCCTGTATCCTGTGATTTGTTCCAAGTAAAGCAAAGGGCTTTTGAGCCTTCTGCAGATGGAGGGGCTGCTGCTGGCTGGCGTATGTGCAGCTGGGTATGTGCACCAAGCAGGTGCATCGTTTGTAGCTGTTAGTAAGCGGAGAACTGCCAGAAGTTTTGCATGCGCTCTCATTGGATTTGTAAAGCTGTGCTTGGAGGGCAGGAGGAGGGGGGAAAGGGAGGACTTCTTCAAGAGACTGCTGGTGGTTGCTCGGTTTTAGTAGATCTCACCAGGGAAAGGGGGTTGGACGTGGTCATCAATGGAGGGAATGTGGCTGAGGTTCAGGAGGCAATTTGCAGTGTTGGCAGTTGGTTAATCATTTCTGTTTCAGACAGGTCAAGAAGAGAGCAGGGTCCTAGGATAAATTTTGACTTCTTTATAAAAGTTGCCTCAAAATCTTTACCACGAATTGAATGTTTCTCTAGAGAAAATGGAAATGTTTAGTTGTCAGCTGATGTGAAAGGCAGTGTTTTTCTCTGTCATTCTAAATTCAGTTGATTCTGATTCGGGTCAGATTTATGTAACATTCACCTTTTTCTGTCCCTCATGGGTGTGTTATTTCTCAGCCTCCACTTCAGGTATGTTACACAGCTGGATTTCAGTTGGGAATGTTTAAAGAAAATGCCTAGTGGTTTCCAAACTTAATGTTTTGGTTTTCAGCCTAAAAAGACTAACAATTCACTGTATGAGTTTCTTGAAGAAAAAAAAAAAAAAAAACCAAACAAACAAAACCCCCCAAAAATTCCCAATCAAAAGGAAACACTTTTCTTGACATTCATTTAGTTAATAAATCCGTGCAGTTTCAACAAAGTAATTCTACCAATTTAAGCAATTGTTATAATTATGCAAGCACACAGCTCACTGTAAGAATTGTGCTTTCCTCTGTTATCTAGCAACATATGTCTTTTTGTATGAGCAAGGCATTTGTCATTTACTTTTACCATTAAACTAGTTCTGTATGTTAATTAACATATTTTAGCTTTGTTCTATCTTTTTTTTATATCTGAGAACAAGGACTATGACAAGTTAGAAAGTAAAGCAGAGAATGCTTCCTCTTGCACTGTGCATACTTACTTTATGTGTAAAATATAAATATATCCAGGACATTCAAAATTTCTTAATTCTGTTTTACAAGGTAACCAGAGTAGTTTTTCCCCTGAAATGAGATCATAGTCTAATAAAATAATTTACCATTTTCAGTCATATGTTACAATAAGTCATTTGAAATCAACTGTAGGCCACTCAACTTGTCAGATTCATATAAATGAAGATAAATGATGACAAGAAAAACTGCAGAAATACCCTGTTATCTGAAACAATATTAAAATATTATTAGCAGAATTACTTAACGGAGATACATCAATTAATGAAATAATTCTGGTTGTCCCTGCTGCAATGAGCAAAATAGAATGAAACTGTAAGATGGCAGAAGTACAAGAAGGGTAGGCTATGGAGAGGGGAGAATGTCAGCAAAAGGTTGGCTCAGGATTGTTTTATCTTTAGGTTTGCTTTAGCAACGCAATTTAACAAGAGTCATTTTCATGATGGTGCTTGTTTTTTTGAATCCCTGACTGAAGAATGCATCACAGTTTAATGTTTGTCAGAGCATATAAATAGATAGTCTTAAATGGTGACTGCAGGTGTGGACTTTTAGAATAATAATAGTGCTATCCAAAGATTATGATAATGATCAGTTCATTATGCGTTGTCATCAGAACTGGTTACTGTTATCATTATTAACACTATTATCCTTTTTCAATCATTGTGTGCAGCCCCATATTATTGCCTGTCACTCAGGCCGGTAACCTGGCATCATCTTTGTGATCTGCAGCTCCTCACATCCAGGATATATCTAAATCCTGCCAATTCTTTCTGCATAACAGCTCCCAGGTCCTTGTTCAAGCGATCTTCATCCTGTATCTTGATTACTGAAGCACCCTGCCTTTATTTAGACCTGTTCTGAACAATGTCACGAAGAACATTTTCCCTCTCTATCATCTGAACCGTGCCACAACTCTTGTTTTACCCCTCTGGAGAGCAGCGGAGGGGGACTATGTGTGTATTTCCATGTCCATTGGTGGCCAGCCCAAGTGTATCAATTACTGAGGATAGAAATATCACAGGAGGAGGAAATGGTTTAAACTGGAAGTTAATTCTGGCATAAGATCAAATGGATGTAAATTAGTTATGAAAGACTGGAAATTAGATGGCTTCCAACTACACGAGGTGTAAATTTCTGGAACAAGCCTCCAAACACATTAGTAGGGAAAAAATATTTTATGCTGGAGGTTATGATGTTTATCAAGGCAATTCTGTGAGAGCTTTCCTAGAGACAGAAAATTAAGCTTGTGATCTGCATCATTTGGCAGCAGATTCACTGGCATCTTTATTTAAAGATCCAGTCGTTGTTTGTTTGTACATCATTTCAGTTCTATTAATCATATGCTGCAGCGTTTGATGTGGTCTTGTGCAGAAGCTGGACAGAATCTTCTTGCATACTCATACTTTTTTTTGACCTGTGAAATGCAGAGAATGAGGTGGGAAGGGAGTTGTCCTCAGATTTAGTGGAGAGTAGTCGTACCTAGAGATGGAAGGTACATCAGGGTGCACCACAGCTTCTCATGGTATTAATATCCCTGGTATTAATGTGGTTGGGATTATTTACTTCCTTGCTTAAGGTAAAACCAATTGCTCGATCTGAGATCAGAAAGGGACAGTTTGGAAGTCATAGTGTAGGTTTTTGAGCGTGGGGCATGGTTCATATCCAGGTCTCATTCTGAGTATTTCATAAGTTTCCTGTTATGCAAGGAAATAATTTCCATTGACCTTTCTTCCTGCAGCAAGTTTGTGCCTGTTTGTGGGATTTGGTTGTTTTGGTTTTTTGGTTGTTTTTTTTTTTCCTTCATCATATGTTATATATTATTGAGATAAATGTTAGGAAAATAGTTGTCACAGTGAGGGTTATCAAAGCTGGAAGAGGGGCCCAGAGAGGTTATGAAATCTGCTTGGACATACTCAAAACTGTTTTTACTAAGCGACCTAATTAAACTTTCAGTTTGGCCCTGCTTGAAGCGGAGGATCCAATACCAGATGATCCTCTGAGGCCCTTCCAACCTAAAATATTCTGTGATTCTACAGAGCTGCAGAATATGAAAACTGGTGGATGGAAAAGTGTGACGTGGACATCTGATAAACAACCATGTGACGTTTGTGGGTAGCTGTGAAGTCCAGAACTTGCAAATTTGATGGTCCTCTCGTCTTGTATTCCTGTATGCCTCTCATTCAATGATGAGATCTCACTTTCTCTGCAGAGTGGGTTGTCATACGGGGTATCCTTTCTGTTCATTAAATGCATGAGCAAAACTTTTCAAATGAGAGCAACAAGTATGAGATGGTAAATAACAAGCTTATAATGTGTGTTTGACCTAAGATTCTCAACAAGAAGAAAAATTTTCATGAATAGCAAATAAGGTTATGCTATTCATCAAAGAATTTGATAAAATATTTGGACATCAAATTTAAACTGTAATGCCTTAGGGTATATTTTTGGAAAATTTTTATCAGTTCTGGCTCTTAGCAGATAATATTTTATAGGTCTTGACCAGGCACTGGGGCTTGTCAGTGGATTTCTGCATGATGAAAAGTGGTGCATGGGATCAAAAACAGAATACATTTTTCTGGGTTATTCAAATTCAGATTTTCCCCTAAGGCTCCTGGATGCATTCCGTGGTTGCTGTAACTGAAGTATAGGAGTTCAGATGCACTCTTATCACTGAACAGGGTTGATACTGATAACGTAGCATAGGTTTGTTTTCAACTTCATGCCAGCTATACCATTTTAGACAAGGACTTTCAAGAAATCTCAAAGCCCCCCAGAATTTCATCAGAATTTATATCTGTAATACTTTGAAAATCTGAGCTTGAAACATTGCTTCTAAATCTGCCTTAAAACAGAGTCTAAGCAGCTCTTTAAATAAATAATTAAAGAGCAAAGCTGTTCATAGTTTCAGAACCATGGTTTTAATTTGGATTTTATAAAAGGGAGGACTTGGCAAAATTACTTTGCCGACTTTCTGCCTCTGATTGCCTTTAGTGTGTGAGAATATTGTGCTTCCTAATGATGCATGTTATCTGCTCTACTGTCCTAGACTTTAATTCTGGGGCAGTGCTCGTATTTTCAACCTATTCAGCAGAAAAATCATCTTACTGTAGAATCTTCTCAACCAAAGTGCCTGAAGGTCACCTTGAATAATATTAAAAGAGCTCTCTCCTCTTCTTGTTAAGGTAAATAAACATAGTCCCAGCTGTCCCTTCCTTGGAAAAAACAACCTTAGGGAAGATTCATTGAGACAACATTGCTGTGATCTTCTTTTTTATTGTCATTCTGATGAGAGGAGAACACTGGACTTCTAACAAAAAGGTCATAATGTCTTTTATTAATAGCTAATATAAATTAAACTAGACTTGTGAAACTCTTATAGAAATTCATACTCACTCCCTACTGTCTATATTGGTTCTGAAGGCTTTGATAGAAGCACAGGCAAAGAAGCTCAAACATAGCTCTGCTATAGTTGGAAGCTGCTCATGAAATGTTGTTTAAGGCCCAAAAGTAAAGGTGTCACCAAGAGAGCCTTAAGAATGACTGCCTTAAATTTGCTTCTCTTAAGAGTATCAAGTGGACAAAGTGCAGTCCTCCTCCTCGAGGTTCTTGCATGATGGACACCAACTAGAACCTTCTCTGACTCTCACGAGGGACCACGGTGTGTGCCTTCATAAAATGTTTTCATGGAGACAAGATACCGTTCTCTATTCCTTTACTCACCAAAGCCAGAGCTTAGTCTCTAATCAGAAAGTGTGATGAACAAGAACCTAGTCAGGTGGAAGGGCTTTTTCCAGCCACCTTGGAATTCCTGACTTGTACACTCACAGCTATTTATATGAAAATTATTTCCTTGCTGTCAACAGCAAGGATATGAATGAAGTCAGTTAGACCAGGCCATCCTAAATAATACTGAAATCCCTATTGGTTACAGCAGTGTCTTTCTGATTCTCTGATCTCTTTATGGTTCTTCACTTTGGGTATCTCATTGGTGCTAAATTAGGTGAGTTCTGGGTCACTTGAGAATATCAAGTGGAAGCATGTTCTTGCAGGAAATGGAGGAGGTGTGAGGGATACAGAATCTGTTAAGGTGCAAGGCATATTAGCATCGTTTATTGCTTAATGTGTCTGGTAGCAAAAGGTGTAGTATCACTGTTAGGAAATGATGTCTGATTCTTTATACGGATGTCATGCCCATGCTGTTGTGGAACATGGCACTAGAATACCAGATCCATCAAGGACATCGCAAGACACGGCAATATGGGCCAAGCTTGAACATTAGTGTATGAGATGACAAAATCTTGCATGCAGTAACATTTTTCTTAATGTACATCAAAAAAATGTATGTTTGTGAGAAAGATTGAAACATTTTTCAATGTTCCTACTTAGTAAACAGCTAGAGGCAGCTGCTGTCTTGGCAGTGCTGTTCCTTGCCATTGAATGAAGGATACAAGATGAAACAGAAGTTGCCTGTATGGCTTCCATACATATGTTTTCTATCATCGTGTCTGAGCTCAGGAACAGTAGAAAGGAAACACAGATGAAACATTATCCTCTTTTAATCAGATAATGAACATGAGTAATGTATACACATCAAAAACCTGTCTTGAATATGCCTGGGGTACCACAGAGATAAGTTTAGGGAGGCAGAACTTCTGGTGTCTCAGTTCAGCAAGCATTGTGCATAGCTGCTTAGCCAAATCACAATCTGGAAATCCTATAGGGACAGAATTTGCTTTGGATCTTTAAGCCTTTCCTGAATTTCAGTATTTAGGTTAGGACTTTTTTTTTTTCTGTCCTTATTTTGTTTCTTAGAGAAAAATGGGCAGAAGGAAGTGGCTACAAACTGAAAATCAAGCACTTTAAGCGAGAAGGCAGTTTCTAACTCAACAGAATTTTCTCATGCACAGCTAAATGCATGTACAGTTATGCGCATAGCAATCAATATTTAAGAACTGCATTGCCAGGACAATCAGACCACTGGAAGCTTTTGCCACATAAACACAAAGATGGCTGAAGCAAATTGGCTAAATTTGTAGAAGCAAGCATATAAATTAAGGCTATGCAACAAAAGGGATCCCCTTCATTAGCTCAACTAATGTAGTATACTATTTAAACATACAAACCATACGCATATACACACAAGGCACAGACATATGGATGTAGTATGTCTAAACTATATGCAGCAGGCATCAGTTAGAGGTATAAGCCTCAGGCTTTGCTGACAAATTCTGCCCTCAAGCTTTCCAGCTCCCTTGGAGACAGGGTCTAGGAAAGCGATGCATTTTGCATAGAAGAGGGAGATTGAGTTAGGGACCACCTAAGCAAGTTGTATACCTGAGTCCATTGGACCAGTTGGGTTGCACTCGAAGGTGCCAGGGGAGCTGGCTAACATGGCTGTTAAGCCTCCGTCTGTCATTCTTGAAACCACATAGTGGCTGGGTGACGTTCCTGGCTGGAAAAAGGTAAAAATCAAATCCATCTTCAAGACGGGCAAGAAGAAGGTCCGGGAGGTCCAGGCCTTCTCAGCTCATCCTCAGTTGCTGGGAAAGCTGTGGAAAAAATCCTCCTGGTTGCCTTTCAAAGCATCTGAAGGACAGGAAGGGGATTGGGAAGAGGTTGTTTCTGACCAGCCTGACTGCTACTGTGGGTAAGGGAAGAGCAGTTTGCAATGTGTACCTTGACTTCAGCAAAGTGTTCAGTGCAGTTTGCCATGGTATCCTTACAGCCACATTGGTGAGATATGGACAGTGGATTAACTGGATCAGGCAATCAATCCTTAGTTAATTTGCCTTAGCTTTACTCTGTGTTCCTGTGTACCTTTGTGCCTTCATTTATTTTAGCAAATACCAGCTGTCGTTAGCCTGTGCTGGGATGCGAATTCTGAGTGCTAAGAGGAAGTTTCATTTTTTAAATTGATCAAATAGTTCTGTTTCTGTCTCAGTGATGGTTTTGCACTAGAATGTAAAGGTTCATATTTCTTTCTTACTTTGTCCAAGTCAATTTGGATCTCTAGACCTGAGTGGCATGCCAAGCAATCCCTGCTGCCCCTCCACAGCGGTGCCTAGTAAAAGAATTCCCCAATGTGAGGCTACTGCCGTTCTCTTGACCTATATTTGTTCAGTCCTCCTCAATATGTCACCTGAGAAGGTCATGGCTTGTATTGTCATAGGACATATTGTATATATTCAAAAGAAGGCTGGGATCACAGGAAAACGCCAGAGATTACAGAATCTTTTATGGCTCCTGAATAAAGATGAAGTGGTGCAGTCACAGAAGGTTAGTACCTCTGCAGTCATGGGACTGTAGCAGAATGCAGAACCACCGTTTTTAAATACTACTACTGGAATGGAACCAAATCAGATGTTTGACTTTCAACAAAAACAAAAAAGCCTAGTTTAAAGTCTTTTCAATATTTAATTTATATTCTCTTCCTCTTCTTGTCCTGCTTGCTAGTTTCAGTTCTTTTTTATTTAAAATATTCTTTCTTTTTGCTTTGCTTTATTTTCTTGTTGTTGGTTTTTGGTTGGTGGCTGGTTTTGGGGTTTTTTCTGGGACAAATTCTGTCTTGCATCACTGTGACTTCAGGGTAAGTCTGGAAGGCTCATTCTGCATTTACACTAATTTAAAACTAAATGCTAGCCTAAAGGAGATACCAGATTCAGACAAATGTTGTTGCATACTTTACTCCAGTCAGCTGTAGCTATTATATGATCTTCATTTCTCCCCTATATAGCGGATTTTAGATAGAAGGCTGACTTGTACAGTTACCAGACATGGAGACTGGAAGCACATGAGTGGGCTCAGCCACTCTTCGTATGACAGTAGTTGAGCAAAGGCATCACCATAGAGGTAACAAGGGAGGACATGTCCCTGTGGATAGCCTGAACAGAGCTGCTGTTACATCAGCCTGTATGTAGTTTATTCTCTGTAACGTGTGAGTTAACTCTGATCTCAGGATATTTATAAAATGCTTTTTACTTGCATGGTGTCCTAATGTGCCAGTACTTTTTCATTCTTGGCTGCTCTTGGGTTTTGTGACCAATTCAGCTGCTGTAGTGTTCTCATCTTTTCAGTCTGTAAGAAACACTCTCAGTCTTCACCTTTTTCTGTGATTTCAGTCTACATTTTACTGTGCAGATTCTCAAATCCCTTTCCCCTGTGCATAAACAATATAATAAAAACTAATATATATACTTGGAGATATTTAAGGTGTTCTCAGGTAAGTCATGACAGCTAATTCAGTTACATTTAGAAGGAAAAGGAAAATATATCTTGTGAAGACACAGCACAATTTGTCTTTTCTGGTTACAGTTCTACCCACCTTCATCAACAGAGCTCTGATACACTTGTCTGATAGTTTGTAGAGATGAGGATGGAGAGGGAATACAAACAAGCACAGTAGGGAAATGAAATCATTCATCACAGTGTCTTGAAACTAGTCGTCACTTCTTGGATGTACACAAGTGGTTGAAGGGCATTTCTTCCTGCTAACCAGGCTCCAAGTTAGCCAGCTGCACACCAGATGTGCTCTGGAAGCTGTCCATGACATGGGCAATGTGAGATTCTGTCTTAGCCAAGGAACATCAGCCCTCACCTCTGGTCAGCAGCAGACACAAATCCTTTATTGCTCGCCAACCCTTCTAGGTGGGGAACTGCTGTAATGTCTTCTATATGGAGGAGCTCAGGTTCAAGAACACCAAAGCCAAGCCAGTACAATCTGTGTAAGATGTTGGAAGTCTTGCAGCTGCTGGGCCATCTGACACCACCTCACTCCAAGAATCATGGAATAAGTTAGGTTGAAAGGACCTCTGGGGATCATGTGGTCCAGCCTCCACTAAGCAGAGGGGTACTAGGAGGGTGAACTAGGTTCTGTCCATAACTAGTCCATGGCCATGACTGTCAGCCTCCTGCTTGACTTCTTGCTGTGTACTTTCTGTGTGCGTACAACCCTGAGCCTAAATTCCCTTTGTGACTCTAGCTTTGAGAACCTAAATGTTCAAAAGGATTGTATTGACTTCCATCAGAATAATAAAATGCTTCAAGCAAACTAATGTAAGCCAGACCAACTCATCAAGAATTCCTATAGATTAAAAGAAATAATTAATCAACTATATTAAAATAAGATGTGGATGCATTGATTCACTTCACTGTAGTGGGTACTTGGGCATCCACTTGCAGGAATTGTGCTGAAGCCTGCAGAGGAATGAATCCACCTTTCAGCTCAACAGCTGTTTTTAGCAGAGGGCGATAAGTAATACATGAGATAGCTCTGAAGATAAACTAACAAATCAGCATAGATGGCAAAATGTTCTTTGAAATGAAAATAATATTCAGTAGCCCCAAGGCAAGGAATGTGTTCTCAGTGCTGAAAGAAATAAAGACTACTTAGAGAAAGCAATTCATGGAACTGCAAAGGCCATAAAGAAAATTGTGGTAGCAAGGAAGGATGTGTACTGCAAAGGTGAGTAACAAAACATACAAACTAAGTTCAGGGATGTAATTAGATGAAAGGCAGGAGCTGGCAATGTGATAAATGTCTTGAAATACAGTGAGCAATGAACTGGTATGCTGGAAAAATATGAAAAAAAAATTACCTGAAACAAGTAGATGAACATGTCAGAGTGTTCCCTTAGACAAGGGACCATTTGAGCTGACAGAGAAAGAAGCATAGAGCAAACTTACTAGCACCTTCAGCCATTGACAAGTTTCTTCTCAACCTTCCTCAGCAATAATTATCCAGTTCTTCAATAATTATATTGTTCATAACAGGCTGGTTTCACACAATGTGGATGGAATAATCAACCATGGATGGTGGTGCAGTTCACCACCAAAGGACCTATCTATATCAGTTTGCAGTATAAACAGTGCCAATGAACATGGGGGATTTTACTCAAGGAGAAGATTGTGATGTTTAGAAATCAGTGGACAAGTGGCATATGTCAGGAACATACTGGTGAAATGCAAAGTTGTGAATGCCTAGAATTAGACACTTATTTTTATATAATCACTGCCTCTAGGGTGATAGGATTCACTCAGCTTTTCGCCAATTAAAACTGGTTTCACTCTTTCTGCCTCAGAAGGAGCTTTCCGATGGTGAGGTGAACACACGAGTGTCCTGCCCCAGCAGTCAAGTGCTGACCATGGTCTTGAGCAGTTGACCATGGATTTAGAGAGAGAAAAAGGTCTTGCCATGACACTGTAATGGAATAGACACTCGGTGACAGGGGAATGTGTGTGTAAAAAAAAAAACAACAAACAAAAACAAAAAAAACCCCAACAAACAAAAAACCCAAACAAACAAAAAAAACCAACAAAAAAACCCCACACACAAACAGAAAAACCCCTGAAGTTTCCACAAGTGCAAACTTAATGAATTTAGAAAAGTTGAGATGTTTTTATTGTTACTAGATTATCCTAACTGACCCTTCCATCCCTAAGTATTAATCTCAAATGCATTTATATAAATACTCAAGAAAGAGTATTTAATTTGAAACTCTCTTTAGCAATAGAGAGGAATTCATTGCTGTGCTCTGTCTGTGTGCCTAATCAAGTCCTTTCAACACAGAATCTTACTAGCAAATCCCTTGAGGACCAGTTCTTGTTGTGTTGGAAAGCAAATGAAAGTTCTTGTGCATTCAGTGATGTTGGGTTAGTTACATGACACACTTTATGAAGGGCATTATTTCTAATACACATCATTTCAAAAGGACTGGAATATTCATTTATTTTGATAGTGAAAAATGAGTTGTAGAAGGTGATGCAGATTTGTGATTGCTCTGTGACTGGACTCTATTCCAGATTCTCTGAGCTAAGAAAAAAGACTGTCTCGTTTGATGAGGAAAGAACAGGATCATCGCCTGAGGAATACCTAAATGAACTAAAATGAACCAAACCAGCTCAAAATTCATGTAGTTTAGGCAAGCGGCCACATAGCATGGACAATGTTTTGGTTTTGCTCTTTGCTAAACTAGGAGATTCAGAGGCTAAATCGGACAAATTTTTTTTTTTTTGTTAGACCTATATAGTTCCTGATTAATATTTGATCTGTTCTTAAAGCTTGTTCTGATGCTGGGTAATCTACTGTTTTCCTAGGAAAACTCTTAGAGTGCTTAACAGGTACGTACACATCATCTCATGCTCTCTCTGTTTTGCAGATCTCTGAAAATTTGGAGGAAAGTGAATTCTCTCACTTCCAGCCAAGAAGCCGCCGTATCGTTTTCTCAGGCCCCTATCATCCAACCAGGATTGATGGGGACACAACCTACTAACTGTGAGTGGAGGGGAAATCCATGGAATTTGCATTTCACTCCTTAGTACAAGGGGAAAAAACCTAGTACACAAACTCTTCTGCCACCCCACCCTACCCCACATTTATCAGAGAGCTGTGAGGTATCTGTTCTGTTTTGGACTTTTTATTACAGTAATGCAATTATTTTTGTCAAGAATTACACCACTTAACCTGATTGTAAGAAAAAATGGGCAAGGATTCTTAATGATTAATAAAATGACATTCTTTTAAAAGAATGTCATAACTTTATTATACCAAAGTTGGCATTCACAGTTACTTTACCTACAGAATGAGAATTTCTTCAGCTGTTGCTGGAATCTGCGGGGGCGAGGGCGGGGCAGGACATGAGCTTGTTGGATGACAAATGCGCAAAGTTTGGTGAAAGACTAAGCAGGGTCTTTGCAAAAGCTGAGGTTTTAGTCATCCACTTAGAGTGAGAGCAGAAACTAAGTCCACCTAATGAAAGCCATAGCTTGAGATTCTTGTGTATTTAGGAACTTGGTTGCCAATGATTTATGCTAAATTCAGGAACCTAAACACCCTTACGTTCCTGCCTACAGTGTGTGACTAGACCAAGGTCTGTATTCCTTGCACACACAGAGGTAAAACTCTTGTTGGTATTGACTAAAACTTGTAGATTAATACAATATTTGATGGGTATGTAGCAGATAAACATTGGCTACAGGGGCTGCTCTGTCACATCTTGCATTGATTTTTTTTTTTTTCCACCTGATCTCTTCAGGCTATCCATCCATGAACTAAGATTCAAGAGCTGAAAGATGTGTTCAGCTGTCAGCTTTTAGCTTGGCTCGGTGTAGACATTGCTCTGACTGTCAATTATTCCCTAATCTAGAAGACCTACGAAGCAGGTGGATATGACCTTTGAAAATAATCCTTTTACAGAGGCTTGTGAGGATGAAATATGGACTCGAGTTACTTGACCTGAT
This sequence comes from Aramus guarauna, assembly GCA_013400195.1. NCBI lineage: Eukaryota > Metazoa > Chordata > Aves > Gruiformes > Aramidae > Aramus > Aramus guarauna. The sequence continues at coordinate 365,826 of VXBL01001597.1, read as the reverse complement.
TTCATCAGCAAATGTTGATTCACTGAAATGAAAACATTTTGCAGATAATACAGTAGTTTTGATGGAACTTTTGCTAATTCACAGGCAGGAACCTGTGGGAACTGACTGCCTTTAGACGGGCTCGCCTGACTGCTTGGAGGTAATCCTCTGTCTGTTACTCCAAGACATCCTGTGATGGATGCACTCAATCCCTGAACCAAACCAGTGGTAGTTTGGTTCAGGCTCCAAAGAAGATCAAGTCCTGAGCCACAGCTGGGCCAAGAACTCCTCTAGTTTCAATCTCTCCTCTGAAAACCCACAAAGGAGCAGAGTGGCACAGATGCGTGTGAGGTTAGAACACCAATCATGCGATTAACACATGAATAGTGTGTGGCTTTTCCAAGACTCGATTATGCAGGAACAAAGAAAGTTGAGAGTACAAGGAGTCTCCTGCATACTATTCCCATTACATGTAATTTGACTACGGGTCAACCACTTTATTCCATAAATACGACAGCCTAAGTGAGCCTTTTTTGAGCTCTCCCTGCTAGGCAGCATGGCGGTGATCACCCCTTGAGCTGGGACGACTCTCAAGGCTGCTCCTTGAGGCAGAGAGCTCTTACCAACGGTGGATCTTTGGTAAGCAACCGATATCGGCCATAAGTGTGTAATATGGTAACTTTGATTTGTGACTTGACAGCTTTGATTTTTTTTTTTTTTTTTTACCTTGGTAAACTTTGATTTTGTGTCTTGGTAACTTTGATGTGTGTCTTTGGTAATTTGAATCGTTATTCAAGTGAATGTGCCGTACAGTTTGCCATCAAACTTTTGCACATTTGCAACATCATACTAAAACCACTTTTGCTAATGCATTTGACAGTGGTTCTTTAAGGTTCTAAATCACCTATTCATGGCAAATTGGTGTGGTCGGCAGGATCCTAAAACAGGATTCGTGACACATCTCTCCCCATGGCTTGGAGGCAAATTCTTCCTCCTCGTTGCAACGGCAGTAGGTATACCAAGGCTCCCAGATCCCGAGCTGTGTAAGACCTCTGGTTCCAGCCAGAAAAACTACCCACCTGTGCAAACTTGCTGCAGTGTTGAGGTCTAGCTCTAGCTTCCAGCACATTCCAGAGCTAGGACTACAGCTGTCCTCACCTCTTCACTGAAATTTCTTAGGGGCGGGCACTTTCAAGGAGCAATCCTGGCCACCTAAAGTCTGAATCTGCCTGTGGAAACATTAGTTCTCTCCATTTATTGTAAAACATGACTGCGCTCTGAAACAAGGCACAGCTCTAGGTACCTGAACTTTGATGTTGTGAACTGAGACCAAATGAACTTCAATGAGAACTGCCCCTTGGGAGATCTCTCTAATGACTGTTTTGCTAACAGCTTTCTTGGTATGGCCACGGCCTGATTATTTTAACACTTTCTATGTAGAGTCTCATCCTAAATTCTTATTATAAATGACTTGTAACTTGTGTGACCTTTCCTACCAATATATTACCAGTGACTATATTAATGATACTTTATAGGCAAAGAGAGATTTACCATATCAGGCTGTCTGTAGAATTAAGTGCAGTGTGCTTCAGTCCAAGTAAATGGCAAGACTGGACCCAAATGATACCCATGTACATATATAATGTACGAGAAATCCTAAATTCATGTGGATACCTTGAAGGAAGCTGAACCCTGCAATGATTAAACTGCAATAAAGCAGCAATTACTGTGCATGGCACTCCTTGGAGGGGGGAAAAAGTCTTGGCTGTAAGAACCATTTAAAAGCAAAATAGATCAATTGCAAAGTAGTTGCCAAGATCTGAGCCTGAAATCAAACCTCTTTAAATGCTAAGTATGAGAAATAAGCATTGTAATTATTTACACAATACTTTCTGCGTTGGGCTTGCCCTTGCCACTTTGTTACTGAAAGTGGGGATGAAATGAAACATCTGTGTCCTGACTCAAAGGCTTTGCAGCACTATGAAGTCCTTGAAAACTGGGCTGTCACTGCATATCCCGCAGCTGAATTGCTGGCTGAAGGTCTCCAAGGGATTCACAGAGCTACTGAGCTCGTAACGCACGTGTCTTCCAGGCAGGCATCCCAAATTCGGTGTTGTGATTCTCACTGACTTTTCCGTGTGTGTTTAATGAGCTGCCCGTGCTTTGCTTTCCTCCCTTTCCCCTTCTCTCCAAGAGGATATCAAGGTTGTGAAAGAGCAGAACATGAAGAGTCAGCTAATCAAATCAGCGAACACTGAAAAGGTCAAAGCCGTTGCGGGGGAGTGTTGACTTGCACAAGCTGTCGTGAAAGGGAACTGCGGCATTTGAATGCTGTACAGAGAATTCAGCCCGCATTTGAATGCTGTACAGAGAATTCAGCCCACATTTGAAAGGGAAATACGAATTGCCTGTCCACTGTGGGCGCTGAACTAGCGGGAGCAGCAAGCGAGAGCCTCACCGATCACACCTTCACAGCTCTTTACTCCATCTTTTGAAAGCCCAGCGCTCAGGTTCCCTGTTGCTGGCACATTGCTGCAGGCCAGCAGAGTTCCAGTAACTTGCTGGGGTGATCTTTGCTGGCCCAGTTTGCTGTTCTGCCTCCAGACCGCAATCCGATTACCCGCCTACTCACTGAAACAACTTGGGGAGTGCTATATGGAATTTACTTACTGATGCCATTTAGTTTTCCCAGCACAGACATAACTGTCAGAAACTACTTTGTGTGGAGCTGGGGAATGAGTATTTGCAACAACAGACAGAAGGTGAGAGTTTGTATTTTTAGCTAACATGTAATTCCCAGCATTCCCTTGGAGCAGACCCAGTTGTTAAACCTTCCGTTCATCTGTCCAGTTTCCCTGTTTAAATACAGTCTGCCACTTCTCATCTGCTCCTATCTTGGCTGGTGGTTACTCCCTTAATCACTTGATTATCGAGGAATGGGGGGGGGCGCAGGACTGACAAAACTCTGAACTTCTCCAGTAGCTGGAGATGAAAGGGTGGAAAAGTTGGTGTATCTTGAAATCCCTTGGCAGTAGTGTTAAATGAAAGCCACCAGGAAGCCATCATTGGTTAATAAAAGACTAGATGATTGACTCCTCTGGCTAAATGAAGCACTAACTTACACTGGAGGCTCTACCACTACGCAGCTAATTGTACCTGACACAGTTTAGCTGAACAGTTTAGCCTACACTAAGCTGGAGTAAACTAGTTTAGTCTGAGCAGCTTTGGAATTAGGCTGTTCATCACATTGTGTGTCTTGTTTCAAAGCAAGGGCAAGCTTTATTTCTGCTGGGCAAAATTGGTGGACCCCTCTTTGTCTAAATAGTTACTAGATAATGAACTAATAGATGTGTGTTTCTTGTAACATATTTTTCTTAATAACCAGTCTCATACAGTATCCATGACTGATACTCAGAAATATTTATGCACTGGAAAAGAAAAATTACTCAAAATTATATATATATTGAGGAGCCCCACCACATTGTTGACAAGTACATCTCCAAACTAAAAAAATAGACTACTGATTATAATGCTTTCTTTAAAAACAGAAGCTCCTGAATTTCATTGAAATCTGACCTATGTTTCTGAATAAATTCTGGTTTCTCCTCAATCTTTTAATTCCAGCTTAGACTACTGAAGATTACTTGATCCAGGGTCAGTGTCAGAGAGAAGGTATGCAGAAATGGTAGCAGCCCCCTGAGTTTTGAGTAACACAGTCGTCTTCATCCCTTCCATTTCAACAGTTTAGTGCTCTCCCTGTTCTTGCAGCCATCTCGTTTGGACCAGAAGGGCAGAAGCCACCCTGCCCTGGAGCCGATGCCTGCATCCCTCTTGGGATGCCCACCAGGTGGTACTTAGGGATAACTCCCCTCTTCTTGAGCTGGGGTGGCACTACCCTTAGATGTTACCTAATCCCAGAAGGAAACGTTTCCTGGTTTTGCCCCTCTTAGCTTAATCTGTTGAATAATATTTAAGGTTTATTCAGTTCTGATGTTTTTTTAGTACTGTAGAGATGTGCTAGCTTGAGTCGTATCAGCCTCCTCACAGCCAGTGCAGCCAGATAGTGCCTCCAGCTTGGCTCAGCGATGTTCCTTCTTGAGTCCAGCTGTGTGCTGCTGGGGAAAAGGAGAGAAGCACTGTCCACATTGCAGGACAGATAAATTCAGCATTAGAACTTGTTTCCCTGTATGTGTGAGTGGGAAAATTTTCAACATTTTAACATGTACCATGCTTAATTATTGAAAAAATCTTCCTGAGCTGGTATTAGAGATTTTTTTTCAGCAAAGATAACTGTATTAAACCACATTTTATACCATGAGATACTCTGGTCCTCAGGTTAGTTTCTTTTATGCTTGCTGTAAAGCAGTAGTGATGCTTGAAATCAGCATATCAGCTTTAGGCCTAAGTAGTGAGGCAGAGGAAAGGTAATGCATTATTCTAAGATAAACAGCAAATTAGGAGTAAGCAATAACTCTGACAGCCCTGTAAATTCTGAGTCTTGGTTTATATGCATCACACTTCAAGCAGGATCCTTCCCTGTGTCATCCAAGATCATTAGTGTCTCTGTCCAGACAACAAAATCCTGTAAATCTGAGTGTAAAATGCTTTGCTTTCCCATTTGTTGTTTTTTTCCCCTGAATATTATTTTGTGTAGCTGGGGAGAAAACAGCTGTTTTTCCTTTGCTTTCTTTTCTTAAAGGGATGTAGGTAAACAAAGAACAGTATAACTACATATAAATACTTGTTGAATTTTATCAGATGAGCAATTCCCTTCAAGGGCGTAAAAGATTTTCTACTGTAGATGGCATTACCTTCTTTGTGCCTTCAGCAGGGGGTTGTGAAAGAAGGGATGACAAACTTGCTAAACCCTCCTCATCCCTGCTGAGTTAATGTTTGCAAATGCAGGAGCTGCTTGAGGTAAACCAGCAGTATCTGCTACAGGCATACATAGAGTTAACTTTAAATAGTAATTTAAATAAATGGGCTGGGGCACAGCTGCTGTGGCTGGGCACTCAAGCTATTTATCTTGGAGGAGACACCACCATGAGTAGCTTCTTTTGAGCCTGGAGGAACTTACTAGGGTTCCTCTACTGCAAGCTACAGCTCAGGTATGTTGGTAAAAAGGGTCTGGAGATCCCAAATCCCTGAGTTTTCCAGCTGGTTTCCCCCAGGTGCTGGCTGTGCTGCTCCAGTCTCTGCTGTAGACCAGGAGCATGTTGCTGAGGAGGATTAGCAGCAGGTGGGAGGCTCCATGCTTGCTTTCCAACAAAAGACATGCGTGCCTTCTGTAAGAACACAGGAATTTTGTTAAATTGGCACCTCTGAACAGAGAAAACACTCTGCTGAAAGGCTGTGGGCTTCTAGAGCAGGCTATTGCTCTTCTTGATCGCTCCCACAGCCTTCTCCTTGTGCTGCTGTAATACGTACCTTGCTGCAGGTGATAAAGCTCTCCAGTTAAAGCTATCATATTCTGTTCTGTATGGCATTAATGTGCCTGTGAGAAAACAGCAGACCTTGCTTTTGATTTGCATATGCTAAAATGGTGGAAGATTTTTGGGGGTGTTTTTCTTCAATTACTATTTTTCAGCCTTATTAAAAACCTAGTTGTAAATAAAACCTGTATGCCATTTTCCCCAAGCTGGTGTGATCACAAAATGTCTGTCCCAGGCTCCCCTGCCTTCCACTTTTTCAAAGTGGGAGTTTTTATCCGACAGCATGTGAATAATGCTGAGGAATGGAATGGCTCATCACAGCCCGTTAGCTCGCACTAAAATTTTTCTCCATCAACAGCTTTTTGACTAAGCTGTGGCTTGAATTTAAAACAGTCCAATGACTATGCTGTTTGCTTTGCTGAGATGGTTTTATTAGTGCCGCAGGATAAAGGGTAGGATCTTTACAGGAGGTTTTGCCATTGATTCGGTGTGAGCAGAGTTGGTGGAGGGACAGGCGCTTCTGAAATCCTTCGTCTGCTGTTCACACTCTGGAGATTTAGGTGCATCACGCACAGGCACAAGCGCAGATTACTGAAGATGTTGGTTTCTATCCTTTATGAAATGTAACATCCATCAAAATGGACAGTATTTCATTGTAATGAAGGATGCTTGCAAAGAGTCTTGGATGTCTCTGGGTTTTTTTCTTGAAAAAGAAAAACACTAATATCCTTCTGACTCCTAAAAAAAAAAAACAACCCACGAAAAAACCAAACCCCAAGAATAACAGCACTAGCATTCCACCAACATGCCTTAGAAGTAGAATTTCTTACAAAAAAAAAAATGTACTGATTGATTTGGCTAATTGGTAAAAATACCTTGTTTACTCATCTTGTGTTGTAGCAATTTCAAGCAGCTCCATCTTTCCCTGGCTTTTTCTTACCTCGAAGAGCCCTCAGAGGACAGATGTCATTGCACAGCCCTGCACCTGGGGACTCTGCTGGAGCACCAGTTGAGCTCTTGACATCAACCCCTGTTATCTTTCTTTTGCCTCTATGGTAAGATGACTGGTGGGACTGGAAAGCAAGTTCTTACGTAGCAGGACACAGATGAGACTTTGGTTTGTTTTTTTTTTCTCAGAAGGCTTGCTCACTGACCATTCCCCCAAGCCTTCCCTTTTCCTGTGATGTCCTTATCACGGCAGTGTGGGCAGATGTGTTCCCTCCTGTGAAATCCTTCCAGCACAAAGCATTTTGTGATTTTGTGATGGAAAAAAAGTGAAAATGCTTGAACCAAATTATTATACTTATGCTTGCAATCTTTGCTTATTAAAAATAAATCCTTTCCAGGATATTATTTGGAGGGGAGAGGGAAGGAAGGGACATTGCTCTAGGTGTAACTGAGGGGATGAAGGTTTTCCACCGCAAGATGAGCAGAACCATGCTCCCTCTTTTGCCACTGCCCTTCTCTGAGCTCAACCCGGGGATGAAACTCCTCAGTACCAGAGTTTCTTACCTTGCAAAGGGAGGTTGAAGATGATTCCTGCCTCCCCATAATGAAAAATAAGATTGAATCTAAACGAGACGTGTAAGTTGTGCAAGTTAATGTTCTAGTTCCCCACTGTGTGCTCGGGCACGAGAATCACAGGCTTAGATACCCAAGATAATAGAAAAAAGATGTGTACATACCTCATGCATCTAATTGTAGCAGTGCCTATTCCATGATAGCCATGGAGATGAGATTTGTGGAGAAGGCTTCCGGAGTTGAAATGGTATTGCTATGATAATTAATTTTAATTGAGCCCATATAAATCTCTCCCTTCTTTTTCAAACAAAAAGATTTTATATTTCTCTTCCCTCAATATCTTCTGCAGAACCTCAGTGGGAATATTCCTTTGTATGCATTTCTTTGTACATGTGCAGAGGATTTATGAAAGGAAGAAAGTTCCTCAAATTGTCACGCAGAGGAAGCTTTTCTTCACCTGGCCACAGTCCTGTTCTCCCAGGAGCTGCAATAATTCTACCCTGAAAGCAGCAGCTCACATTTCTGAAGCGACGTGTTTTTTCCTCGTGCCAAATTAGCATTTTCTCCTATTACTGCACCCCTCAAGAAGAACGTTTGTAATCGGCTCTTCCAGGCCTGCTCATCCCACAGCAATACAGAGCGTTGTAGAACAGCTGGTGCTTGATGATTATTCATGTGGCTGCAAAGGTGACTGTCACGCAGGCATCCTCACCGGTGTTTTTTAAAGAACTCCTTTCTATCCCACGTGTGGTGGAACTCAAACTGGATGCTCTGTCGTGGAGGCAAACGAGTCGGCACGTTTTTTCCCATCTGGATGGGTGAGTACTACACCAGTGCCCAATGCCAACGCACAGGTAGTGGCCCAGTCTCTTGATTTCTATTTTGCATAATCAATTGGATCAAACTGGAGGCTACTGAAATCAGTAGAGTTACTGCTCCTGAGTTTTTAATGAGATCACCATTAAACTAAACTCCAGCTCAACCTTTCCTTTGTTAATTTTGGCCTGTTTATATAGAATTATAAGAAATGGTCAGATGCTGGGGAGTTAAAGAAAAATAACTGTTTATCTTTTAAATACGGACTTGTGCAAAGCATTGTTTTGACAAGGAGTTTCAAAGCAGAGCCCATCTCGGTAACCTGCAGATTTATATCCTTCCAACGCTTAGGTCAGTACTCTGAAATTCTCTTTTGCCAATTAACCCATGTAAGAGGCTATAGGATGCAGTTTCACAAACACGTCTAGGTAATAAAACTGGTTCAAGGAGATGAAGGTGCTCTGCCCTCTGTGGTGGTCCCTCTCTCGCAGTGCCCAGTTTATCATCAGATAAACAAGATTGAGGAACTATCAACACAAGATCAGTTTTGAGCCGAGAAAAGGTATTATTGGTATTCCAGATCCATTTAGGAGTCCAGGCCAGCCTGTGACTGCACAAATAGTTGGAGGTTTAGCCCTCTGCTAGTCACTTCCCTCTCCTGATGACCGTCTTTAATTTGGATGCTCATTTGGCCATTGCATTTCCCAAGCAGTGCTGTCCTGGCTGAGAGCTGCTGCGGAGCCAGGACTGCGCCCAGCGCTTGGGAGAGTGATGGATTTCCGTCTAGAGCTGAGCTGGAAAATGCCACTAGGCTTTAAAGTAATTTTAAAAGTGCTATTCAGTGAAGAGAAATGTTGAAATCTTAGAAAAGTGCCACGATTTAGGTTAGCAAACGAGCATATCTGTTTAGGAGGGATGATATGCAGAAATAAGTGCTTTATCTGTTGTATTTCAGGATGCAATCAGCCTGCTTCACAGAGATCCTCATTGCAGCCTGGCGCTGCTACAGACCACTGCAATCCAAATAATAATCACCAATAGTAAGGGCCTGGGGAATCAGTCTGTTCATGACAAAAACAAGCTCCATTGAGATTGAAGATGAAGAAAAAGCAGTGCACCGTTTAGCCGGAAAAAGCAAAACACATTTTGTTGGAAAAACTGTAGAACAGGCATGCTTTGATCTAGAAGAAAAGCATTAAGGTAAGTGTAGGCAAGTGAGGACCAGCTGAGCTCTGTGCTCAGTCCTGGTGTAGACACTTTTCATTGCACAAAAATCCGTGTATGGTGCCTCTGCACCTCTCACATCCCTGGTGCGATCCTGCCCTCCTCCAACACAGCACCTCTGTCTGCAGAGACAGAACTGAACCGTGATTCCATGTGTCCCTGAAGGTCTGATACCGTTCAGTGAGGGTTTGGGACCTGTCATGTCAGGTAGCCCTTCGTCTCGTGGGGTGTAGGGCATAGGCAGTGGCTTTGATCTGTTCTTATGTCTGTGCAGGAGACAGAGGGTGAAAAAGCAATTTGATACACAAGCCCAGCCTTTTAAAAAAAAAAAAAAAACAACACCCAACATTGCATTTTGGATTTATTCAAACATCTGAAATAAATGTAAGGTTCCAAAATTCACTTTGCATGATTAATGCTTCTGAGTATTTACATTTAACTTTCCAAGAAATGAGAATCTTTAGTTTCCTATTAGATAGCTGTTGCTTGATAAAAGATTCTGAAATTGGATGTTACAGGTCATGGAATTGTATTTATATACCCATTTCATGCTTCAGAAAATCAGCTTCTTAAAATGTAATACTTGATTACAGAGAAATGCTGCCTATCAAAATAAATAAATAAAATGGCTGCTGTTCCTTCTCCTATCAGAAGGAGGACGTGGCGGCTGAGGTGAGCTGTGAGAAGTATCATCAAAATGCCAGCTGCTCTAATGAAGTTGTTATGCTTACCCTTTTTAAAAACAAGTGGCAAGTTCTGTTTATCAGAAAATGAGTTCCCTGGTGTATAATAAAGCAGGCGCCCAGGAATGGCTGTGAACCAGCCAGAGGATTTCAAAAATCTGTCTTGGCTGGATGGGATGATGCTAATGGGTGATTTTTTAGTTTGCTCTCGCTTCCACAGCTGCAATAAACTTTTACGGTGGTTCCCCGGCTGAGCCCCTCAGCATGGCGTTACGGATCGTGCAGTGCTTGTGAAGCTGCTGTGGTGAGAAGCTCTTCACCTGCAGTCCATCCTTCCTTCTTTGTTTGAGAAAATCCCCCGAGGAGGTCCTTGCCCAGCGATCGCAGGGCAGTGGGGTCTGGTTGACCCACCAGGTGTTACTGGGATTGAGGACCTGACCTAGCAAAAATCTTAGTTGTATTTTTTTGGTTATGGATTGGGGTTTTTTTTTTCACCTCTCTTAATTACAAACATGTAGGTTGGTAGTCACCTTTTGTAGGGCCTGAGGTACATGATGGTTATAGATCAGTGTAATATTTACCACTCCTTCATTTAATCAGACTTCATCTGGATTATTCCCTAATTTTTTGCCTTTATAATCCTGAAACTTCATTTTAAGCAAAAATACTGGACTACATGGCTACTTGTAGATTAAAAGACATTTGGGGCAAAAGTATACTTACTTTGAAAAAAAATTTTATTGTTTAAGAACTATTTTAGTAGACATCTTTGGAAATGATTACATGTGGAGGCCTTAAAGGGAGGTAAAAAATGCTAAATTTTAGGTTGATTTTGTATTTTAACACAAATATTTTATTGTAGTACTCATCAGCATATGGATGAGGGAGAACAATATGTGAAGAACATGGCTCATCTGCTCTAAAGGAGAGGTTGGACCGAGAAGGATGCTGCTGCATCACACAGAATTACTAATGCAATCAGTATCTCGCAGTCTCACCTTTCAGCCCAGTTCTGGAGGCACGATAAATTTGAAAAATAAGATTTTTGTCTCCCCCCCCCC
>VXBL01001597.1:320544-353002 GCA_013400195.1 Aramus guarauna | reverse complement strand
AGAGATTACCAGCGTCATTATTGCTGCTACACGAGATGTCTATTTTTAAGCTGCTTTATGAAGGCTTTATAATTAAGCTTTATCAAGAAATGCAAACAAATATGTAAGTTGCTATTAAAGTTAAAATTCCCTTCCATGACTTTTTTTTTTAATCTTCAATCTCTTGTCTTTGGCAGTCCTACAGGAAAAAGAAGACAAAAGTTAATACCCTGAAAAGACTGTGGTCATTCTTTTGAAAACAATGAATAACAAACATTACTGCAGTGAAAGAGGTAATAGTCTTGTCTCCTATCCTGGACAATAATTCTGTCCCTTATCTTTAACAAATGATGTAAGACTAAGACATTTGCCAGTATAAACTGTTCCAAAAAAGGAAAATTACAACCATAGAGGTATTTGGAAATGGGAGCGTATTGGCAAGGGATGGGGTGGAATGAAGCAGAAAGCACCACAGAAATCCCAGGGTTTGGCCCTCAAGTCAAATCTGAACATTTGTGGTCTGAGGCTGAACCCAGTTTTAGGTGTCCTTGAGTATTTCTGGGCTCCGTGGCATTCCTGGAGATCCTTCGTAACTGAAGCGAGACTGCTTGGAGGAGGACAGGCAGTGAGGGTGCTCTCTGCAGCAAGATGAGAGCGGTCAAGTTGCTGAGATCCTTCTCAGTATGCAGCATCTCTCTCTGTAACGGGAGCTCTGGTTCTCTCCAAACGGGTGGGCAGAATACACAGAGTTCTCTTAAACCTGACTGGTTGCATCTTGCGCAGGTTTTCAAAGAATGTCTGGTCTGCAAAGACTGCATCCGTGAGAGCTCTGGGTGGATTTTGAGAGGAAACAGGTTGTACTTCTCCTTAAGAGAAAGGAATGAGATGGCCGATTACAGAAGAGGTAATTTTCTAACATAGATGCGAGCTGAGGTGGAGTTGTTCAAAGCCTTGAAATTGAAGAAGTTTAATTTATAGACGATAATAGGAGAGTTTAGAGAGGGAAGGTTCAAACGTAGGGGACTCACAAGATGCCCTGCCTTTGCTCTGCATGTGAGAGGGTTATAGGGTGTCGCAGTGTAGAGATGTGGAATTACTCAACCTTTAGACTTCACCTGAAAATTGCCTTTAATAGCTCTTTCTGTATAGTGGAGGGATTTTTGTCTTTTTTTCCTGTTGCAGTATCCTTGCAGATGAGATCCCTAATCCTTGTGGTTACTTTCTTAGCGTTTTTTTAAAGGCAGCAAGTTTGTTACGATAAATGCAAAAAATCTCCTGAGCAAAAGACAATAGTGGAATTTAGCAAAAACTAGAGACAAAATTTATGCTTGCACAGGCAACAATAAAATATCTCACACGTACACCACTGCAATCCTTTTCCTGTGATACTGTACGCCTGTTGTACGGAAAGACAAGGGCATTGCACGGAATCTGGTTAATGGGGCCCTGAGCTGGTGCTATAACACAAACAGAAGGTAACCACGTTGTTTAAGTTGTGTGCAAACCCTCTCCTTTGGAATGAATTTCCCCTTAGATGCATTTGCAGAAGCAGCATGAGCAAGAGCTATATTGATCAAGAGTCTGAAGCAAAGCCAGAGCTGCGGCTTTACAACTGTTGCTCCTAGATTAAAACCCTGGCAAGACTTCAACATGCTGGAAAGGAGGGTGATGGGGGTAAAGCATATCCCAGAAAAAGACTGCGAAGGTGGGAATAATGTCTCCATCTCCTTGCTGCCAAGCCTGGCTAGGAAGCAGAGTGCTGCAGGAAAGACAGGACTGTGTTACTCTTGGGAGAGGCATCTGAGTGTTGGAACCTTTAATGTCACACTTGTCATACCCTCTTGTCACACATGATAAAGAAGGGAAGGTATGTGTTCTATAGCATGCTGTTACAAGCAAGATGGCACATAAATAAATTGCCTATCTGATAATACAGTCCACTGCTGGAGATAAGTGGGGGGGTGATTTGTTTGTAACAAGGAACATCCCATCAAAAGCAGCTAGATTTCTCACAAGCTGTGCCTATCAATAAGTCACTTTTTCTGCAGTTTTGAAAAATATCAGGCTGTAGTAAAGAAGATGGAAAAAGAGTGAATGTCATGGAAAACCTGCAGGGTGAGATTGCCGATTGTTCAAAGTGAGCAATGTTTGTCAGGATGACTGAGAGCCTTCACAAATAACAAAGACTCCAAGGGGTGAAGTGGGCCTTTAGCAGCTTCGTGGGGAGGAAATCACTTTCAAAGAGGAGAAGATACTTTGGGCAGTAGCAGATGATGATCTTGTGTTTAAAGATTATGTTCTGTATTGTAGAAGATGAGGAAGAACTGATTAAGATTTTTTTCACTGTTAGCAACAAAAAGGTGAAAAAGAGAAATGAGTTGATGGTTCCATTGCTTTCTTTACAGACCGCATCAGGCCCAGGCCATTGGCCTATTTTTTGAAGGGGCTGTAGGGAACATGATTTTCAAGGATTCACATAGGAGCTTAGGAGATAAAGATGTTGTTCAACATTAGGTCACTGACTTCCTCTGGCTTTGGTGAGTCCCTTTGATCCAAGCCCATAATGCAGAACAGGTGGACTATTTACTAACTGGACATTGGAGATCGAAGGTTGGGACCCAACGTTCCTACCCTCAGCTTTACAGTATGGGGATAAGATGTCTTTGGACTCCTTCAGAGGCATCTAACCTTCTCTACTGCTTTGACAGGTCGTTTGGGCACTTAGATTAATAGAACATTTACACCAGGCACCTAAATTTAGACTTAGGAGAGGTAGGGAAAAAGTAGGCAGTTCTCTTTGAAGGAAATCTTTCTATTCTTCTGTACTTCCTATCTTTGTTTTGCAGCAGCCTATTTATAGAAGTGACATTAGCTCAAATTTAAGTACCCGGTTAATGACAAACGTACGTTGGCTGTCTTGCCATCTCAGATGCTGCTTTTTCATCCTAATAAGCTTTCGGTGACCTTTGACTAGTGCGAGTAGCCAAAGGATGGGTTCGTTGCTGAGAGTTACGCTTTTGTGAGAGCAAACGAGCACCATTTGCTCCTGTGAGAAAGCACGGACAGCATAGTACAGAGATAAATGAAAACATTTGTGGTACTAGAGGAAGCACAAGAATGTTATAAGAAAAAGGAGTAGAAAGGTGGTAGGATTCAGAATTCACCATAATAGCCTTAAATTTTGACCTGAGTTACGCAAAGCCTGATTTGCTTTTTGTGCATGAGCACTTGGCACCCAGAGGTAGATGTGCATGATTTTACTGCTTTTGTGTGCTGGGGGTACTCTGCAAAAGCCATGACCATTTTTCAAAATAGGGGCATTGCACAGGTGCTGATCCCCTTGGAAAAAAAAAAAACCACAAAGCCCTCAGTGGCTACATGTAGATTATCACATACCATTCCCACCAGAGCTCTGGGGCTTACTGATTCCTCTGAATAAGTAGTTTCCCAACATATCCTGTCTGAATTCTCGCATATGAATTAATTTCCCACAGAGCGATGTAAGTTCTGCTTTATGTGGGAATGCTCTAATCTTCTGCATCTGGTCTTTGCTTTGCCCAGCACCTTGATCTATTAATATTTCTAGCACCTACCCAAAAGTGGCAAAAGAGTAACAGTATCATTACTTGGAAAATTAATTAACTGCTTATTGTTATTTATGTGTTCATAGAGACTAGGAGGTTGGATGAATCATGGAATAATTCTCCTTCATGTTATATAAAGGGATAGGAAAAAGGTGCTGCTGTCATGGAAGAGTTTATATTTTTGATAATTTAACTATGCATTGTACCATATACCAGTGCTTCATTTGCATTGTTCATTACTGGTCAATACTGGCATTTAAGAGCCATAGCAATCCATAGCCAAGACTGAAGTTAATAAGAACAATGAATGATCTTATAATTGCATCTTTTGTCTTCTGAATTTACAATGTAGAAAATCTTCAAAGAAGTATGTCAATCAAAATGACATGGTTTTCTCCCAGAATGTGTCCTGTGGTTATTCCTTACCTTTCAGACCTGTAGCCATCTAAACGTGCAGCTGGGTAAGACCACTTGGCTACTGTGTGCAGTCGTGGAGCTGCCCTTCTTGGGGAAGTCCATTATAGTAAATTCACAGAATAGCAACAAAAATGATGAATGGATGAGGTAGTTATTTATGATTTGAGCGTACAAGAAGATAAATATCTGTGTAGTACCTTGATTAAATGGTGTCTAAACAGTGTAAGTACAGGATGATGTATTTCTAAAAGGAGGAGTTGGAGGAAAATGAATAGGTGATACTGCCTTCTGTGTAGCATTTGTAAATACAATAAATGGGTCCAGTTCTGGGCTCTGTGTTACAAGGGAAATGATAAAGAAGTGAAAGGAGTACAGAGACAAACCACTAAAATGATTTGAGGCCAGAAATTGTGCCCTATGTGGAGAAAACTTCATTTTACCAAAAGTGATTATAGGGTATAGGATCTCTATTCAGCCAAAAAGTGTAAAATGACTAAAATGCAGAGCTAGATAAATTCTAGTCAGAGACGAGGTGCCAGTTTTAAACTGAGAAATTGAGTAACCATTGAACCAAACTTCAGCGATTGCAACGGCATGATCAAAGCTCAAGCCCAGGTACTTGCCTTGACATTTTATCTTCATGTTGACTTGGTGAAGGATGAGTTAAATGAAATTACAGAGCCTGGGTGATTCAGAAAGTCCAGATTAACTCATCTGAGTCTCACTGTGAAGTAGTTGCTTTGGTAATGGCACAATTTGTTATGGTCCAAGAGGTGCTGGAGTAGTAGGGTGAAATGTTAGGTTTCCGGGCTCCCTCTGCACTTGGTGAGGACGCACACTCTTCCAAAGAGCACATTACTCCGTCCCCTGGTAGGACAAGGGGTTGGCATTGCTTCCTGGGGGTCTGTCACTCTACAGTGATTACGGAAGAAGGCGTAAAGACAGTTAAGTTTAAAAGGCTCAGAATAAAGTAAAGCTTTGACTAAATAAAAAAGTATTTTGTAGCATTGTCTCTCCAGAATGAGTCATGGATAATTTGTCTTTCAAAACAGTGGGAAAAAAGGTTGACCAAAGAACTGTGGTTTATACTACATAAAATACACACTTCAGAGTGTCATTCTTCTGGCATATAAAACCAGATATAAAGAAGTTAAAATATGATTGGTATGATGAAGAGGAGGAAGGATGTGCCTTATGAGGGGAGGAGAAAAAGAATAAAAAAAGGACTCCTCAGTTTGGAGAGGGGTGAGGTTGGTGTATGAGCAGGTAGAAGTAGTACTTTATGCAGTGGAATTCCCCGGGGAGGGAGAAGCAGAACGGTGCCTGCTTTCTCAATCCAGGCAGCTTAGGCTTGAGATAAGTACAAAGGCATTTCCAAGGAAGCCAAGAGGAATTCATACTTCAATGTGAAAGACAGATGCCTGTATGGAGTTCAGGCCTATCAGTTAGCTGTTGAGAAAGTGGTTTTGGGGTGGTATTCTGGATTTGTGAAGGTGTCTAGTTTCTTTCAGAGACTTGGAGCCGAGGCTAGTAGAGGAGTCTCTCTGTTTCTCCATTTTGGGAGGGTGACCAGAACCTGATGTGTCCTTCATATTCATCATTAAGAGAAGCTGTGATCAGTGTAGCAGCAATTACGCGCCAAATCATCATGTCCTCTTGGGCTGCCATCTGAAAGGCCAGAAACTTCCATCTTTTGTGTAGCTGTTTTCTTATTGACAAGACAAGCTCTTTGTTCCATCCAGTGTCAGCCATCACTGTGACCCCATCATAACTCTGATACTGTAATCTATTTCTTGTAAGACAATGCCTACAGAATAAGAAAATGATTTACAGAATCTTTTTCATTGCCTTTTATGAATACCTGCTGGGTTCAACTTAAAATCACCTTTGCCGAGCCTTCAGATTTTCTACAGTGCTGTAAAAAGAATGTGCAAATTACACCTAAACTCACCCTACTAACAAACTCTTAGTCCCAGCTCTTCTCGATGCTGCAGCATACTTACTAAATTGGTTCAGCTACCAGGGCTCTCCCTGCCCCTGTCCTACAGCTGAGTTGCTGCCATGCACATCTTGACTCATGCTTTTTTTAAAGCTGGAGATAATGTTTTTCCAGCCCAACCTGGAAAAACAAGGAAAGAGGTGTCAGAAACATCCTGTCAGCATTCACTTTGTCTGCACTTCTGTCAATGTTTCGGTGGCATTTTAAAAACAAAGGAAATGTCACCTTGTTCTTTGTATCTCCCTGTCATACCTGTCGTTATCAGAGATGTTTAAGTCAGATCCTGGTTGTTAGGACTTGGGTTTTCTTCCATCTCTAGTTCAAAATAGCCTGAAATTCATGACTTCTGGGTGCTTTGCAGAAGACACTTTTTGATAGGTTTTTGCAGGTAAGGAGGAGGAATGGAAAAGATTTGAGTAGAAGGTTGTTTGGCTGTGCGCACTTGTGTTTCAGTGCTCCCCAGGATATGTTGTGATGGGGAATTCTGGTCCCATTGAAGATTATAGTAGTTTTGTCATTGAATTCTAAGGAGGATTAGTTTTAAATCAATTTTAATCGAAATTTGAGTAGCTGCATTTATTTTTCTCAATACACTTTTTGAGTAATTCCACTTTACTCTCTTTAGTTTTAAGTTCCACTGCCCGAGCGGTGTGTTGATTACACATTGGAGTGTTAACTTCATCGGGAGGAGGAATGATGAACAAAAAAACTTCCTTAGCTGTACAGCTCTGTAAGCTGCAGGGCAATTTAGAGAAACACAAAGCGGTAACATTAGTCACGAGCAAATCTAGTGTGGAAATTAGAAGAAGGTTGCCAGCCATTGATGGGGTAAACTCCGGGAATGGCTTCCTGGAAGAAGAATAAAGGCAGGAAACACGCTGGATTTTGTTTACATGGTGTGGATGCTCATGACAGCGAGGAGCTGGGCTCCACTGCCTGACAGTCCCGTGGAGCCTGGCAGCTGGACAGATACCTCCTTCTCTCTGGAAGTTTGGCATTCAGCATGGAGCAGCGCGAGCTGTTGCCTGAGAGGATGACGCGTTCCAGCTGGTTCCTGAAGGTCCCTGAAAAGACACGATGAAAGTCTCCACATGGTCTGTTCAGGCTGGATGACAAGGACAGTTCCTTCTGGTTTATATCGTTTGACTGACCTTGTCTCCTAGGTAAACATTTATTTTCTCCTTTTCCTAAGCTAGTCTTTTCCCCTTCCCAAACGGCTGTTCTTGTCTTCCTGTGTAATTTTAGTGACACTGAAAGGATTTAATCTTGTTGAAGGATATCTCAGTATCTTGGAAGGCAGTTTATAAATGGTGATTAAAAAGATAGCTGTAAATTGAGTTACCAAACATGTCATTTCAGGTCTGTCTTTTGTTACACACGCTGGACCATCCTCAGTTGAATGATTTAGAATCAGAGCTGGGTCCCTATTACTTCTAAGTCCGGTTTTTACAAGGCATTAGTCCCTGTTACAGCATAAATTTTTTAAAACGCATTTTTGTTACAGGTTTTCCTCATTACTATCTACTACAGAAAAAGAAAACTGCACCAAGCAAACTTGGAACAAAATGACAGGAATGTGTTTATTGTCAGGAGAAACGTAATTCAACAGAGGCTTTTGAAAAAGATGCTGGCACAAACTTTAGTGATGAATAGGATGGTCCTGATGATGAGATTGCTAATGAAAAACCCCATGGCAGCTTGAAACCTCATTTAGTGAACAATGCACTCTTAGATGGCAGCGAGCTAGCTCACAGGTCGGGGAATTTAAAATGAGTGCGAAAGCTTTGAAAGAAAACCTTGAATTCTTCTGACTTCGGTTTGTTAGAGTTGTTACAGCCTATTTCCTACACAATAGCCAAACGGCCCGTTTAAGCCATCTGCCAAGGTGCTGGGAGGCGAGGCAGAAAATGGAAGCTTTGGTTTCCTTTCTGTCTTCCTGAACGGAGCTCAAACTTGTCAGACAACAGCCAGTGTCATTGAACAAGGGCTTGACAGCTATGGGGGAAAGCAGATTGCTTCTCCATTACCCTGCTCCGTCCCTGATTGCATGCTGCTTTACTCCTGGTCAGATTTTTCTAATCCACCTTTTTCGTTGGATAACTTGGACTAATTGTCTTTTATTAAATCAGGTAACTCACACACTAGTTATTTAAAGCTCTTTCACGCAGCAGTATGACTCAGAGCCATCTAGACCCGTGGAAAGACATGGCTTGCCAGGAAAACAGCGCTTGCAGCAGGTAATTGTCCCCTTAGAGATGGGACACTGGAGTTTATACCTAAATTTGGTTGCATTGGGGTAAAGTAAGAGGAATGCCAGGACATACTGATGCTCACTCCCAGGGGAATAAAAAAAACCAACCTGAGATATAGCACAGCCCTTTCATTGATGAGGGTGCGCTGTGGTTCCATAATAGCTGCTCTGCTGGCAGAGGAGGGAAGATACTGCTCAGCCACATCCAACCTGTAAAAACCAATGAGGGATGTCTTTGTCCCTTTTAATCAAGAGATTCCAATACATTTTTCACTTAGGAAACTAATAACATATTTATATGGGCATGTTTTACAGCTGGAGAAAAGCACACAAGTTTTTAAAAAAGCAAAGTGGTTCTAAAGTGTACCAAAACCCCACATGAAGTTCTGCTGAAAATCTCTCCAGTTCTGATCACATGAAGCTCACACGGCTGTTCAGCTGGGTGCTCGGGAATTAACTTCATTATAAATTATTCCATGCAGCTATGGTGTCTTGTAATAGACTGTGGAGGGGAGTGAGTGTTTTTGATAAGATTTTTTCCCCAAAGCAGTTTCTGATTAAACAGAGTACACTTGAGCCATACATAGAGAAGCAGATTCGTATGTGGATAGGTCAAGGTGGGGATGCTATGTGGTGAGGACAGCTCTTCACTGAAGCATCTTGAAGCACTTTTTACTTGCATGTTAAAGTTATGTGTACCTTTTTTGCTATTATTTTCTCTTTAGAGTTATGAAATGAGTATTTGCATTCACACAGAGATTTCTGGGTTTGTTTTTCTCCAGGCCCTCTCGCAGAAAGCACGATAAATGGGACTGCTGTAAGATGGATGCCTTCTGTAGGCTCTGTGCAACTCTTCACCGTGATGCTTTCAACAGACTGCAGTGTCCACTCGAATTCACTTACACTGCACGTGGCTTAGAAAAAATAACAGGTATTTGATCGGGAATTTTGCCAGGACATTGCCAGCATAATCACAAAACAGCACCGTGTAGATGCTGATATGCATAAAATAGTTGGGACTGTTCTCCCGCTCAGGTATCCTAAAATAGTGAATGCAGGTTTAGAAACATGAGGAACTATGGATAAAGAATAGTTTTCGGAAAGTTGTAACTGCCAGAGGAGAGGTGCTTAGCAGGAAATGGTTGTCTCGGCCTGTGCCTGAGGGCAACAACTGAGTGGCAGAGAAGGGATGTTACGTACCAGGCTGCTATATAGGAGCAGCGTATTATTTTTGCCAGAGGAACAGCGGAATGTGTTATTTTGAAGTCTCGACTTGTTAGAACGGAGTTCTTTTTAGGCTCAAATTAAAGATGATTTATAGGGGGGGAAAAAACCCTAACCAGTTTCATTGCAAGAGGTGAATGGGGAGAAAGTAACAGAATTTGTGCAGTAAATGTCATATTTCTCACAGTCAACGTAAATTTTCACAAACAGACGGATTATTAACACAAGATGGAGGTTTAGTGATTGATACTGTGTCCATCACAGATCTGTCTAAATTTTGATTCACCTGCAATTGATTTTATTTTTAAACCAGCTTAGGAAAAATAAACTTTGACTTTGTAAATGGAAAAAAAACACAGTGCAATTGGCTTAGGCTTACTGCTGTCGCTTTGGTGACAATTTAACCAATGCCAAGATGGTTTTAGCCATTTCTCACTGTTGCCAAATCTTTATGCCCAACCTCAGGAACATTGCCCCCCGTAATGAGGGTACAATCTCCTACTGTCTTCTGTGGGTCTCTGGAGGCCAGTGGGAGATTAGTGATTTTGGATGAGGCCAGAGAGTGAAAGATGGAGCAACTGTGGGTCCTTGCAGCAAGGGTGGGCAACCTGGGCTCAGTTAACCTGAGCACAACCAGCATGTCAAGGCGAGGAATGCTTCCTCTTTGGTGGACACTTAGGGAACTGCCTCTGGAGTGATGTCTGCAGTGTTGGGCTTCCCATCAAAAGAAAGACATTGATGGTTGGGGGGCTGGAGAATATGACCAGGAGAGGCTGAGATGGTTTTGTTTGCTTAGCTTGGAGGAGAGGAAGTTTGGGAGATATTAACGGCTATCTACAACTACCTGATTAGAGGCCACAGCAAAGACAGAACCAAACTCATTTCAGAGGTGAGTGGTTATAGGGTGAGAGGCAATGGATGCAAGCTGGCACACAGTGGATTATGATTAGATGTTGGGAATAAATGTTTTACCATGAGGGTGGCCAAACATTGGAAGAGATTGTCCTGGGAGACCCTGGAATCTCCACCTTGGGAGGTATTTAAGCCTGGATGGGACATGGCCCTGAGCAAGAGTGCATGGTCCACAGGTGCTCCTGCCAGCCCGAAGTGCTCTGATGCTTTTTTAGAAACCCTCGCAATGAAAGGCCTCCTCTATTGCGAGATGAAGTATAGGGAGATGTTCGGAACATCTTTCAGAAGGAAGATGAGTTCTATTGATATTAAGCCTGGAAATGATTCACATTCTTGGATTTGAAAAGAATATCGGCTGAAGAGTGAAGCTGACATTCAGGTATTAAGCACAGCGGTGTATGGAAAGGATGTTTTGGAAATAAAATGTTTTTACATTTCCCAACACTTTTTATCTTGAATTTCTTGTTTGGAAGGATTGTAGATAAATCATGTTTGATAGATTTGGACTTGGTCTGAAATTTGGACTGGAAACTTGCTGAAAAGCAAAAAATACGTTTTTTGTGAACAGAAAATGGAGGTTTTCACTCAGTTAACCAAACAATTGGTTCGGCTTCTTGCATTATTGTGATGGGAGAAGATGCAGCCTGTGATCCCAAACCATTGCACTCGGTATGAACTGGGCTGCTTGCAGGCAGCGTGGCAGCGGTCCAAAAGTGAATCATTTACAACATCTGCTAAACTGTTCATGCCACGGTTCTCTTTTTAATTCAGAATCGGTGAACCAGTCCACCGCCTTTTATGCTCTGGTCTGATGGTGCAGAACAACGGCTGCGTCGCCGCTGTTTTCTCCCACTGCTGTTAAATATAATACAACAGATTGGCATATAATTCATCATTGCCTTGCCCGGCGTATACCTAACTGGATGCTGCTTTGACTGATGCTCAGGCTTCCATCTGCAAGGAAGCCCGCTAGCAGTACATCCTTCATTACAGACAAGTTGCTGAGCAACAACAACAACAAAGCTTTAAATAATAGTTGCTAGATTTAAAAACAGCGGTTTGGAGTTCAACGCAGAACAAAACTTGTGGGCTCTGGCAGCGCCCTAGCTTTCAGAGGCTCTGCCAGATGAAGGGATGGCCTGCCTCATGGCAAATCTCCATACAAAATGAGTCAGGCTAAATCTGATAAAGGACTCGGGCAGCATTGTAGGCATGCTGTATCCCAAAGGGCTAGAAAAATTGCTGGAGGTGATGAAGCACCAGTGCTGCCTTACCTTTTTCTCATCTGAAGTTTACTTGCTGTTTCCATGCGTTCCCAAAGCTGTGGACGTACTCAACTTGCATCTACACACTGGAAAATAACTGGGCTTTATCCTAACTCCGTGTGTGTGTGTGTCTGCAGTTTGTTAGGCTTCTCAGATTATGGGAAGAGCCAAAAGGTTGTAAACGCCACGTAAAAGGATGTAGTCTCCTCTTTTTCCATGGACTCTTAGACTACCATCACAGGAGGTGGGGGAAGACAGATGTTCCAATCCCAATTCACCTTCTTTTTCTTTTTTCCTTGCAGAGAGCTATATGCCACTCCTGGGAGGAATTCAGGGCATCGGACAAAGGTATTGATGCAGGTATATGGTGGGTGGGAGCGTGCCTTGAGCCTTTCCTCTCATGCTGAAGCAAAACATCACCTAGCAGGATGCCACTCCAGCGAGGGGTGATGAAGAGCTATAACTTGTTACCTAAAGCACCTCGAAAAAGGATCCCTGGCATCTGGCCTCTTCCTTCAGGCTTTGCAGCTGAAGGTCCGTGGAGATAGTGGGTGAAGGAATCGTTCTCTGCAGTAAACCGCTTGCTTCCCTTCGTATCCCACTGCCCACACCTGTAGTCAGCAGCTATGACAACAAGGATGCTTAACAGGGAGAGCTATCCTTGCAGGGTGTTTAATATTGCATGAAAACTCATTTCTCCACTGTATTTTGCAGTAGGGGATATTATGGAGTGTTACCCATTCCCTTGTATTGCTCTGATGATTATTATTGATTATTATGCTGAGTTTAAGATTTGGCTGAAAAGCCTTAACAATTAGTCGGACTACTCAATTTCATCTTCTTTACAAAAAAAAAATGGAGAGCATAAATCCTAGAACCGAGACTAAATTAATATGATTACAGCAGAAGCAACTAATAAAAATAATGTGGTTTTCTGGTGCTTGTACTCATGTATGACTTTGGGAGAAAAGATTTCCTTAAAAAGGAAGGAGACTTTAAGGAGACTTCTTTAAAAAGCTTACACAGTACTAAATTTTAAATATTTAGCTTTGACGTTAAGTGGAATTCCAGTGGCCACAAATTCACATATTCTTTGAGTCAAGGAATCAATGCTCTTTTACACTATCTAAGGAGAGAAGCCAATACGCTTAATGGCAATTAACTCAGGTGTTAAAACTATTTCCCTGCTCGTGTGCGAGGTTTTGATGGGAGCAGGTTTTCATCTTGCCTGTGTAACTCTTGATCCAAACCCAGATAAATACTGAGGAAAGTCATGAAATTTGAATTACAGCCCCATGAATGCAGTTCTTACCCAAAGCTGTGTTTTTCATGGTTTCTCGGTGAAATTAAGTGTACGCAATGGTGTCGTTTGATCGCTCTTCTGCCTGCCCGACATCCTTGATGCACTGACCAGTTTCAGCGCCAGAAGGATGGAAGTTCGAAAGACAGTAGGTTTTGTGAAAACTCACGTTTTAGCTTCTGCTTAGGGAAAAAAATGCATTGGTTGAGAAACTCTCTTCCCTCCAGTCTCCAAACCAGGCCAGGGAGCATCGCACAGGTACGGCTCAGCGCCAGCCCCGGGGAGGCTGCTCCACCACAAAAACCATTGGATTTATTTTGCCGTTGGTTAAGGAACAAGTTGCTGACCTAGAAACAGTGCTGCACCTCTGTAAATACTGCAGGTAAGTGCCTTTGCTTACTAGTATGTTCTGAAATTTAAAAGAAAACCATCTCTGAAGAGCTTATAGTGAGTAAGCATAAATTAGTAAAGAAGCAAATGAAGAATCAATGGTATTTCTTGCAGAAGGTGTAAACATGAACTAAAAACTTTTACTAAACTAACTAGAACTTACCCAGTATAATTACCAGATTAAGGTGACAATTGATTCAGTAACTTAAGGAATTTACAACGGATTGGATCGCCAATTAATCAGGTAATCACCCCCTTAAAGACACAAATCAAACAATGAGATTACTACAGGAAATTTGTGATTAGCTCCTGCAAATGCTGACTGTAGTAAAGTCAGAAATGAATAGTTTTACTCAGCGACCTCATAATCAATATATAGACTCTTCTGGGTTCCTGTAGTTAGCGGGTGTAGGGTTGGCTTCCTTCCCAGAGCTTTCAGGAGATCTGGGTTTGATTTCTGAACCTATCGCTGGTTTGCCAAGTGTTATTGGCTAAGTAATTCCACCTCTCTGACCCGTGTTTTTTCTTGTAAAAACTGGAATAACAACAATACTGAGCTCTGTTATTAAGCATTTGGATCCTAATGATTATAAAAAAGATCTGTCATTACCCTGTAATTAGTACTACCTTAGTTGGTTAACAGGAAAACATTGTGGGCTAAGGTGCATTAAAAGTGACACCCAGGGGTGTGGAAGAACCCACGGTCTCTATGATCAGTACTGTAAATTTGGTGTTAATAATTCCAGAAAGAGAACTGCAGTTTTATACCAAGAGACATAAGTTTCACTGGAGGATGCTCCTTTTCAGCAAGTTGTGTGCTAGAGATTTTGGGTTATGAGTTTCATGGAAGAAACGAGCAGGTATGAATTTAGTAAGGGTTCAAACAAAATACAAATCTCAAAAAAAACCCACTTCAATGTACACAATGTGCTTCTGAAATAGTTTTTGCTAGCTTACCATTGTACTTGGTCTTCTGTCCTTGGGAAATTTTCCAACGCTTGCTGGAAGCTCAGTACTGGTCTTTCGGAAACTGTCTCCCTCCATTTGATTTAACTAGAGCTGTACCTCATTGTTCATCCTTGCAAACTCACTTGTTAAAGTTCACAAGATAGCTGCCATTTGTCAGGAGCTTTGCTCTTCATCATGATCTTGAATGTGCCCATTAGGCTTATGATAGAAGGAAAAAAAACCTTAAATGACCTAAATTACAGGACCAAGGGCCAGGAAATTATTAAGCAAGCTGTTCTGTTGATTAATGGGAAACACAAGGATACTTGTCACAATCAGCTAGGTCAGCTGATGGGCAGAAAAGATACGGGGATGGCTCAGCAAGCTGTGTTATCAAAGATTTGATACACACTTTATCACAGTTAATTGGACAGTCTGCGGGTAAATGAGAGATGTCCTTTGTGAGATTCTTACTACATCAAAACTAAGAAAAGCATTTGTAGTATTTCTTCCCATGGTTTCTGTGTACAACAGTGATCGTAAATGATGCTTAAAGCTACTATAGTAGGTTTAAAATTCGGAAGTGTTTCCAGTGCAGTGGAGGCATGGACTGGCAAGCTAAGAGAAATGGTCAATGCTGAAGCAACTTGAGGCAGGTTTGTAATTTCCCTGCATCTGCACATTTTTCTCTCCAAACCCAATGTCAACCAATGTGACGTGCTTATATTCACCTAACAGTTATGTATATTCTACTAGCCACGCATGTTTTCTTCTTAGTTATTTAATGCAACATCTGGTTCTGAAAATACCATCAATGTTTGTTGCAGAGAATTATGCTTTTATTTTTCATGCTAAGTGTCCTTCTGTGAATTTTCCACATCTGCAGAGAAGTAGTGGAAAACAGGTGAAGGCAAGAGGAGCAAAGATAAATTAGAGCATCATCTTCTTTGAGCTCTGGCTTTCCCATTTTTGTGGGGTTTTTTTGACCAAAGAGCAGAAATTAGGGGTGGAATTTTCAGATCTCTTAACCGTAGCCCTGCTTCTCCCAGTGAAATGAAATACTTTCAAGGCAGTAAAAACAAACTGCCAAACATAGCCAGTTACAAGAAGAATTAAATTGAACATTTAGACTTTAATCTAGTTTTTTTTACAACAGCATACACTTCCAGTAGCGTACTCGGGCTGCACCCTTGGTTGGAGGAAAGCTGTTGTAGATTAATGCTGAGCAAGGCACTCTCTACATTTCACCTCCCAAAGGAAAAGAAAATGAGAATCTCGGCAAATTTTGCTAAGCTGGAAGCCAAGACAGTAGGGGAAAATGATGAAAAAGTTCACAGTTTAGGCAGCAAAATCTAATTAACTGAAAACCTCATCTCTCAAGTACTCATGCGGCTTCGAGATGATTCAAGGGCACTACTGCTGCTGAGTGTCAATGGGAACACTTAGGACAAAAAAAAAATCAATCCAAGAGGTAATAGTGCCAAGTGTCTCTCCCAAAGAAGAGGATTTAGGCTGGTGTTCTGCTAAGGAAATACATATGCCAGAAGTTCTCTACAGGGATTAAAAAACCATGAGCTTGCAGGAAGCCTTCAATAAGGAAATTTCCATTTCTGAAGTAGAATATGCAATTATCATAACTTTGATCAGAGCAGTCGAGGCAGACTTTTGGTTCTTGAATGCTCTTGAATGAAAATGGTGGTTTGGCCCATTAGGTTGTTGGGGTTTTTTTGTTTTGTTTTGTTGTGGTGTTTTTTTTTTTGAGAGGCTGCAGCAGCACCTCAGGCTTTGGGATATCTTGAGAGGAAAACACAGCAACTTTGTAGATAAAGGAAGTTTCTGTATTTTAAAGAGCAGAGCTTAATTTCCTTCACTTGGAAATGATACACATTCAGAGATCCATCACCCTACAGCACCCAAGGCTCTGCCTTTCCACCCCACAGTAATGCTGTGAAAGGCAGGAGATCTTGGCGATGTGAAGGTGTACTGAACCTCTACACAGATCAGAATCCTACCAGCCTTGGGAAACAGCAGAAAAATCCCATTTCTTTCTAATCTCAACATTCCTCTGACTGGAGAATGGGAGATCCACATCAGAGGAAGCAGAAATCTGCAGGAAAAGGAGACTTTCTGCCATCACAAGGAAAATGAGCCCAGATTTGGAATCCAAGAGTGGAGAACATACTGTAGACAGGGCATTGCAGAGCCTGTAAGAGTTGGCCACCACTCAGCAGGTGCTTAGTTTTGAACTGAGGACATGGAGTTGGAGGAAAGATTGGGAAGTGAGGGCTCTGTTAGGCAATTAGGGTTCTTGTCATAGTCCCATCGCCCCTTTTTTAGCATGAGACTGCTAATAAAGCTGTTGGAAAAATCCATGATGTGGAATAAATCTTGGATAAATCCTTGTTTCTTGTAGTATGTAAGAGGATAGAAGGTATTCTCAGTATAATATATCTTATCGAGGAGCCCAAACTGCAAATAACTAGCCAAGGTTGAGACGTGACATTGTGAATAAAACTACCAGCCCCATATCTCCTCCCTCATTTTCGTCCTTGCTCACGAAGACTCGGTCTAGGCATTAAGTAGCAAAGCGCTCTTGCCATGTTTATCTTTGGTAGGTATATTTCTTTTGTTACGAATGATTTAGTTCTTGTTAAAGATACTGGGGTGTTTTTAATGTTATACAATAGTTTACTTCTTTTATCATGCTGAACACTTTGAATTTCACATGAAATTTCTGTTGTGACTAAGGAGAAGAAAATGAGTATTCCTACAAGACTGTCCACACAAAAGCGTATCTGATTCCAACCTGGTCACTCCCTATCCACGCTCTGCTTGGTACTGGGAAGCATAAAGAGGTAAGGTTGTAGTGGGTTTTAATTTGTGCATGTAACCCTCATACTTCTATACCTTGATGTTACAGGCTTTTCCATTATTGAATTTTTCATCTGGACGAACAGAAGCTGAGGACGCTGTTGCGGTGGATGTACCAGTACCCTGGGGCCAGTGTGAGATTCATTAATTACTTGCCTGTAAAACAACCTGCGAATCTTTTGAATTGAAGGTGGGTTTTTTTGAATCAAAGCTTTATTGCTAGATATCTGCTGGGACGAGGATGGTTTGCTGTGACTGCTATCAACAGTTTGAGCAAATCTTCTGAGAGTTATTCTGAAATGGTCCATTTAGTTCTCAAATATCCGGCACAATCTAGACCAGCACACGAGAGCATCTGTTGGGAATTGCTGGTTCTGCTTTTGGGAGATTAGGTCTGCTCATATATTCAGCTCTTCAAGCCACGGTCGTCTTGTGGCACTGGTGCTGACGGGTGATTCTCTGCAGCAGCACAAGCTCTGTTCAACAGAGCAATTTCTGTAACTGCAGTGGTAGTGGTGCTCAACGTGCTGAAGAATTACAGTAAGAAATTGTGACTTCTTGAAGATGGAGTCGTATGCGAACTTTTTCTCAAAAACAAACACACAAACACCCCCGCCCTATCCCTTGAGCTGCTGTTTGTTCTACCTCCTGGTGAGAAAATATCACCAGAAGATAACAATTCCTCAGAGAGAAGGCAGGTAGAGAGTCAATAGAATTGAAATAAAATCCATACTGTTGTATCTGCATGTAGTAATGCTGCTGGCTTTGATCAGATCACTAGCAGAATTGAAAAATAGATGCCTCACAAATGGTACGGTTTTTTAGATTACCCTTTGTAAATATAGCAAGCTCTGCTGAAGGCAAGAGGTGGGTATACTTACATAGATGGGTCTTCCCTATGGAAATGATGATACAGAAAAGCTTGCCATGTAATTAGGAAAAACCCAAGAATTTAGATCCTCTAAGTAAGTCACGTTCGCTGCTGCATTTAAAAAAAGGGAATAGGAATCTAAGTGTTTCTCATCAGTGAGAAGTGCTTGAGAAAAATATGTGAAGAGGTGGTAGATCGCGTTGGTTTGGAATGGAATAAACAAATATTTAAGTGTCGCAAGTAAGAGTGATCTCTTGGCATCAGCTTCTGGGACTTCCAAATGTCACAAAAAGGTGATTTAAGCGTTACAACTCACTGAACAAAATTCTAGTCTTTGTTAGGAAGGTGGTACAGCATCAAAACAGCAGGTAAATTGTCACATAAATCTAAAATTTAATGTCTTTACATTTTGTGTTTGAAGTTGTGCAACCGTTACTGAACGTGCCTATGCGCTTCCTTACTGATGACATCAATTCCTTGCTGCTCTGAAGTTAAATACGTGTTGGCTAATGAGTTATCGATCATTTGATTGAAAGTGAGGGGTTGAATAGACTGATATCATGGAAGGATAACCCTCTAACTGCCAAATTCACATAGTCAACACTCATGGATTAGCAACGTCTGACATGAAAAATATCCTACTAGGTCATCTAATCTGCCTGCCAATATTGCCTGCAAGGAGGGATGGTCAAGAAAAAGGATATGAAATGTTGCATCTGGATGCACCTATTTGGAGAAAAAAAAGGTAGTTTTGAAAATATGCCAAACTGAAATACTCTTACTAGACTTTCCCATTCTGTTTTTCGTTCTGACTTCTGTTACTAAACTGACCTTGTAAAAATGAATGTGCTGATTTCACAGAGGAATCTAATTTTCATTCTTTGGTTGCAGTACTGTGTATCCTGATATTTTGCAATTTACATTATGACACTTATTTCAATTTTGGAAAACATAAAACGTAGAAAGCACATTGCTGTGGAAACAGACGTACTATTTTCTAATCGGGTCCATTTAAAAGCACTTTGGCTAATCTCTTTTTAAACACCCTTTAAGTCTGCAAGACTCAGTTTTTAACCGTATGAAAATTTCTCTCCAGCCTTGAGCAAGAAGTTCGTGTCTGTAAGAAGCTACTAATTTAGACATTTCCTACTGAACAGCTTATGTGATTTACTATTCATTTTGCTAGTTAGTATGTAGCTCCTAAGCTGATCTGTAATTCGTAGAGAAATCCTGAGTACCTAACTCCAGGGTTTTGATTCTTTTCTGTGTCTAGCTGTCTAAAAACTGGGAGAAAAATGCAGTGTTGCAAATCTAGAGTTTTTTTGTAGACCGAGCCGTAAGTTCAGCGTCCTACATACGGAGTTACTAAGCCTTGGGATGAGGGGTTATGGTTAAAACTTCCATTTCCTCGAATCTTGTCTGCACTGTGGAAACCAGGCAGAGCTGAAAACGGGTCTTGCTCCTTCCTTCAAGAATCTAAACATTTTGGCATGGCTTAGGTTTGGACTGGTTTTGGAGGGAGGAGAGTATGTTCAGGTATGAAATAGCTGTGTAGACTCCTCTTCTAGTGAAGAGAAATAAGCGTTTCTGGCACAGAATTTCTTTTGCCATTGCAGGACACCAGCAAACCAATGCACATACAAACATTTTCATGGTAGTCGATTAAAATTGAGTAATTTATATTCAGGAAGGCTGAATATAAACAGCATAATTCATTAAAGCTCCTTTGCTTTGGTTGAAAAGCATCGTGGAAGAAATACATGAATAAATCCTCAGTATTGTATTAGGAGTGGATAATTAGTAAAGGAGGGGGCAGGAAGGAAAATAAATTAAAATAGTTGCAGCTTGATACAGGATACGTTGCATTTCATCCTGAAGCTGGATGAAGAGCGTGGCGAGGAAAGCAGCAGTAGTGGAGGGATGCACCTGGGCTTTGAGATGGCAGATAGAATTGTCTTGTCCAATTACTCTCTTGCCCAAAACAGAGTGCTAACCCACCGCACTGTTAGCAGTCCTTGTCCCAGCACCGAGGGAACCTACACTTGGTTTTTTTGTGCTTTCTTGTTTTCCCTGACTGGGAACAGTCTGACTTTTGATTTATGGCGTTACCCCAGAGGGATCTTTATGCCCACTCACTCCATTAGACACAGCCTTTTTTGTTTGCTGTTTTCTGACAGCAAGTCAGACACTGTCCCTTTTAAAAAATTCCCCCAGTGGTTGCGACTATCAGTTGTAAAAAACGATCTGGAAAGAAAATCCTTCCACTCTGGATCAGTGCCTGAAGAAGCACATCAGTGCAGCGATGTTCTGAAAGAGGGATTTGGGAGGAGCAGCAGACGCGGGGAACCCTCACCCCAACCCTCTCATGAGATGGACATCAAGAACTTTAGAAATGCTTTAGTTGCCCGTGACTACTGGATCGGGCCTCAGCGATGCAGAAAGTCTCTTCCCGTGTTTTGTCAGGCCAACGGCAGCAGGCTCTGCAAACCCAAGTCAGCCGCTGTGTGTCTCCAAGTATTTGATTTGTTTCCCTTGCCCAGCAAATGCCTCTTCCTAGTGGCTTGTCCAGGAACCTGGGGCGCAGGTAAAAATTGATGGGATTCCTTGATTCAACTGAAGAGGTGGAAGATTGCTGTTATATATAATGCAAGCTTTTTAACATCATGGGGCTTCAGCAAAAGAAAAGGGACTGAGGTTTTTTTTTCCTCCAGAAATAAAGCACATTCTATCTGTTCCCTTCTGCAAGAAATTAAGTTTACTCCATTTCAGTCAATACACAATTTGCATGAATCTGCTTTGCCTAATTCATGCATGTAACGTGCCGGCTCTGTTTAGGAGTGGAGCAGGGTTTAAAAAACCTTTGAGGAAGAAGAAACCCAATGTGTTTGTTCAGCTGCTTGGAACAAAATATGAGCTGCTCTAGGCTGATGAAAATGTTGTTTTTAAGCTTTTTAAAAGGATTTATCTGCAATGTCCAATTAAAGTATACAGTCATAAAATGGCAGTTTAAGGGAACCGATGCCTAATTCTCATGCACATTTAATTTTCATTTTGTTTCAACGGGCGACTGATAGAAAACAGTTCTGTGAACTTGTTTCAAACCAGAATTACCTCTAGGTATTTTTTTAATCAAGCATTGAAATATAAGCCCTTACATAATGACTATGTGCACAGATTTTTAAGTGGAGTGGAGAGTTTGGGAAAGGAGAAAGAATGATCTCAAATTAGCCTACTGAATGAGTCAAAAAAATGAAAAGTAAGTTAAAAATCAGTTCATTTGAGTTTGCCTGCAGGCAGCTTTCTCTTGGGCATGTTATTCCCACAGCCAATTCAGAAAGAAACATGAGCTGCTCTTGAACGTTTTCTGATACAGGATATAAGATAAATATGTATTTGCCTGGGACTATCAGCATGAATTTCCTTTTTTTTTTCCCCTTAAAACAATCTTTTCACTCCAGCAAGCCTACAAAACCCCCTTTTACTCACAAAGCATCCCCTCATTGTCTGTTTTTTAGCTCCAGTAGATAACAAAGCGTTGCTGAGCTCCAGCACTACCTGACTCAGGACCAGGGAGACGACACGTCGAGCAAGTACTCACCTGGGGCAAGATGGACAAGTGGAGAAGAGATGTAAGAAATAACTCAAATGATCCTCAGCCAATAGAAATGATTCCCAGTCAATGCCAGGAAACTATATTGAACTAAAGCTTTGGTTTGGCCCGTCTAACGTCCACTGCAGTCAATGAAGAGATCTTCGTGGGTTACTTAGTCACTGTTGGTTCTGACTCATGGCCAGAGAGAAGAATATCTCTCTTTTTCTCAATTAACTGTACAGGTAACAGAGCAATTAGGCTTCCAGCCCCGTTAAATGCCTATTTAGCTAGCTAAAGGAAGTAAATATAGATTTAGGTTTAACTATGATACATAGTTGAAGAATTATTTCCATTCATGCTATGTTATCTCACATTTTAGTACAAAGCCTTAACTCTTACTCAGAATAAGATGTTTTTATTAGGGACAAGCCCATAAATAAAAGATTTTGCGTTCTGCACTTGGGATACCCTGGTTAAACAAAAGGAAGGTGTTTTGTCTATTAAATCAGGTTAGGAAAGATCAAAAAGCTTTTTCTAGCTTGTTTATTAAGCCAAGTGGGAAATAAGCATCTTAGAGCATTCATTTCCGAGTCAGAGCTTGAAGTGTGCTTTCTGTAATTTGTATTGTTTTTATCACTTTACCAACCTGATTGTATTTGCCTAGCCGAAGCTTTGACTATTATCAATATTGAAGCCTGCGAAGACTTGCTGTGCCAAAGGTATCTCAGAATGGCTGACAAATGTTTTATCGAGAAAGAACAGCTCTTTATGCTGTGCACATTTCATTTTTAAGAAGGGCAATTGTTTATTACAGGCGGGTTAACGTGTATATCTGAGGCTAGATTTAATAGAAGCATGGCAATGAGTAAGAGTCACACGAGCTGTTTGAAATCAATGGCACTAGGCTAGATTTACATCAATGCAATTTAGCTCAAAAGCTGTGTCTAAATTCAGACTATTCTGTCATTGTCCTGGAGTCTGGTGTGCATGTTGTAGAACGCACTGCTTGCCCAGTAAAGCCTAGCTCTGGCTTTGCCTAAGCACCTAGCGTGTGGAGATTTGGGTAAGTCAAGTCCCGATGTTTGGTTTACGTGGCTCACAAGCCAGCTTGAGACTGAGCCTTTCCGCTTGCCATGCTTTGGCACGCTGAGGAGTAGTCCTGAAGTACAGGAGCTGAGCTCTCTCCAGGTGGAACCAAGCTCCTGCTCTCCCACTGTGAGTGGCAACCAGCCCATGGGATGGGAGCAGCATGAAATTGAACCAAAACCCCTTGGAAATGCGTTGGGGCGTCATGTCCTCCACACCAGTCGTGGTGCTCTGCAGACCTTCTCCAACTGGACAACACAACCGGCCAGTGTAGACGCAGCCGGAGATGAGTTCCAAGAGTGGGGCAAGAAAGATCACCCATGATAAGGGGACTAGCTGAGGTCTTGGGAGACTCAGTTGTCTGGCCATTTATTGTCTAAGAAAAAGATAATGGTTCAAATTTAACATGTGCTGCAAGTGTGTCGTGGTTTGGCTGTATCTTACCTTGTGTGTTTAACAGAGCTAAAAACTTCTGGAGGAAGAGACTACAATCCTACAATCCAAAGTTATGTACCTTAAAGTAGGCTACAAAGTCTCTCCATTTTCTCCTTTTTTTCTTCCCATTTTACTTCTATTTCTGTCTCTCTCTCGTTAAAAATTTATGAGATGGTCAAAAGCTGCAGTAACAAAAGCCATATAGATAAATACATTGATAGGAGGTTCTCTAAGCTAATTGAATTCAAATCTCAATGAAATATTTTAAAGGAAATTCAAGTATGCTTTTTCTGATTCTTCAGTATTGAAAGTATACTCTGATGTAGCTAATCTATTTATCCAAGATCTATTTATCTATTTATTTATGAATTTATCTATTTATTCTATATTTATGAAAAAGTCCAAGAAGTTTTTAAAGGTGGATTGAGAAAATGACATTCAGCTTGCTGAAGGCCTAGGTTTGGTTAGTAAACAACTGTATTAAATATTTGAAACTTTGGTTAAAAAAAAATAAAAATCATTACACAGGAAGATCATCTTTCCATACCGTTAACTTTTTCTGTCCTTTTTTCCCTGAAAGAGGGACAAAAACATAATGCACTAGCTGGTTCAGAGCACAAAATATTTTATAAGAGGATACATAAAACACCGTGAACTGTGTATCTCGCTATTCCAGGAAATAAAACAAACTTTATAGCCACAGAAAAAAATAATGTCATTTCCAGGCAGGTAATCAGTTGGAAAAAGCATTGAGGAGCTTTGTCCTCCCAGTCGTAAAGCAAATTTCACTATTAGAGGACTCACTGCTTGGAATACAGGATGTCACGTTTTGACCAAATCCTGCAGGGTGCAAGTGATCCATAGACCACATTAAAATCAGGACTTGAGCTCTTAATGAGGGGGTGTTTCATGGCGAGAGCAGGAACCGGAACCGGGGAGCCCGGAATAGTACCTCTACCTTGATTTGCAGTACCTTGAATGAGTCGTTTAACTTTGCGGCGCCTCTGCGCCATCTGTAAAAAGGCAGGATGTTCATAGCACCGGGTATTTTACTGAAGTATTAACTATGCAAGCGAGCCCAATTAAGGACAGGAGCGCTCTGATCAAGGTTAAGCCTACTATTACACTGCCTCGAGAGCACACTAGAAGAGGATGCGTCTCTGTTACTCTAACATGGTGGAACCAGGACTACGGCTGCGTCCTCCGAGGCCCGGCTTATACTAAACTTTGCCTTGGTTACAAGAAGATTATTTGTAAAGCATGCCTCGAGCTGAGGCAGCGATGATGGTAAAACTCTGCTTGGTACCAGTATCAGCCTTCTCCGGATGAAATAGCAAACAGCTGCAGTGTAAGTGTAAGCCAACGCAGAGCTGTGCTACACACCAGAAGGGCAAGACCTGCAGTTTGAGTTCTCTCAAGCATACGCGTTTTAGAGAAAAGTGCACAGAAATAAAATATTATCACTCTTTAAGCCTTTTTTCCTGAATTCCTCAGGCTCGAGCAGACACGGGGCAGAGCCCAGGCGAGACCATTCTGCCTCCCTTTCTTCTAAGAATGGTAGGTGATACAGTGCTAAAAGCTTTTCTAAGTGTTTTTGTAGTCGTCTCCTGCTTCTTCTTTATCTCCAAGGCCATGACCCTGTCATGGAAGGAAATTAGATTTGTTTGACATGATTCGTTCCTAAACCTCCCCCCCCAAGTGATGCTGTCTCCTTGTTTTTCTCCTAAGTGTTTGGCAAAATGCTCTAACCCTGATTGTGCCCGCAGCGCCTTATCAAACAGCCAAGAGTTTCTGAGGTCAGAAAGCATCAAAAAGCCCCGGACAGCCCAGAAGATTCTTGACCCAACACATGTGATTGATAGCCTGCTTTTCCCAGCTGATGCAGAGAGGCACGAGCAGCTGCTGTCACTCCTGACCAGAAAATGCAGTGGCTTTTTTTTTTAACAAAATAAACTTTTCTTTGCCTTTCATTCAAGTGGCAGCATGGCCAGTACTGAAGGAATTACCCTTGGTACGTCAGCTCTTCCCTGCGGTTGCTCCAGAGCCGTGTCTGATTTTCCAGTGCAAAATCTGTGTGGGATCTGTCAAATGATTCAGTACAAATTCATCTCACTGAACCTAATATCTAGTACTTGGCACATTCCGGATTCCGGCTGGAATTCAGACTTGAACAGCTCTAGTGGCAATGATGGATGATTTCCTCTTGTTAGTAAACATTTTCATTATTTTAGACCTCCCTGCAGCCCTTCCTATTGTCAGCCGTGAGATATTACCTCCCACTTGAGAGAGTGCCAGGAAAGCTGTAGGAATAGCTGCTGTTCCTCCACAGGAGACACCCTCAAAGAACAGGGATGGCAAAATCCATCTTCAGCATTGTGTCTCTCATCTCTGAAGGCCGTGAAGGTCACTTTTTCTCTTGCCCTGTTCAACAGCTATCTGCGTGAAGATAGCTGGGATCAAAAGAGCTGATTAAAAGTGAACCTCGTTAAAGAGGCAAATACTCAGAAAGTGTGATGTTCTGATACTGTGTAGCTTGGGTGAAGGTACAAACCGAGAGTTGGTCAGCTGGGTCCAAGAACCACCCTTTGTTTTCTGTCTGGTTACAAGCTCTCATCTAAAAACCTGAAAGGACTTCCGTCCTCTCCATTTGCCAAGGAAATGTCACCTCATCTCTTACCTACCTTTTCTGCCACCTCTTACATACATTTTCACCTCTTTCCTGAACTTCAGCAATGGGATGTTCAAGCTATCAGTCATTCAGAAACATTAATAAGGAAATGCTTCCATGCAAGACATAAATTAATGAAACATGTCAGCCTGCCCTCCACCGGGGACTTCAGTATGTATCTGGAGTGTACTGAATCAGGTGCAAGATCTCACGGAAATTTTTATCTCCGACTTCCATAACCGGTCTGGGTCCAAGGTACTAAAATATCTACTGAAGTTCCTGGTTGAAGGCTGAGGACGATTATTGATTTCTCAGGTTGCAGCTTTCTGCACGAAGGGTAAAGGGCCTCTCTGCAGGAGACCTTCCTTTCTGAGGGCTGATGCAAACTCGGGCATGATATAAATGATCACCGCAAACCTCATTGGTTTGTGCTCCAAGCATAAAGTGTGCTGCTTTGACATAATAACAATACCAGCTAGTGCCTACAAGTCAGAAACAAACCTCACCAGCACTTTATATTCCATTAGACAAAGTTTCTCTATTCCCTCTTGAGGAGGAGATGAGGCAAGGACATGGCCATCAGCAACAGGAGATAATCAGGTCCTCCCATGAGGAGGAAGGTGTATAATTGGTATTTCCTTGAAAGAAAACACAGTTCAAAAGTGTATTGGCAATTAACCTCAGCTGTTAACTGCAGCTTGCTTTAACACCGCTCAACTGCCTTTTTGCAAAACCGTCCTCTCGTCTCCCAAATGTGAGATATTGCAGCAGATGGTGAGGCCAAAAGTTGGAGCCGTGGAATTGCTCATGAAACCTTTTACTGCTTCTTTCCACAAATGGGTCTTCAATGAACCCCACAGGAGAGAAGGGCATTGCCAGGTCATGAAACTTCAAGGGATTCTTACTCGTAATGACCCTCACTTAGAAGGTGCATGCTCAGGGTGATCCAGAATGTAAGGAAAATACCTTGTAAAATAAGACGTTTCACCAGTTTCAAGAAAAATAAAATATTTGACAATATAATAAATTGCTGCAGTTTCGTTACCATGGTATACTGGAGTCTTTACCTAGTCATTATAATTTCACTGCGGTAGCTCCTGCCTTATCAAAATGCTTCAGTGAATCAGGTGTTCTGGCTGCTTCTGATACGGGCTAAGAGCCCTGGCCTCTTGGTCAATACATTTGTTTCAGCTAATCATTTCCAAGTTGCCAAAGGGATAAATATTTAAAACAATCATGCATTCAAAACATCACAATGTAAAGGCTTAAACCACATCATCGGGTTTCCAGCATCACAAATGTAAAGTTTCTGAGCAAATGCAATAGAGCCAAGCTGAGAAGCAAGACGAAACCTCTACATTTGTTCCAGGTTGTCTCTGATCTGCTGTGGGAATGGGAAAGAGGGGGGAGATACAGGGATCCAGATTCGGCCGCCAAATTACAGGGCCAAATTCTGTGAAGCACACAAAATCTAACGCTGATCAGCCAGACCCCTCCACAGAGGTCCTTCAGGGTTGGGCAGTGGCTGTGTTTTGGGCGGATTGACTTTGCTGCTAACCGTGTGAACCTGCATTGAGCCCACTGCAGCTGTTCTGTGAGGTTGAGATGTCCGTACCAACTTTGTATGACGTGTTTATGAGGAAAAAGGAAACCGAGAGTCCTGAAGATGCCCAGGATGCTGAGTAGTGAAGAAATGCATCTGTGTCTCTGGCTATTTTGGCACCAGGAATTATTGCAGCAACCCGTCTGGAGTGTCGGCTGGAAGGGACCAAGGCTTCCAGAGGCCACCCAGTGCCACCCCTCCAGGCACGGCATGGTGGGCGAACATCTCTGCTGCCTCTGAGCGCGCACCAACAACTGCAGTGCAACGGTCTGTCCTCGCAGTCTCACAAGTGGGCAGTGCGGGGCTGAAATAAATCGGTGACGTGGGGTTGGTTGCAGATGGCAGATCCTTACGTGCTAGAGCTGACCTTTACGGGTCAGTCTCACAACTTTCCCAGCAACTTTTTTTAAGTGCGTGCTATTCCTGCCTTCCAGATGGGTAAGACGAGGCATAGACAGCGAGAGGAAGGGTAAATGGCTTGCCCAAGGTCACAGATAAAGTGACTGACAGAGCTGAAAATAGTACCCAGGAGTCCTAATTACCAGCTCTCTTTTCCAACCACTAAATAGCAATCAAGAATGATTATGCAGGAGAAGGCTCTTGCTCACGGGAACTGTCTTACCAGAGGGTTAATTCCACCATAGCTTCTTACTGTGAGCTGACACATGGTGGTGCGATGAGAACATTAGCCTTTCACCCTTCGGGATGTTGTTTGATGAGGTGCTAGTCTGGAAGACAAAAGCAAGAAGCAGAGAGGAAGCAGCCAGCAGCTGTAAGGAGCACCTCGAGAGGAAAGAGTCAGGCGTAGCGTGAGTGCTTTCGGTGAGCGCAGCCTGGTAGGGCTGTGGGAAGATGGTGGTGGACTGTCTGCTCCACAGCACTGCATAGGATCTCCTCTAGCTTAAGGGGTGGTACCCTTTACTAAATTGTTAGTCCTGGAAGCCCCTCGTTCAAGCGTATTTTTAGCGAAACGTCTCAGGGGCAGGTTACTCCGTTGCAGTCAGACCCTCTCTTGACACGTGTCAGAGGATGCAGCATCACCTCTGGCTCTGCTCTGATTCTGTACGACAAGTCCTTTGCTCTCCTTTTCCTGAATACAAACAGCTGAGTGATCTCCTCTGCACGTGGCTCGAACATCTGCATTTAAATGTGAGGTCTGTGTGCTGGCCTCTCAGCACTGCCTCCCCTCATTTCAATATTTCTTGCAGCAGCCATTAAAAAAATATATTAGCTGATTCCCAATTCTTATATTTGGATGGGATTTCTAGAGTTAGAAGCTATTCCGTATGCTATAATTCTAACTCCCAATTCAACAGATAGTACTAGTTAATGAATTTATGGCTTTCAAGCCATACGAGAAATACAATCAATACTCATGAAGTAATGGCTTAGGTAACCATGCCAACACAACTTTCATGCAAGACTGGAGGGAAGGTTAGTTTTAAAACACTGAAAGGAAAGGTAATTAAGTTTGATCCTGACTAGACATACGGACAAATGTGAAAGCACTGCAAGTCATGTGGGCATCTTTTCAATGAAGAAGTAAGGCTAGTGCTGCAAATAAAATTAATTCAGTGGATAATGCTGCAAAAAAAACTTTCCTTGCTCAAGAAGCCATCAGGAAAGTTTTCTTCTTCATCTTGCGTATTTGGGTGAACATTGATCTTCCTTTTGTTGCATGGACATCTAGATTTTCTATGGATTGTTTCCTACCCAATGGATTTTACGTGTGGGTGTGCAACCAAGGTCTTTGTCAGAAAAATAATAGCCAGGTCAATGACTGGGTGATGTGCTGTTCTTACTATGTCTTGGAAAGAAGGTATTCCAAAGCATGATCCAGTGTATGTTAAGACCCATAATTTCTTAACAGAGCTTCTCTATTTTTTCCTTAGAGACATTCAGCTATGGTGACTCCCCTAGCAATCTATTCCAGGGCTAAACTCTACTGTTGGAAAGATTTCGACCTTTATCTATGATGGGGATCCTAAGGTCCCTTTGCTACAACTGATGGTAATACTGCAGGGGTTGGCTGTCAGGAAGGAAAGGAGCTGTGGGAAGGAGATGTCCAGGTGAATGTAAGTTTGGAAGAAGCCGACTACATGTTGCAGGAGAAGCGGGCGATAGCTTCACATCAAGGTGGAGCATGTGGGAGAAGGTACAAAGGTATGGGTGGGAAAAGAGCACAGAGTGCCAAGAGAAAGGTCACGTGGCACCTCAGACACCAGACTGTGATGGAATAACACAATACTAACAATTTGTCATGCCCTCTGCTCTACTGCACAATGCTGCATCTTCCTGTACTTCTCCCCACATCTTTCATAGAACCATAGAACCCCAGACTGGTTTGGGTGGGAAGGGACCTCCCAGCCCATCTAGTTCCACCCCCTGCCATGGGCAGGGCCACCCTCCACTAGCCCAGGTTGCCCAAAGCCCCATCCAACCTGGCCGAGAACACTGCCAGGGAGCCAGGGGCAGCCCCAGCTTCTCTGGGCACCCTGGGCCAGGGCCTCAGCACCCTCACAGGGAAGGATTTTTTCCTATCTTCTTTTGATACATTCCTCCTGTGCACTGCTCTCTGCTGACCCTCCAACCTGCTCCAGACTCTCTGAAGACATCAGCGTCATCTCCTCCTTCAGACTCCACTTTGCCATTCTGCTTGGGGGAAAATCCATGTGTTGATTTTATCCACGTCTAGCCCAATAGATATTTACTCACCTATTTGCAGGCCGAGAGCATCATGAAAGAGAGAACATCTGCTTTTGAATGTCTTGGCAAGCTCTAGCGTAATATCAGAACTACAATAAAGCAATAGAGACATTTGCAAATAATAATGTACCTGTTGAGTATGTAGGTATGAGTGTCCGGGGAACAGGTAGACCATGAGCATGGGGAAAGGCCAGTGTGAACTGAGAAATGGTTGGAGATTGGGTCTGACTTAACTGCTTGCCCAAGGCCTGGACCAGCTGCACTTTGAGCTCTAACAACACAGGATCAAACTTGGCTTCTGTGGACAAGGACCAGGATTCTGACTTTTTTTTTTTTCCAAAGTCCTCTCCTCATGTTTTGGACAAGAGAAGAACTCCAATGTTGGTATCTGCAGAAGCCTCCTCAACCTCTCTATGGCCGGTCATGCCAGGGATTATCACACAAACATTAAAAGCAATGACAGCCAAGGTATGACAGACATATAGGGGTGAAAAGGAGGGACGGTGTCTTGGTGGAAAAATTATCAAACACTTTCTTTTCAGTTACATTTATAAATAACATTGTGCGATGCTTTTGGCCCCATGTTCACACCATGAACGTGGTAATAACAGCTGGCGAATCCCACGTGCCTTGCTTCTGCATTCGCGGCTTCTAATTTCACTTAAGAATAACATTAGCTGGAAGCTGGCAGAGCGAGTCAGAGTTATCATGTTATGTCTAGTAGGTCCATAAAACCACAACCTGGATTTGATAGCTGGAGCTGGGAGCGTTGGCTAATGAACTCGCGTTCTTTACAAGGGCCATATGGGCATAGTTAGAAAATACAGTGCCATGTTAAGGAGGCAGAGAGGTAAAACGTTAACGCATCGTACTTTTTTCAGGCTTTAAACAGAGGACAGACCCAAGAAGGGGATTTGTCTTCCACAAGTTATGGTTCAAACAAATTGCTATGAAAATCAGCCAATTTTTCCCCAAATAAAGACATTATAGTCAAGTTCAAAGACTTCTTACCGATATTACAGTACCTTATTTCATCGATGAAACGTGTGCTTCATTTCACAGTAAATACCCTGTGAATATCAGAGATGTACTGCTTGAGGATGTACCAATTAAAAAGTGTTACCTTTTTCTGCCAACTAAGCACCAGCTAATACGTTGCGATAGTTTGCACAGCTCTGGCAGCTAATTGTGTCTGACGCTGGGGATGCTCTGCCACTGGCCTGAGATGTTCCACTTGGACCACTGGGCAGTATTAGAGATGAGGTTTTTTTGTCTAATACTAGTGCCTGATCCTCCAATTAGTTCCACAAACTACTTACTGAAAACCTCTGTACTATTTTCGACAGACCAAATTTTTGGTCCTTTTTTCTTTTACCATCACGTTGCAGATCCCACGGGGAAGGACATTTGAGCTGCATATACCAAATTGCAGGACTGGGGCCTGACATCCCTCTGCTCAACTTCCATTGTTTCTTGTTCTTCCTATGTTATCTTTACCCTTCTCTATGGCCTTCTTTATCAATTATAATTAATTCACTCAGCTCATTTTCCTGGGATTTATTTTGTTTCCTCTGGGTTTCAGGACACCGTTGTCCTCCGAGCCCTTTGTTCCATGCCCCTCATGTGTCTTCTTCTGATTTATATAATTCCTCATGCTTGTTGTTGTAATTGCCTGGTCATGTACACTATCTTCTCGGAGCAAGCTTGGAGGAAAATTTAAATAGGTAGTTTTTTAATCTAATTTCATTTAATAAATGCACATAGGTACATCTAACACTGTTCTTCTAACTCTTAGCTGTTCCAAAACCAATTCTGATTTTGTCTTTCTCTCGGCTACCGTCACCTCTCAGACGGTTTAACTGATTCAGAGTTCAATTCAGAACCATTGGTCTTCGCTTTGAAGATTACCGCTCCAATTTCAGACCTGCACGCTTGCCTCTTTCTTATAAATACATCAGTTGGTGTAACGGGGAGATGCCATCCCTCCTCACTACCTGGCATCATTTACCTCCTTAGACCACGATAGCATTGCTGCTACCAGCTACAGGTACAGGCTGCGGATGGCAAGGGTATTATCCGTCCATTCTCTTATCTATTGAGTCAGATTAGGAGTCAGGCAGTTTTGGGGTTGCTTTCCTCTGTGGTCAATGGAAAAGGAACCAGCAGAAGGTGAGATAACTCCCGTAAAGGCAATAGTTGAGAAGCTCTGTCCTGAAATGTGAGAGTTCATGCCCCTTCTAAAAAGTCAGCTGGCCTTGAATGACTAGAGACTGAAATGAAACTTTTTTTTTTTCTTTTCTCTTTCTTTTGTAGGCAATGACATTTTCAAAAAGCTTTCCCATCAGGGTACCAGAAAG
>VXBL01001597.1:302718-318447 GCA_013400195.1 Aramus guarauna | reverse complement strand
CAATGAAGGAGAGAAATGGGATTAAAATGAATACTATTTCACTTGCAGGAAATGCAAAGATACACTTTTCATGCTGCTAGGAGAAATTCTTTCTCTTTACCTTGTCTTCTCTGCTCTCTGAAC
Source organism: Aramus guarauna (assembly GCA_013400195.1). Lineage (NCBI taxonomy): Eukaryota > Metazoa > Chordata > Aves > Gruiformes > Aramidae > Aramus > Aramus guarauna. Next base: position 318,324 of record VXBL01001597.1, on the reverse strand, counting down.
TGAACTGGCTGTCCATAGATATATATATGTACATATATATGTGTATATATCTATATATGTCCACTCACCAACACTGAGTGGACTTGGGAAAGGTTCAATATAAGGTGAACATAAAGCGGTCGGGTGAGGGATTGCTAGAGCCAAGACTCGGAAGGAGTGCACCAGAACACATGCCCCCGGACCCAAGCTCTATTCCCAGCTCCGGACATGACCCAGCAGGTCATCCCGTTGCCATTGGCTTTTTCTTCCTGTCATTGTTTTTTCTAGGTGGGTTTCTTCTGAAGTGCTTCTTCTTGCGCCCGTCCCAAAGGACTCACTGTGGCATCTGAGACTTCTAGGTGCTGCTGTAAATACTGCTCTTGGGAGATAATGGGAAAATAAGCTGCCATGTAGAGCAAGAGTGGAATGATTTCTGACAGGGTTAACACGTGTCTGCCGAGAATCAGCTGAAGTAGGCTCTTCAGCAAGTTGTCTGAAAACATTCACTTTGCAGGAATTCACAGCCAGAGTCCCATGAAATATTCAAGCCAGAGTAACTAGTTAATTAAATCACTTTTTTTTTCTTTTTTTCTTTTTTTTTTTTTTTTTTTACCACAAGGCAGCAATAAATAGATTCCTTTTTTATGAAAATGAAATATCAAAGTAATAATGTCTTTGGAAAGAAACGTTGTAACTGGTAATGATGTCCTACCGCAAGGTAAGTGTCAAGTCATTTATGGAAAATAAACTCAGAGAGGAGGGAAATAGGTTACTGTACTTTGGAAGTGACCTTCATCTGGTTCCAAACTCCAGTCGAGGAACATTATTGCCAATCTACTAAATGAACACGTTAAGAAAATACAGAGGATCAAATATAAAATAGGAAAAGGGAAAATGAGGCACTAGCAGGCGTGATGGAACGCTTTGAAGATGTGGTCTGAAATCTCTCAAGTTACTCAAGAGAGTCGTGTTGACTTCCATGGACGTGGGATCAAGACTTAGAAGACAACATCATTCCAACAGGCTCGGGAGAACCTGCCCTGGGACAAACAGGCAGTGATGCCCAAGTGTATTTTTTTCTTTCATAAAATCTAACGTGCAGACCACGCCGTCATTATCTCCTAGACTCACATGAACTCGTATAACTGAGTTTGCCTCCCTTGTCCTCTCCCTTGGCACCACTGTGTAGTTGAGGAACTACAGAAAACAGCTTGTCATGAGAGTGCCGATGCCGATGCCTGGCCGTGTTCTCCTGCTAGCACAGCCCTGGCAGCCTTTCCAAACCTCTTACCGTGGCGAGACGGCTGCAAAAGCTGAAGCCCTTTGGGCCGTTACTGCCAGCAGAAATTGCTCTGGGGGATGCAAAGAGGAAAGCTGAGCCAGTACTGCCCGGTGCTTGTGAAAATTGTAGAAAAGACTTTTTTTTTAATATATTGTCTCATGATCTTTGTGACTACAAAGACAAGGAAATAGATAAAGACTCTTCTCTGACACATTGCGCAACATTTGAAGTCAATGTAAGTTTAAGGGCTTAAGGGCTTTTTTTGTCTTTTTTTTCACTCAGGAACTGCAAGTCCTGCAGACCTTCCACAACTTACTCAACTTACTATAACCTCCGGAAAGAAGTATGCCAAACTGCTGCGAGGCATGGATTTAACGGATATTTTTCAATCCTAAGGTATCATCTCTACCATGCTAATGTATACTGAAGAACTATGCCAAAGATTAATCATGATGGATGATTCTTAAAATGCTTTCAACATTGGTTTATTTATATTTACAAAGCTGGCCAGAAAACACTTCTATAACTTAACGAAATTACTTCTTTGGGCTAGAAGGAAAATTTGTTAAATCTAAGCCCTTTTGGGACTTGACCTGCAGTTCCACACTGTTTTAACATCAAAGCAAATAAGAATAGTAAAGCAGCAGGGAAAAAAAAAAATTCCACGGGGAACAAATGAACAATTAATTTATTTAACAATAAGTATTTTGTATGAACTCTTAACAGTAGAAATACAACCTCTTTCTTCTCTGCTGATTGTTCCTTTTTTTCTTTCTTTTTTTTTTTCTTTTTTTCTTTCCTTTTGCAACAACAGCAAAAAATAGGCATGAGGATTATAAACCGCTCCGCTGGCTTTCACGCTTCCTTAACTGAAAGTACCACCTGGCGGAACGAGCTACTGATGGAAGAAGTGGGTTGCACATCTCTGGAAGCCCAGGAGCTGCAAACCCCCGGAGACCAGGTCTGTGTTGCAGGGAGGTGCCAGCACACCCCTGCTCACCCAAAAAACTCCTCCGTTGACCACAGGTCTGACTGTTCTAGTTCTGATGGTCAAAGTTTTCAAACCAAGTTTTACCAGAAGGTAAACTTCACTCAAATGAATCTCATAAAGTGTGAAGGTAATTGGATTAAATCACATGGCCTCTGCTATGGGGGTCAGACCAAATAATCCAGCATGTGTGAACCTAAGAGCTAGACTAAAGGGTAATCTAGCCCAGTGTGTCATTTTGCTCAGGCTTTAAAGTATATGTTTTACATAAAACATGATTTCACGCAAATATGAAATACTTCACAGAATTCTTTCTCACGCCCAGCCCCTTGTTCCATTCCCATACAGAGCTGCTGTGGGTTTTCACGATGAATTACGGAGTGGGTGCGAAGACGCTGGTGTTGCACCCCCGAAGGACTTAGCTAGATGTCACGCCTTGGCCTCGCAGACCTGAACTGCACCCAGCCACTCTCGAGACATGCACGAGTGAGGTCCCCCAGGAAGAGCAGCCCAAGCAGCACCTCCTGCTTTACCGATGTGCTTGTCCTGGCCGGAGCTGCCAGCAAAGGTAGTTACTGGCACCAAACACGTAACTGTATCCCCTTGTGAGCTGTACGTTGTACACGCATTACCAAAAAGCCATTAGGAACGAATGGGTTTGACTCCTTACCGATAGGGCTTACCTTGCTTGTGGGGTGAATGACCAGTTTTAACGGCCGTTGGGCATCTACACATCTTGCTGCAGGTTTCAATCCTGAAACGCACTCGAGTATTTCACTAGAAGCCTGCCATACCTGTCAGAATAACCTTGCTGACTTCAGGTCATCTGCCTGTGCCAGGAGTACTCCGGTGACTGCTTTCCAAAGGTCTAATTGTCTCTACCCTTGGTAAAACAGAATATTAATATTGTTTTGTGAAATAATAATAATGATGACTGTTATTAGATGATGATGATGAACCATCATCACCCCCTGATTGTCTCTACTGGGTTCTGGGAAATGCCCTGGCACCAGGCAAGGAAGTGGAAGAAACAGTTATGAGGAAGTTTTAACTAAAGCCATCCCTGATTAGTCTCGAACTCAACTCTCTGGGAAGTGTTTTATGCAAATTTGGGTTTGTTTCTAACCAATAATGCATAATAATTCAGCTCCTGACGTCTTTAACGAGCTCCCGCTTCTTGCCCAGCTTGTTTGGTCAGAGTATAGGGCAGCAGGTCTTGCACCCAAGAGCAGCGAAGGACTCAGTTCAAAGGTCTGTGAGTGTCGGTTGTGCGTCCCCCGCCTGCCCGTGGGAGGGGACGACTTGGGGGACCCCCTCGGCTTCTGCACTGAGACATCCCTGGGGTCCCAGCGTGACTGAAACAGGGTTCACATGGGCGGTGAGCTGGCCTGGGCACCCACGGGAAGGTAACGGGAGACTGGTTGCCCCGTGCCATGGGGAAAAACAGGCTCGGAATTATTGCTGGGTCCCCACCGCTGCACAGCATTTGGCAGGTGAACGTGGTTGGGGTTTTGAAGACAAGCCTGGGTCTGCCTTGGCCTCTGGCAAACAACTGATGCTCTACATCTTTCAAATCTGTTATTAAAGATCGGAAAAAGAAAAACAGTTAAAGCATTTGAAAAATCAAGAACTAACAAAGGCATTTGTATTAACAACATCCTTTATTCTTTTTGTCTTTAAATGCTGAGAGTGCAAGGAAAAGAAAAAAAAAAATCCTGTTTGACAATGTCTTGGATGGCACTACAGATGGGAAATAAAAAAGTTTCCTGAAACAAGCTGGAGTGCTTGTTACTGCAGTTCTCTCCAAAGTCCCAGGCTGCTTCCCTGCATACCAACCAAGACTAATGAACGCATAAAAGGGGAAGAGAATAAACAGCAACATTAGAAAATGTTCTTTTCTATGCCTGGATCAGGTGCTTCAGGCACCTTCACCATGGTAGAACAAAGCCATGGGTCATGCTTGTCATCCATCCCATCCATCCATTGCAGCAGCTCTGGGGACTCTTGTGCCCGGCTGCCTTGTTCGGTTGCAGGCTTGGACCAATTTTAGGAAAGGCCTTTGTTTTACAAAAGTGACCGTGGCTGGCCAAACTGGATCCTCATGGCATGGAAAGCAAGAAGGGAGAGGTACAACGAAAAGAAAGAAAACCGGAAGGAAAAGCTCACAGCAGCAATGAGATGTTGTGTATTGTAAGAGTCATAGGGAACACAGACAAAGCCAGAGAAAGAAGAGGGAGGTCACATTGTCCCCAGTTGCTGGTTTGGTGTCATTGAAACAAAAGTAAAATCCAGATGACAAAGGCCTGTTGATGTTGTTGCCTCAGGAGGTGGTTTGGCTTTCATTTTAAGGGGATGCCGACTCCAGTAAGTTGCTCTGCTCTCCTGCCACTTCATCACACCACAATCCACAATCTCCAAGCCTACGCAAGCACTTGTCTCCTGTTGACCAGTTTCTGACGGGCTGGTTTTGGCTCACTGGTTTTGGGTGCTGCACCGCTCCTTCTTAGAAGACCTCAATGGAATCACTGGACAGAAGGTCCTGTTGGTAACCTATTCGCTTGAAATAATCATTCTTTCTGCCTTTAACTCTTGCTGCTCCCTTCTAGGAGAGGCTGAACAGAGGTTCTGCAGTCTCTGCAGCTCCAAGTCCCCCTCGTGTGAGAGCAGTGAGGGAAGTCCATCCCCTCCATGCCACCGGCGCGTGGGCTGAGTGGTACCGCAGCAAGCCTTCCTTGCGCACCGTGATGCCTTCAGGGCTCCGGAGGAAACCAGGCTGCAGCAGAGAACGCTAGCCAGATTTATGGCTTCTGCAGGATTGCCAAGTATGTTGGGAAGATTTCCCTGCCAGATTGCAGCTTCTGTTCTTCCCCATAAATTAACTTGCCTTCAGGAGAGATGTCTGCAAACAAAATTGTTGCTAATGAGCTTATTCCCAAACATGTTTTGGAAGAGCATCCTTTCCCTTCAGCAGCACCTCCTACTCCATATGAGCAATGTTTTTATGCAGTTCAGTTTGCGATGGAGGGTTTAAGGGGTGCAGAACTAAAGGAGAACTTTTACTTGGGAAATCTGTGCCTGAGCGGTGCGTTGGGGTAAAGTGGAGACAGGCGGCACTGGACGCAGCACAAGGACCTTACACTGCCTGAGTCCCCTCCAGCCCTAAGGGCAGTTTTACAGCAGCAAAATGGCTCTTTACACGGTGATTATAAAGGGTGCCACAACCCAAGTGCAGCACAAAACTCCTGCAATAGCTGGAAGGGTACATCCTGGGGCAAGTATTGATTTTTGTTTGGGTGTACCGTGATGCGCAGAGGCAGGCCGACTCTGCACGTGAATAATTATTTCAGTTGCGCCTGGATGCAAAAAGGTTTCGGTCGGGAAACGAACACCCCAAGCCCCCCCAGCGCGATGCTGGGGCGGGGGGGGGGAAGCACGGCAGCTGCCTGGCACTACGCCCCCGGGGAACACAGCGAGTCCCTCTCCTCTCTCACTCCCAGCACTTCCAATTTCCACCAAATGGGAGCTTTTTATTAACAGGAAAGTTTCTGAGCGTGTATACCACGTTATTTTCCACTCAGATTCTCTGAAAAGAACGAGGTTGCTTAAATCCTTGAAGATTCAGTTACTACACTCAGGTGCCTTTGAAAATCCCAGGTTTATTTAACAGTATTGTGAGTTTTCTAATTTTGTCAGTCTACCCTGACTCACACGTCAGCACACGTGAATCCCCGGCAAAGAGTGGGCTGCCCCTTGGTTGAGCTGTTGCCTGAAGACAAGGAGTTGTTTTACAGGGCTTATGAAATGTCTACGTGTTTTGTTACACTTGAATTGATGAACAGGCACAAAAACAAACCCCAGAAGACCACAACTAGTCCCTTCCTTTGCTTGTGACTGAAACTGAGCGGTCCACCAAGTGAATTGGTCTTCAAACACATTCCTGGAAATTTGGGCTACCTGCGAGCTGCACCTCGGACGTTTGCCCCCCGCTCGGTGCAACGCGAAGGTGTTTGATGTGCACCAAACCGCTGATGCTTTGGTTGGAGCTGTACCTAAACCAGCTCTGTTTCCTGCTGCCCACGGCTTGTAGGTGGCCACGGTTTGGGCTGAGCTTCAAAACCTGGCTGCTCGCCCGGAGGGAGGGAGCAAACGCACTTTTATCCCCTCGCGCACCTTTAGTCTCGCTACTTCAAAACGCATCAGCACCCCCGTCCCCGTAATAAAATTGATGCATGAACCGCTGCATAAGTCACCGCTCAGTGCAGTATAGAAAGTCAAACTACACGTATAAACTAATCCCTTCAGCCCTTAAAGCTGTGTGAAATCCCTCCTTGGCTAGAGAGTCCTTTCTAGAAATGTGAAAGATTTTCTGGCTACTTTACTTTAAATGGAGATGTCTTCAGAAAAGATTCCCTAAGGTCGAGGGCGGGGGGGGAGTTAGTAAAGACAGAGAATCAAAGACCCAGCAGATAATACTGCAAAGACTTGTTATCCATATGGCTCTGAGTTGCAGTCAATTTTCTTCTTTAATAGGATTATTTCTTTGTCAGATATTTATATTCTCCTGCATGGAAAGTTTATAGAACATGCAGCACTGATATATTAGTGCCAAGCAGATTTATTCATTTAGCTGCTCAAATACTCATTGTAGCCCTGCTGGGAAGGGAAGATTTTTCTCAACTTAATAGTCTTTTTCCTTATCAGATATTCATTTAAATGGTTTGCCTATAAATACAGGACATGTTGAGACATGTATGCTATAAATATTTCAGAAGATTTATGCTTGCATTATGCATTCCTTTTGCTGGACATTATTGCAGCTACCACAGCCAATTTAAAACAAAAACAATAACTCTAGTTATTGATAATAAAAAGTTCACATGGTTTCAGAAAAGCAAAGCGCAGCCTCTCTCCCTCCCTCCCTCCCGTCGGAGGAGGGCTGCGTGTGTCTCGGCACATGGTCACTGTTCAGATATAGCCTGCGTTTTTGGGGACTTGTGGAAAAGAAATGGGTACAAGGGAGGGGATTCTGCCCCTCTGCTCTGCTCTGGTGAGACCCCCCTGCAGTGCTGCGTCCAGCTCGGGGGTCCCCAGCACAAGGAGGACATGGAGCTGTTGGAGAGAGTCCAGAGGAGGCCACAAAGATGATCCGAGGGCTGGAGCACCTCTGCTCTGGAGACAGGCTGAGAGAGTTGGGGTGGTTCAGCCTGGAGCAGAGAAGGCTGCGGGGAGACCTTAGAGCCCCTTCCAGTCCCTGCAGGGGCTCCAGGAAAGCTGGAGAGGGGCTGGTGCCAAGGGCAGGGAGGGACAGGACAAGGGGAATGGCCTGAAGCTGCAGGAGGGGAGATGGAGCTGGGCTGTGAGGCAGCAATCCTTCCCTGGGAGGGTGCTGAGGCCCTGGCCCAGGGTGCCCCGAGAAGCTGTGGCTGCCCCTGGCTCCCTGGCAGTGTTCAAGGCCAGGCTGGATGGGGCTTTGGGCAACCTGGGCTAGTGGAGGGTGTCCCTGCCCATGGCAGGGGTGGGACTGGGTGGGCTGGGAGGTCTCTTCCCACCCAAACCAGTCTACAACTCTACGGTCTCAGCTGCTGTCAGACTGGTGGCCATTCCCATCGAGCAGTCTTTGCAACCAAAGCACAAGGAGACTCAGCGAGGCTGAGCCACAGAAGCACAAGTTATCGTTAAGTTTCAGCCCCGGTATGTACACCAGGTAAATAACTCCGTATGCTCATCCCTGAACGTGGCTTTCTACTGTAGCTAAATGCATCGTGACTCCTGTGTGTTTTCCTGCCGGAGGGAGAAGCATCCTCAGAGCTGCATACAAACACCTGATGTTCAGGAGGGGAAGCTGACCTGGGTGCTAGCACCACAAAAATGTCACCCTGCATAAGTCTCAGTGGTGGGAGGAGCAGCGGGTCCTTCAGGGATGTCAGCCAGGACAGCCTTCTCATTAACGATATGATTTTATGCCTCAAGTAATTTTAGGCACCAAGCCTGCAGGCTGTGAAATATTAAACCTCACATTTTTTTTGTTCCTTCCTGAGGGTACAGTCACTTGCGGTCCCTCCTCTGGTGCCCTGGATGCACCTACAGCATCTCCAATTATTAGAAAACATCCTTAAACCTCAGCGTCGTTCGCAGTGCAGCCAGCCTGCAAAGGCTCCACCACCGTGCCTACCCGGTGCTGGGTAACAAGGGTGGCTCAGGGAAGTGTGGTGGGTGAATCCGGTGGCTTTTTCTGCAGGAATCCAGCCTAATTTGTTGACGTGATGCTCAGGACTGGAGGGGAGGCAAGGACAAAATTTGCGGCTGCGCTCTCTTGGCCACTGCTGAGCAATGAGCATCGGAGGTCCCAGCTTTGGCTGGTGGCTCTGCTCCTGACCTCCCTTGTCTCTGCACCTTTCTTTAGCCAACTACAGAGAGCTAGAAGCTCGCCCTCTGAAAGGCTGCTGTTTCTAAAACACTGAGATTTCAGACAAAAAAGTCCGTGACATTTTTTTTTTCCTTTACAAATGCATGCAGGTCTTTACTGTTGGAATGGGCTTCTCAGCAAATCTGGAGAACAGAAGTACTGGACTGTATTAGCTTTATTGTTGTTATTTGCCTGCAGAACCCCAGTGGTAGGTATGGAGTTAGGTGTCCATCTTGAATTAATGGCCTAGCGTTCCTCCCATCAGCAGAGACATAGGTTCCTTCAGAAGGCAATTAGAACAGGATTCATTCTCCCCTGAAGATGCCTATGTATATATTTACTATAGCCTATGTGACCTGGCACACAAGGTGTGATAAATTTAACTCTCAGATACCAGAATGAATAACACAGAAAAAACACCAGGATAGACTAGAATAACTAGAGTGAGACCCCAAAACAAGAACAAGACGCTGAATAGTCTCATCATCTGCATGGTATTTAAGAGCTCTGAAAAACCCCCACTCAGTATTTTTTCAGTCTACGTGGTTTTTTTTAGATTGGCCATGAAATGTAGAGCTGCTTCCAAACACTGCAGAAATTGAACCGAAATAGCAGGAGCAAACAGCAGGAGTCCAAAGGAGACCATTTCAAGAAGGGCCCAAGGTTAAATCTTTACTGGTGGAAGTTGACTGATGGGAAATTGAAAATGCAAGGTGACAAGCGGCGTGCTTTTAAGTAAATCAAAATTATTACTGACACCTTGCTTTAATTTTAAAGCAGTGACATGTCTGATCTTTCTCAATGTGCATTTCAGAGTGGCCGTGAACACTCGTTGCTTTGGTTCAAAGTTGTGCAGGTAAAGGTTAACTGGTCCTCTCAAGCGCACAGCAGAAAGGCTTTTCATCCTGATAGCCTACAGGTTCTTGAGATATATATTCTTCATAGATTTTTTTGTCTTTTTTAATTAACTTCCTCCTTTCACAAACACTAATTCCACTAAGTCTGCGGGGGAGGTACTAAGGCTGGGTTTGGTTGATAAGATGTAGACACGTGCGTGGTGCCCTTTGAGATCCCCTTAGGTGCTGCATCTTGCTTGCAGCTGCTGGTCAAGCTCAATGTGGGCTTTCTGCAAGTGCCGAGTCCCATCTGCTGGCCCTGGGAGATGTCCTGGACTAGCAGACATCCACCATGAACAGCAGCAGATTCCTGCGCTTGGATTTTTAATTGTGCCGGAGTATCACCACTGGGCATGGTGGAACCACCCGTGCTGTCAAACAAGGTGCAGAAGGGCACGGTGTGTTTGACCACAGCAGTATCTCCAACCCCACATCTCCTAGAGCCATTTACTGACCAGAAAAGACTGGCCAGAACTCATTCTCCGTACTGCCCCTACGTCTACAAGCCCACACAAAGCCTACGTGCCCAGGAGGTGCCCAGTGGTGCCCAGTGCCGAGCTGATCACGAAACCCAGGGCTTGAGTAGACCATAGAGATTGAGATGTATTTCCAGCACTACGGCTGAATTTAGACATCTTATCTTACACGGCTGTTGCCCTTGGTACCTCCACGGTGACTAAAAGGAATCGCTCAGTCTCCGGGGAGCCATTCTGTTACCGTTAATTAGGAATACATCCACTTAACCCCTCCCTAAGCTCTCCCCCGTGACAACGGGGATAATAACTTAAAATTGTACCTGACTTCTGCTGAGCCTGCACCTGATCCCAGGCTAGGGGAAGCTATTTAGCCTGGGTTTAGCTGGACAGCTTTAGTCTTACGTCCGGTGATTTAGAGAGGTATTGAGAGAGGCGTCCCCCCCGCCACTCCAGGGGTGTATTGCCTAGGCTGGAAAACAAAATAAAAAGGCACGCACACCCCAACGTGGGCTAAAGTCTCTGTTCTGTTAACACGTGTTCTTCAGAGACATCCGGACCTCACTTTGTTTTCAGGATGTTGGGGGAATCCACCCTTCTATGAGCGGTTTGTCCCAGCAATTAATTACACTTGCTGCTAAAAGCATAGGGATCACTTCTAATCTCTTCTTTTTTTTTTTTTTTTTGGCTTCAGCTTCCAGCCATGGTCCTTTCCACCCCTTCTCTGCGAGATTTAACGACCATGAAGTTGCAATACTCATCTGCCGTAATCAAATCGCCTCGTGACCCGCTTTTTTCAAAAAGTTGACTTCGAAAAGTGAATGCAACAGAGAATTTTAAAGCACAAAAAGGTACCGTTTCCAGCCCCCCCGGTAATTATCGTGGTGCTGCCACCGGTTTTCAACCTCTTCCATCTTTCAGAAAGAGAGAGCAGGTTTGTGTCAGAGCTCTTGGTGCTCTCGGGGGGGACAAGCCAGGCCACCACCTCCTTTTCTTTTTCTTTTTCTTGCTGAATAGTAGCCCAGTCTTGGAGAATTGATTCCTCCCCCCCCCCAACTTTCAGGAAGTTTTCAATTAGATGCAATTAATTGAAGTTAGCTTTTTAAAGATTTTAATTATTCTTTTTAAAAGCAAAACAAATCAAAACTAAGTTTTAGTTCAATTAAACTAAAGGTTTTTAATTGGATGAAGGGAATGTCATCTAAACTATAATAATATTTGTCCTGATTGCAAAATGGTTTAGTATCTGAGGAAATGGGAGCAGCTGATGGGAACAGGGTTTGCATCCTTGGTTCTCTCGTGTGCAAAATATTTGATTTTTCACTAGTTTTTCTGGATAGCCAGGAGACTGCCTATGTTGCCAGGTGGCTAATTCGAGCAGGGTTTCACTGGTGTCTGCTTTAGATGGTAAGAGATAAGAAAGAGTCGTTTCAAGACCAAATAAATCCATTTTTTTCCAACTGTGTCTCATGGTTCCCAAGTACGAAGGAAAACAATTCTGACAATGAAGAAATATCTCCCTCCATGACAAGCTGTATTTTCTTTTCAGTGCTAAGGCTGTGACTCTTGCCCTGTTTTTAATGACTATGGCAAATATGCAGAGCTTTGAAAATTGTGAAAAAAAAAATTGCAGATGAAATGTGTAATGATTCAGACAAGACCCTATTATCTTAATCCAATTTCATTAGCAGCAATATAAAATTGTTTCTACTTACTCAGGCTTTCTTCTTTAATGACATTTGGTGATCTGGAAAGTTAAATGTTTGTTTACAAACACTGATCAAAGGCATCTAATTCTGTAGATCATCTCACGACCCGATCCTGCAATCTGTTGACTTCTCAGGCTCCAGTTTGGCACTGAGTCACGGCAAGGAGAACTGTCCCACCAGGTCCTGGGTGTCCACCTTGGTCTCACCCATGCCAGGAGGGGACACGCTCTGCTCTTGGTGGCTTTGCAGTGACACTGGAACAGGGGACAACTGCACTGGAGCAAGGGACCAGGGATAACAACCCTAGGAGCAGGGAAAGGTGGTGGCAGCAGTCTCCTGGCATGGGTAGTGACCAAGAGTTGGTGGCTGTAGCACATCATGCCATGTCCAGTGGCTTGTTGCGCCTAACACGGAGATGGACACGGCCATGTCCAGGCAGGAGGGAAGGCAAAAAAATCTCTTCTCGCTTATTTGGGGGAATTCCAGCTCAGTGCAAGGTCTGGAAAAAGAGCTGGACCAGAGGAGTTTGTGGTGGGAGGGCCACCATTGCCGTTGCATCATCTCTCCATCCCTGGTCCGGGGGCAGGGTGTCCCCACGGTCTGGCAGAATGCTGGGACACCACCCCTGGGGAAGGGGCTCCCAGTGCGTCCCTTGTCACCCCCTCCCACCGTGCCCTCTCAGGCTCTGCTCCAGCGAGCGGAGACATCCTCCCAGCCCGTGCTAAAAGATGTGCTTAGGCTACACCAATTATTATGCTTCCAGCTCACGCTGCTCCTCCTTGGTTACTAAAATATTCATGTCTGGCGCAGGGTGCTGGGAGGCCGGGTAGCACATTGTCAATATAAAGTGATACTGAATTTTACATGCCTACTTTCTTTTTTCTTTTTTCTTTCTTTTCTTTTTTTTTTTTTTCCTCCCCATGGTCCAAACATTATAAATTTGGTATTGCCCAAATAAAGAACCAGCGTTTCATTCCAGATTTGAGAAAGGGTGTAATTTGTTGAATCAGATAAACCATCCCTTCTTTCAAATTATGTTCAGACACTTAAAATTAACATATACATTAACCTGCCTTGTCATTACATTGGAGGAATGACTTTCCTTTTCTTACAAACATTTTCATGGCTTTGTAGTCATTCCTACACTGTCTCTGAAGTTTTTTCATGGAAAAGGAGGTGATGAGGTGGGGAAAGCTCACTGGGGGTAGCCGTGGGGTGATGTTCAGAGCCCGGGGGCGGCTATTGGGGCAACTCAGAGCCCCGCACACCCCGCGGGGAGGCTGCAGAGCCGTCCGCAGCCGGGGCAGCCACAGCCTGAAGCGAGTCGTGGAGTGACTCTCCAACAACAAGAGTAAATGTCTGCAATAGCAGCCCGGGACCAGTGTCTTTCTCTTATTTCTCTGGTTTCGACTGGAACTCCCTGCAGAAAAACCTGCTGTTCACGCTCATGTCTCTGCAAGAAGCGGTTTTGCTGGGAAGTTCTTCCGAGTCAAAGTGGAGAGCAAAGCAAACCAGGGATTTAATGCAACACTGAGAACAGAGCTAGGCTCATCCACCTTCCCGTGCCGCCACGTCTGCTGACACGTTCGGGCCTTAAAGCAGACATTTGCCATGTGTTTCGCACGTTAGCAAATCCTGCCACTCAAGGTGCTGCCGAAGTGCCGTGGTCCCACTCTTGACCCCACCAGCATCCTGCTGCACTGTCCCCCGGTCTCAGAGAAGAGGGAGAGGGTGCGCAACGGCTGGTGGGCTCCCAGAGCTGACATTTGTTGGAGAGTGTTCAGAGAAGGACAACAAAGCTGGTCAAGGGTCTGGAGCACAAGTCTGCTGGGAGCGGCTGAGGGACCTGGGCGTGTTCAGCCTGGAGACGAGGAGGCTGAGGGGAGACCTGATCGCTCTCTACAGCTACCTGAAAGGAGGGGGTGGTGAGGTGGGGGTCGGTCTCTTCTCCCAAGTAACTACCGAAAGGACAAGAGGAAATGGCCTCAAATTGCTCCAGGGGTGGTCTAGGTTGGATATTAGGAGAAATTTCTTCACGGAAAGAGTGGTCAGGCATTGGAACAGGCTGCCCAGAGAGGTGGTGGAGTCCCCATCCCTGGAGGTGTTCAAAAACCGTGTAGACGTGGCACTTTGGGACATGGTCTAGTAGACACAATGGTGTTGGGTTGATGGTTAGACTTAATGATCCTAGAGGTCTTTTCCAACCTTAAAGATTCTGTGATTCTATGATCCTTGCCTACTGAAAGCACAGGCATGTAGACTTCAAGAAATGGGTAAATTCACTCATAGAATCATAGACTGGTTTGGGTTGGAAGGACCTCAAAGCCCATCTAAGTTCCAACCCTCCACTAGACCAGGTTGCCCAAAGTCCCATCCAACTGTAAATACTTCTGGAGAATTCTGCAAGTACAGCAAAAAGCTTGTTCCCTCCAGGCCCAAAGTAGATTTACAGCTCGTGAGAGAAAAACTCCACTATATCTCCTTGTGGTCTGAGGGACCCGAACAAATCAGCCAGGAGTCGTCCAAGGGTAAGAAAACTCAACCTGCTGCTCTGCTTGGAGCTTCACCCCCAGCCAGGACAGCATCTCCTGTCCAAGTGACGCTTGAGGTCTCAGGATGAAGCCCAGGTATCTTCATGTGTTTGATCAAACAGCACAACGTGCCACCAGACGGGGGTAACGCTCGGAAGGTTGTTTGATTTTTCTCTTGGTTGCTACCCATGGACTGTCTTGGCTGGGGCACCACCACCAGCAGCCGTAGCAGAGCACATTGGCAAATTCAATTGCTGTTCCACAATGGAGCCAAAACCTGGTTTCATCCCAAAAACGGGGTGAAAAATGAATAATTCATAGATTTCTTGAAAAGAAAATGTTGTGAAGGTATTCGATTTACTCACACTGTATTGCAGCAAAGTCAGAACGTTTTCTTCTGACTTTTACATCTGGACTTTTGCGTTATACTATCAGGCGGAACATATGCAGCTTTAAAGCATGATACACGAAAAAAGTCAAAATATTTACAGCACAGCCAAAAACTTTGCCACATTGAAACACGACCGAAATAAAACATTGCGATAATTTCCTGAGCGTATTCTCTAAAATGCAAGATGTTTCAGTGAAATACTTGGATAGCCTCAAATCAACAGTTTCTGATGTTTGAAAGGGGGAAAAAAACCCCTAAAAAACCTATTTTTATAGTGCGTTTTGTAAACAGCAGTGTGGCTTTCGGCAGAAAAGCAGCCGGAGCCTGGCTCTGCCTCCTCGGCTCTGGGAAACGAACCGCTTTTAAAATAGAAAAACTTCCTTAGAGAGTTGCGGTTATGCATTGAAACCCTGCCTGTTCCTAAAGAAGATTTTTTTTCATAAGGCAATGCCCATTGCTAGAAAATATCTAAGTTCATTTCTTTTCTTTCTTTGCAAGATGAGACTCTGCAGATCCCAGCCTCAGGAAAGCCGCCCAGAAAATCCTGCTGCTTACAAACTGATGTGTACGGAGCTCTGCCCTCAAAGCAACCCCCGCGACTGGAATTATATTTATTAACGAGATTTTGCTACTCCAGTGGACGTGAGCTGGGAAAGCCAGGAGAAGTCTACGGAGACCTATTTCTGTGCAGTCCCAGCCCAAAATGCAGCTCAACCATCCCCAGCCATGACCCCCAGGCGCTTGGGTCCGAGGTTGCTTATCTATTCCAGCGACGACGTTGTCGGCTCCCGCAAATCCCTCAGCGCTCCAGCCTGCTTGAAACCAGCTGGAAATAAAAGCGGACCCAGCGGCAACGCTCCGTGCCCAGGAGCGACTCCAGCGATGGCGCTGGGGTGGATCCCGACCCGTCGCTACCTCCCAGTCGCTGCGCTCCTGGGCAACTGCCAGGAT
>VXBL01001597.1:203546-298396 GCA_013400195.1 Aramus guarauna | reverse complement strand
CAAAACCGTCATGGAGCCTCCAGGAACCCAGTTCGACGCCAGACGGGACACTGAGCGCCTAATGATGGGGAATGCGGGGAAACAAAGCCGAGGGGGGAAAAACAATCTCCGATCACCTGTGAAGCCATGATTTTTAAAAAAAAACAACCATCTTCTTCCATCCAGCTTCCAGGTATCCGTCTCAGAAAGGACGCCGGGAAAGTTGCAGATTCGCCACCTTCTGCGTCCCACCGGCGTTGCCCGCGGAGCGCTTCCCTTCCCTGCGTCTGCGCCGGGATTTACCGAGCGCCTCGCTAACGCTGCCGGCGCTCACCCCGCAAACGGTTGCGCCCGGTTTTACCGTCGGTCTTGCTAATGGCGGCTCGTGCCCGCTCACGGCAGCGGGCGGGAGCATCTGCGTGGGGATTTGCAGGATTCAGCGTTAGGTGCCAGCGAGGAGAGCTGGAGGAAAGGACCCTCGGTGAGCTACAGCAGGAATGACACCATCACCTCTGACCGCAGAAGAAGACACCTGATGCTTCTTCCCAAGGGTTGGAAGGACTTGGAGATGGCATTACTCTAAACTCGTTCCCGTCCTTCCACGTGTGAGCAAGTCCTGCCGACGTTTTGCCTGCTCTTGTTCTGGGTGGCATCGCGTGTTTCGGCAGAAGATGTCAGAGCGAGTGAGCACGCACTGCAAAAACGCCCAGAAGCTCAGGAGAAACGTTTTAAAAAAACCCATCCAGTCTTTAAAAATGTCAAGGAGGGAATCAGACACGCGGCAGTCCTACCTAAGCCAGTTTGTAAAAGAGCTGGCTCTGGGGAGGGGTTGGTGAAAAGATGCTCCTGGGAAAAAAATCTAAAGACAAAGCTACTAAAAGAAGAGGCTCGATGGAAAGCACTCTGCAGCGAGTAATCCTGCTCGGAGCTGCATGACTGTCTCTGTGTTTCTCCAATTTTTGGTTGCCTCTTAGTTGGGAACTACCAGTTCCCAAACACGAGGGTGCGCAAACGGCCGGACCATTTTACGGGCTACGATGGTCCTCGCTCCTTGAGCCCCGACACCACAAACCCTACGGGAAAATTTCGGCAGCATCCACGTGGAGCCCTAACTCATGACGTTATCAAGATCATATGCAAGAACAACGAGCAGATGATCTTTGCCCTTCCATAAACTAAAGAGCTTCTCAAAGAGACGGAATCCTTTCCCCAGAAGCGATCTTCGAAGAAGTCCACAAAGATGCTGAGCCAGGGAGCCCACCACCTTTTGAACCACTGATATTGCTCCATTTCTAGGTCTGGGAGCAAAAAAAAAAGGGAGGGGAAAAAAAAAAAAAGAAGAAACATCCCTTTTTTTCAGCTGCTGGGGTTTTTTTCCCCACCTGTTTATGGCAGCCTTGTTGTATTGATTAGCTAATGATCTTCCATGGTAACATCGAGCTCCACAAGCCCGTCTTGCATTGACAGATGTCTCATTAAATTTTGCCCGGATTGTCCGTGGCCGAGATAGTCACGGGTTATAAATGTTCTGACAGTTGAAGAATTTGTCAAAAATCCAAACAAATTCTCAGCCAAGCTCAAATAAATAGAGCATCAGAAAAAAATCTGATGTGGGAGATTTATGCTAAAAACCTCATTTGAGTTTTGCAAGTTATGGAGGTCGCATGTAAGGTGAAATTTTAAAAGGAATGCTTGCTACTAATTAGATATTGTGCTAAAATCACCCTCAAAGGAAGGTTGGGAATGTCTCCAAGGCTCCTTAGGACAACGACACCCAAATTTAGTGGCACGTAGCTCAGGGGAGGTGAAGGGTACAGCTGAAGGAGAATTTAAAAAAAACCCCAACCAACCCTAAAACTCAAGTGTTTCTACGGAATAATTTAGTTTTACTAAATGCTGAACTTAAATGGAAGCAGAAATTTCTTCCTAATTTAATCAGAAAGGGGGTTGGGCTGAGCCGACGGGGTCGTTCCTTCCCGCAAAGTACGCGAGGACTTGGTTCGGCGCGGACCTTGGCCTTGGTCTGCAAGCGTTAATCGATTTAACCGGGCTGAAAATAGCTACGCTTCGAACGGCAGAAGAAAAGCCGCGCTCCCGGGAGCGCCAGATCAATCCGCGGAGTTTCAAGGGCTTAGCGTTGAGTCGAAGCCGAGATGCCCGACCAAAACGAAGAGGCTACCGAAGCGCCAGGACGCTACGACGTTCGTGTCCAAACCAAAGAAAATCCAACTGGAGAACCTCTTTGCGGCTCATCTGATTTTAGGCAATTTGGGATCGTTAGACGCTTGCTCCTGGATTAGCATTCCGCGATTAAAAAGCCGCAGTCCTGGGGGCAGTTTCTGTTCCCAGCTATCCTTCTGCAAATCCAGGGGAAGAGCTATTTCATAAACGATGAGCGAGAGACAAATTTGACCTTACGTTCCTATTTCAACAACGTCAATCTCTGCAAATCCGGCCGGGGAGCTATTCAAAAGCTGCATTAGAGCTTTCTTTTTCCGACTTAAAATGGAGGGAGTGATTTTATAGGGTCTAACAGCTGAGCCGGGTCTTCATCGGGAAAGATTTGTGCGTTTTATTTTTAGGAGCTGTTTGTGGTTCCAAATCTTTCAGAACTGGAAAGCTCACCCGGCCATGCAAACAAGATTTCCTCCCTCTCGAGAATTAAAATCTTAGTAAATTGAATAACAAGGCATTTTCAAAGGAGCATTTTCACAAACACACTAGAGTTCCTAATGAAGCATTTGAATTCCTCCTTGACATCTGATTTCCTTTCCGGCACCGGGCCGTAGAAAAGAATCTGAATTATTACTTCTGTTGCAGTGCCATTTTACTCAAAATATTTTATTCGGAGATTCACATATAATTACCCACCTAATAAAAGGAGCTATTAGGTTGTAAAGATCCTATCCTTTCCATGCTCTTTTAAAATTATGACCCACTCAAGCTTGAAATCAAAGGCAGAGCTGAATGGAATAATTCATCTGAAACTCTCTTATTGGGTTTTGCAGCCTCCTAACTGATAAATATGCAAATTAGTTCCCTTTTGGTGATTCAGCTGCATAAACAGGGATTAACGCTGAATGCAGCTGAAAATTTAGCAATAAAACGGAGGCACACAAAATTTAGTCAATCCAGCCAGTTATCGTCAATAAACACCGTAACGCGCAGCTAAAGCACTAGGACGAGGAGAGGGAATCCCTAACGACGGTTCTCGGTGTCCTGCCGCTCTCCGCAATTCCCTTGCCGTTCTCACGGATTACTGCCGATCTCAACCAGGAAATACTACGCTTGCAGAAAAACCCTCCTAATTAATTTAAAAGTTATTTACCGGCCTCTCTGGTCCTTCCCCCAGGCTCGTGTCCTGCCCGCGGGAAGCACCCAGCACCTTCCACCCCTTCGCCCTCCTCATCCTCTGCCCGTCGGCATCCCAGGGGGACGGGTCCTCGGACCGGAGCCATCCCGGGGGATGCCAGGGGGGATGGAAAAGGCTCGGGGCAACTTCAAATCCGGTTTTTCTCTCTGCTCCGGCTCGTGGCGGCCCCAGCGGCGCTTCCCAATGTCATCACGGGGCGGGCTGGCGCAAAGGCCACCCATACGCAGACATGTTTCATCACAAGCTTTAGCATGTAATGACCGCGTGTCAGAGAAGATTGCGCATTACGTCCTCTTTTTGCAAGTGTACGCTGGCTGGCTGGCAGCAGGCCACCAATGCAGGTTTTTTTCTTTTTTTTCTTCTTCTTTTCTTTTCTTTTTTACATTCCTGGTTCTCTGTTTGCCATACGTAAAACATTAACTACGGGAGGATTTACAACCGCTTGCTAAAAATGGCTGAATTTAACAGCAACTTGCTAATCCCCACCGCTCGCGTGAGATGAGTGACGGAGGCGACAAAAGAAATTAGTAATTTGTCTTTTCATTTTGTGCTGTTGGGAAAACTTCCGAATTTTTGGTGTGGTGGTGTGATTATTTGCTATGGGTGTTTTTGTAGTCAGTAATTACGTATTTAAAAAAAAAAAACAACCAGCAAAGGAGTGACCTACAACACTGTCTCATTAGCGGCATGGTCTATGTTTAAAAACATACTTGAATGAGGTAAGACTAGATCTATACAAAGAGCTACAAACCTCTACGGAGTAAAACATGAGTTAGTCCTGACAACTTGAGCTCTACGAAGACTAGTAGATCAAAATGAGCAATCCGGTGGCATCAGCTACGACTCCGCAGTGATGATGTCATTCGCCGTGCCACGCTTCCGTCACTTTAGACACCAGATCTACAGTTCTGTAACGTTTCCATTATTATTCTTTCCTTTTTCTTCTTTTTAATCATTCCTTTTCGGACTTTGCAGGAATCTTCCTTGCGCTGAAGGAGTGGTACCGGGAACAAGATGATTTTATGGAGTGGCGGACGTGGGTGGTATGTGTGAAATCCTGGTATGCTGCAATGCTCCGGGATAATTATCGCTTCATCAAGAGCTGTTAGAAGGCTGAGCCTGTGATAGCGTTGAGTTGCTTCATTAGCCCCTCCAAACTGGCCATCTGTTCGCTCAGATCATCCTGCTCATAAACCTGGGGGTGAACAAACGCACACAGGTAAGTGGGCAGCGGGATGGGAACCGAACCCCTCCATCTCCAGAGCCCGCGACAGGGACCACGGCAGGGACCTCCTGGGGACACCGGGACACCTCAAGGATGACACGCTCAAGGATGGGCTACCACGCTGGACAGCAAAGCCTTACCGGGCTCAACACGCGAGCTGAAACCCAGAGGTGACCGTGCTAGAGCAACGTTAAACATTAACGACCCTTCCCCGTGTCCCCAGCGCCCTTCCTTCCGTTGCACGCGGCCGTTCTTGGGGGGGACCAGGAAAACATTTTTTAGCACCCAACAGAGACATCGAATGCTCATCTAAACATGTCCTCTCGCAGGCTGAGAGGCTGCAACAGTTCGTTCAGCAATTAGCTGAACTTCTCAGCCCTTGCTAGTGGTTGGGAATTTCTACCATCACCTCTAGTGGGAGCAGAGGACTGGGAACAGTTTCCAGCCCAACTGGGCTGGACGAAAGTAATCCTTTGGGATACGGTCAAGTGAGAACCTGCAGCAAAACCTAAAATCACCATTCTTGGGAACCACCGACCTCAAAAATTACCAAGGCAAGAGCAAGAGGAGTGATCCTCTGCTTTCAGACCCTGAGAGGGAGCTCAAAGATCCGTTATTTATGTGGGTTTTACCCAGTAAAAGATCTGACACTGCTGTGTAAGTCCCTGAGGTGGGACGGAGTAGGAGGCTTAGAAGAGCACCTGCAAAGTCAAGCTTAAGAAAAAAATAAATCCCCCAACTGTCAACCTCTCTCGCCAAATTCTGACCACCTGATGAGCTTGTTGCCTGCACTGTTATTGCCGGTAACGGCCCTCACACTTAGTGGGGCTGGAGCAGTGTCTCTCCTAGGACCTAAATCATGCTGCTGTGATAAAATAAGGTACCGAGAGCTTTGTCTTATCAAATGTCCCCTGTTAAATTACTCCTTATGGCAGCAATTTTGCCACAGAGGGCATTTTCCTTCCCATTCCCGCACCAGGAGGAGATTCCATGTCTCTTACACCGTCCTGCGTCCCCTTCTCTCAGCAAAACATGAGAATCCTTCTGCGACTCTATGCGGAAGTATATTTTGATGTCATTGACAGCGAGAAGCAGGAATCAAACACCATTCTCCTGCATTCATCAGCCAGCGGACCCCAACCCTCCATGCCCACGTCTAAAGCAAATCTTTTTTTCTTTCCCTTTAGCCAGATGGAAAATGTAAAAGGATTCACTAACAAGATGTTGGACAAAACACTGTTACAGCACCTAGCAAAAAAAATCTCTGGTGCAAGTAGATGAAAAGAGGTGATGTACAAAATGTATTTAATATATTCCCTTTTTTCCCTTATGCCTTTTCTTTTGTCCAGTTTCATCTTCTGGATCACGTGAGACCTCTCTCTACAAGAGTCTTAATAGGAGTGAAAAGATTATTCTAATTTCACCACCTTTTCAGTTTCACTTATCTACTTCTTCACTGTTATTTTTCTCACCATTATCTGGTATTACTATATACTCATTTTTCCTGCCGAAATTATTTTCTTCCCTTATCGCACTTCTTACCCCGCTTTCTCTTCTCCCAGTACCTCAGGATGCCCAGGAGGGGCTGTGTGAGTTGTCCCGTGCATAATATTAAACACAGAATTTAAGCACTCGCTTAAAGTCCACGCTTAACACATGCCAAAGTCCATTAAAGTCAACAGAAAAGATTTACCGGCTCCCAGAACTTTCCACTGGCTTCCTAAGAGCTATCGGCTACGGCGTAACGCCTTAGGTAAGGAGGCACGGACCGTTATCTAAAAATTAAGGTGCGGATTGGGGATTAGAGAATATAACTCGATGGCGACGAGGCTTGCAAGTAGGCTGGTTCTGAAAGAGGGTTCTTACGTTTGCCGAGTCCTCCGTCTGCTTGTGACCCTCTTCTGCGACCTCCGGGGCCGTGGGCACCGAGACGGGCAGCAGAGGCGACCTGGCTTTCCCTGCCAAGCCGAGGGATGCTGTTTTAACCTGAGCCTTGGGGAGGTTAGGCCCTGGAAGAAGAAATAGAAGTCACGGTGAGAACCTATAGGTATGAAATGTTGAGATTATAGGCAAAATGCAGCTGGTTTTCCCATCGCTGCTTGTGTTTGCAGCCGTGAACCTACGGTCCCCTTCCTAGACAGACACTACTTCTTCCTGGAGGAGCATCAGAGCCAACCCAAACGCTTTCTAAAAACTCTTCAATTATATTTCATGACCTCCCCTCCCGAAAGAGGACTCGCAGTCGCAGCAGGTTGGCAGTTTTCTGTTGACCATACCATGCAGAACGCTCTTCTGCAAAAAAACCAAAAGCTTTCACACGGCGACTTAAATTTTCCTGGGAAAAATACCTACAAACCTGGTGCTCCAGGAAGATAATGAAAACCTGGGCTCCATGGCCCCTGCCTGGCAGGGAACTGTCAGTTTGATCTTGTGTTTGAGGGAGAAAAGGAGACCGAAGAGCAGAAGGCAGTGGTCAGGCTGGGGGAACGGCGGTTCATTTCCATGGTTCTCCTCTGGTTTTGTTTCTAAGTCCCTCAAGCCAACGGCAGCCCTCCAGGTGAGTCAGTGAACAAGCTAAACCAAAAATCGTATTTCAACTTTCTCAAAAAAATAAAAATAAAAAAAAATAATTTCTTTTTGACTTTTTATTCCAGCTTGGGAAGAGGAAAAAGAAAATCAAAACAGATTTTTTTTTTTTTTTCTTTGACAGAAAGGGATTTCCCTTTTTCAGCAGCTCTGCAAAAGAGGTGTCAGCCGCAGCACTGTTTGAAGGGCTGCTTTTTAAAGACGCATCAACTGAGACGTCTCAGCTCTCTTCTAGAGGAAATGAAAAATTCTTTTTTCTCTTTTAATGATTTAAAACATCAAAGAATTAGATCTTTGCCCTGGACAATCTGCATCCACTCAGCGCAAGGTTCCTGGCTCTATGCAGGACGCTGCTGGAGACGTGAGGGCCATCGGTTGAAATAGAGGCACCCAAGAAATTGGTTTTAAGTACATGGGGATATTTTTAAAAGTAAAGTTGCTACACAAAGCCAAACATGTATCTCATGCATCATAGATTCAAGGCCAAAAATGGGGACGGCAATCTCAAGCTCGCTTGCAGCCAGCGTCATCCTGCTCCCCGTAGAGCTACGGCTTGAACATCCCCACGACCCACAAAAGGCCAAACTCGTCCCGGTGAGTGTCTTTGGCACTTCTTTCAGCCACCTAGGTCCCCAAAATTTATGCTTCCTGCTTTCTATTGCCATTGAACCACTTTGAGGCCTACTCGTGCCCTAAGGCAAGTTTTATGCTCGTATCTTTAGATACGCAATCTCCAGGCCGATACTTGCTTGGCATCGCCTACCAGGGACTGTCAGATCCCCCCACCGGGTAACAGCAGGTCCCCTCTGGCACTGGGGATCACTTTGGAGTCTCACAGGGCAGGATTCCATCTCCCATGGGACTTGGGCACAATTTTTATGCTGCTCATTGGACTCCCGTTGGAATAAAGAAGACAAATCATAAATAAATAGCTTTTTTCTATGTATTTCCTCCACTGTGACCTTTTTTCTATTAATGCGTACCACGATAATGACTATAGCAACAGCCATCGCCGCCGATCCTGCTTATTAGAGGTATTAAAAGGCATCAATAAGTCAAGTTTTTTGTTGGCATCGCATCAGAATTGGACCCAGAAAAAGAAAAAGAAGTCTTGAGACTCCAGCCATAAATTGTGCATAGTGGAAGGGGTGTCCCAAGGACGAGCCACGGGACAGGTTGGTACGAGGACGCCCGTGGCCCTGGAGGTGAGACACAGGGACCAGAAGCGTGGGAGATGTCTCCAGCCAGATGGGACGCACATAGGCTCCTTCCAAAATCAACATCTCAGGTCACAAACCCACCCAGCTTCCACGTGAAACCAAACCGTCTTTTCATGAATCTGAAGTTTAACTACCCATTTGTTTTCTCCATCACTGGATTCCCACCTGATTACCTCTCTCTTCTTACGGATCAGTAACATATCATGAAAGCAATGCTCCCGAGCCCGGAGCAGCAACGCCTGGAGAATAACTCCAGCGTAGGAAGGTAGGCAGCTGCTGCAGCTCCCCAAATCCCACCAAATCACCGCAGTCCTGACAGCTCTCGGTATTCTTCCAGCGAGTAGCCAAGAGACAAGAGCTGCAGATTAATTTTCCTGTATTTCAAAAGAATTGTGTTTACATTTTTAATTAGTTGAAGGCAGAGAAAACACAACGGAGCAGAAGAGAGAACAAAAATCCCTCCCGAAATCCAGTTGCCAAGAGCCTGTTCATTAAAAAGAAGTTCCAGTAAAGGCATTAAGATGGGGGGCAGAGCGGGAGAGACTCACCAACACCCTTTCTGTAGGGCTGAGAAGCGCAGATAACTCCCGTTTAGCTGAAGCTATGAAAGTGTGAAAGCTCAATACAAGCTAAAAGAGATCGCCATAAAGATACACTCGCTCTTCCAGCTCCAGTTTAATAGCTAAAAGACTTCTTTAATAACTGGGCCTTCAGGCTCCCCTGTATCTCGGAGTAAGAGTAGAAGATACAGCTCTCCCCAAAGATTCCATCTTCTAAGTGCTGCACATTCAAATTGTGGTTTATTTATTTTTTTTTTTTAAAAAAGGAAATGTTTTTCACTTCCATTTCTTAATAAAAAAAAAAAAAGCTTATTTCCAAAGAAGCGTGTGTTGGGGGGGAAATATGCACACACCGACACCCGAAACGTGCGCCTGGCACTTCAACACCGAGAAACGCAAGAACCTGAATCTAAAAAAATAAAGCGAAGAACGGGCAGCATCACAGGCAAATTAACTCTTAAGCTGCCCGGCGCACAGATTTTAGCTTCTCAACACTTTTTTTCCCCCAGCCCTTGGAAAACACCTCCACAAACTGCAGCTCCGGCGCCGGCAGCTGGCACCGGTGGTATTTCTATTCCAGTAGCACCTGCGTATCCTGCTAAAGAGAGATTTATCCGATTCCTGTTCCAGGGAATCTGGATTGCGTCCTGGGGTATCACTGCGACGTGAAGAATAAATAGTAAGATACAGCCGCCGCAGAAAATTGCATCCAGGCTGTTTATTGCTTAGGTAATGGGCCCAAATAGGCTTTTTTTTATACAAGTGACTTCGTGTCGCGACTTGTTTGATTTTCATGGGCTGGTGGAGAAGTAAATATTTGAGGCGGTGGTGAGGAGCTCATGCGAAATGCAGAGTGTGTTGCAATTGTAATTTTCTAAATCCCGTGGTAAAAATCATGTTTCTCATATGTAACTCATTAATTGTAGTAATTGGACTTAAAGACCCACTTTTCTGCACAAAGACAGATGTTCCCTCCTGGATATTGTTAATGGGAAGCCGTAACGGTGATTAGTAAGTTCAGTTTGTGCATCTTTTTGCCTTTTAGCTCGCGAGAGCAACAGGCAAATCCTAACGCTCGTAACTAAAATGAAGCTGAGAAAAATCTTCCTCATGCGTAGCTGAATATTTCAAGTTCTTCAGCAAACGTTCTACAGCAGCGACCGTTTTCCAAGGTAATGCCTGTAAAACATGATTAGTGCAACAGTTGAGCCCTCTTCCCCCAAAAGGAGGTGAAGAAGACCAAGCAGGTCTCTCAATGACAATTCTGGACGCAGAAGGTTGACGCGCTACGTAAACTATTTCATGCAAATGAGTAGCTCATTAAATTAAAATTGCTTTGGTTTCTAACGTTCTCCAACTCAGTGGGAGTCTCACAAGTGAAAAAAGAGGAAACCTTGGAACTGGGGCCGCAAGAGGCAGAAGATGCCAACATCGATCAGGTCTAAGTATGAGCAGGCCCAGCATGGATTTACTGTTTAAAACTTTCATTTCCTCAGCAGAGAAGTTATTAAACACTTCATGGGCTCATTAGTTAAATGATATACGGCTACCAGGTGCAAATCCCAGCTACCGCCGCCTCTCCGAGGCCCATGCTGAACTCATTGCAGTAGTATCTTTGGTATTTCAGGAGAATTGCACATCCAGGCAATCCTGCGTCAAGCCAAAAAGAAGCAGTTTTCGACATCTTATACGCATTTGTGCGCATCAGGCCACATGTCATCATGACGGACACCAAGTAAAACCAATACAGCAGCCATCCTCTTGACAGCAATACTTTGGGAGAGCTACTTGACGTTATTTTATTTTGAGCTACGTCAAATGGGACATGCGATGATGTACTCAGCCAGGTGAGAACAACTCGTTTCAGCGAGAGGGCTGTTCTGCTGTTTGCGTTGCAGGGTTCCCAAAGGCCAGGACCAAGCTGCAGGGAGCACAGTGAGCCAGAAACTCAGAAAGTGTCAAAAATTGCTATCTTAGCAATCAATGGATCTGGGGTCTGTATCAGCCTCGAAGACGAAAAATTCTCAGGTGGTTCATGTGATTCTGGGGGGTGGTTCAAAACAGTGACATGGAAAAAAGTGGAGAAAATGCAGAGGAATGCAAAAATTGAAAGGAGCTAGTATGTTGAAAGACACCAAAAAATCATGCCTAATGGAGAATATTGGGGTAGAAGATGGCTGGTTACCAGTGGAGTTCGTCAAGATCTGGTTTTAGGACCAATTCTTAATATTTTGATATATACAATAGGTGTGTGATTATGAAATTACTAGCAAAAGCTTGGAAATATATACAGCACGAGCTGGAATAACACAAAGAGAACTGCAGGGACCTTTCTGCCTACCTGCTGCTCATCCAAACTTGCGGACTTTCGCAGGAAGGAGACTAGACCATGCATCACATCCCTTCAGCTGGATTTCACATCACTTCAGCTGTTCAAATTGAGGGATGAGTCTCTGTTGGTTCCTTCTTCCACCTCAGTCATCTGTGGAAAGAAGCACCTTCCCAAGTCTACAGAGAGGTTGGATGAATTCTGTCTTTCAGAAGATCCTCTCTCCCTCTCCTTTGGCTGCAGAGTGAGCTTCTGTGACTGGCACAGAGCAGACTCCTATTCATCAGAAGGCTAAAAATAACTAGGAATGAGTTGTATCATGGAGAAGGAGGAATGGGGACTTTTGCTCTCAATTCTTCTGGGTCTAACAGAAGGGAACGAGGGAAGAGAAAAGCCTGCACACTTCTGATTTCAAGCCTACAACTGGGTACCTGCTTCAGAGAAGTCGATTACGATCTTCGGATGTACGAGGGAAGCAATTTTTGGCAAAAGCAAGGCAAAGAGCAATGACGTTTTACAAAGCACGGGGACGAACCCATCTGGAAAGCTCTGTACGAGCCCGAGGACTTCAAGCAGTGAAACATGAACTGTACAAAGTTTTGAGAAGGGTTTACTAACTGCCAGTGACAAAGTGGAAGGGTCTACAGGATGATCTATATATTGAACAGAAAATGTGATGGAATCAGCTTTGCGTGTGAATCCTGCTCTTCTCCGAAAGACTGCAGGAATTTGCTTTCACTAGGTGGGAATGCAAAACTCAAAGGCAATGAGAGTCTTTCCATTAACCTCGGTGAGATGTGGATCCAACTCGCAATGCCAACATGTTCTCTACAGAGATCGCTAAGCTAGTCTTAGGAAGGACACATCTACCCTTAAACATCAGATAGCGATCACAGTTAGAGGTAGGACATCTAGCATTTTTAAAAGTGTTTATCTTCCTAATATTCTGCTCTCCATAATCACGTACAATCATCATCAAATACAATGTGTGACAACAGACAGGACACTAGAGAAAGTCTGAAAAGAGAATTTTGCAGTCATTTTACTCATTGATTGCGGAGTTGGACAAAAAGCTCCATCCAATATTTGATTAATCTAAAGCTGATTTTTTTGGTGTTGGTTTAGGATTTTCAACAAAGCAAAAAATATTTTGAATCTGGCAAGGTATTTGTAGGTATGTCTGATAAAACCAATCTGGAAATTTAAATAGAAAATTTCCAAACTGGGGGTACAGCTATATTCTTATATTCAGTAGCCCAACAGACAGGGCATGCATCAAAGGCGTGAAGTTGAAGATCTGTAGTTGACGATCATCTGCTCTGAGGAAGCAGCTGAAAATTGATCTCTCTACTGGGCTGCAAACAAGCCTTTGTTTTCATAAGAACTGAGATGATTCTGGAGGATGAAGAGTATCAAGATGAATCCTCTATAATGAGACCATAAAAGTCAAACTAAGTTTGCAGAAGTCAGAAGGTAATGTCAGACTTGTAACTAAATGAGGATAACCTTTTCTGGCCCTGCATCTCACACCTTTTCCACGTTTTTTTCTATCCAACAGGACAAAAGACAAACACACAATCCGTGTCTAGAACTGCTTCTAGTAATGGAGATCTGCAGGCACGGAGGAACGTGCAAAGATGCTCCCACAGAGAAACGCCATAGCTTGCGAAACTGAAAGCAATCAATCTGGAAAAATTACAATTATTGAAGAATTTTTGTCTGTCCCAGATGCTTCTGAAAGTCAGGAGATTGGCAGCCTGAACTTCAAGCAGTTAAGCACTTTCAACAGTGTCAGTTTAAATGACTTAAAAGTTGAAACATAAAGATGAGAATAACATGTAGAAGCGAGCTTCCTCGTATCTTCACGGCAGGATGCTCCTGTTTAAGTAAGATGGTTGCCTCTCAGGGGAACAGAATATGGAAATATATGAAAAATATTATTTGAAGACTCAGCTGTTTTACATTACAGGTGGGAAAAAACATTTTTTGTCATGAAATTGAGTTTCTAAAAATTACTTTTGAGGTGATAATCGACGCAGGCTTGGCTCATTCTGCAAGGGAAATTGTTCTAGAAGCAGGCAAAGTTTAATTTAGAAATATTTGATAGTAGGAGAAATAAAGTAAAAAAAAAAAAAGAAATAAAACACAAAAGAGAAAGAGATCTTTTAATCACTCTCCAGAATACGGTACTGAGCAAGTACTGGGACTGCCTATTGGGGAGGCTTTTGACATTGCACTGATGAACTTCACACATTTTTACGTGCTACGGCTTCAAAATAGGTACAGAAACAGTGAGTTTGGAAGGGACCCTTCCAGACAAAACCAACACAGACTGCTCAAATACGTGGAAACACGAGAGCGATTTGGTCTCTGTCTTCCCTGCTGCTCTTCTGGTTTTCAATCTCTTTGCTGGAAATACCATGTGGGATGAAGAAGTGTTAGGGCAAACGTGACTCATTGGCCGCAACCGCTCAGTGATAACAGACACAGTCCCAAATGGCCGCGGAGAAATTGCACGTGCAGTGGAAAAAGCTTTATTTCTCTGCTTACGTAACACAGGAACATCGAATCGCCCATCATTAAATCTTCCTATGGATTTACAGTATAATTATCCAGATAAATATTTCTTTCATGATTTGACTGCTGCCTTGTCTTGAAATAGATCACCTACATCAAAAGGGAAATCAGTTCATTTAGCCGAACAAGCACCTAAACCCACACTTCTCTTTACACCTTCCAGTAGTCCCGTTGTTTTAATGAGACAACTTGGGTGTCTCAAGTTATGTGCAAGCTAATTAAACTTTCCTGGACCGGGGCCAGATTCCGCTAATGGACAAGATTGACCCTTTCATGACACTTCTGTGTCAATGCGTCTCCCAGTTGAATGGAGAAAGCTTGTTCTCATAAAAAGAAACGTGGAAGAAAAAGAAAACCAACATTTCAAAATTGAAGGGGTGGGAAGGCAGGCTTATGAAAGAAAAGAATAATTTTCCTTTGAATCTGGGAGTTGCTAGTGCAAAAAGCTAGGATTTCAGAATAAAAGGTTCAAGAATGAATCATTCCCAGGTTTTCAGTGGATTTATAGACCTTACTTACTGTAGACTATGATAAAGAGAAGTCCATAATCTCATTTACACTCATCATTAAAATAAGAAAAAAAACCTCCTACGCTAGAAAGATTTTTATACCCTATTAACAAAGGAGTTCTTAGTTGCCTTTAAATTCAATGACTAAATTCAAATTAGAAGCAACAGGTTCTCATCTGGGTTTTATATTGGCACTGGGGTTGTTTTACTGTGAATGGTAAACTTAAAAAAAAAAAAACGAAAAAAAAAACAACCTACCCAGAATTTGGTTGTATAGCTAATTAATTAGAGCTAATTGATTGCTCAGAATAAATGCACTCACAAATTAACTCCCCACTTTGCATGAAAGGGGATTAACCACTCTAAAAAACGGATAGCAATTCAACGCATAGATCTAGCACCGGAGGGTTCTAAGTTGACGTCTCCAAAATCTGCCTTATTTGCAGCCAAAAGTTTTATTTTTGGAATTTCCGCCTCTAAACACTCTACCTGAGCTCTGATATTCAAGACACTTGTATAACAGTGATTTTACCAGCCCTTCTGTGAGGAGCACTCTGCTTTCAGCACGATTGAAAATTCTTTCTGTGTTCTTTCTATATTCACTTTTCGAAAGATCGCTGTGATTTCAGCGGCTACTGTGGCCCCAAACCCTTGATATTTGAGATTATAATGCCCCAGGATTCATTGTTTAATACCAATATACCCTTTTCCCCCTCTTGATTTCATCCCTTATTTATTTGACTGGTAGCTCGCGGTTTTAACACCGGCTTTGCAAACCTTCACTCTTATCTTGTTTTTCTGTTTTTTGTTTTTTTTTTTTCTTACAACGGTTTTAGGGAAAAAATTAAAAAGAAAAACCCAGCACAAAAAACCCACCTCAGGGAGCTCATTTTCTTATCAGGCTTTCCTAGCCCATTTGGTAATGAAAACACTCTGTGGGTCACTCTGGATAAAGGAAGGATTTGTACTAATGTCCAGGCAATATCCACTTGCTGATTTTTTTACACGGGGATGTTTACTGCCAGATTTCTTCACCTCACTCTTCACTTACACTCCCCAAGCCAGCTGACATGAAAACAGAAGATTTTTTTAAATTTTATTTTTTTTTTTTTTTAAATTTTATTTTTTTTCCCAAAGTGGCAAAGAAATAAATCTTGACCAGTTCATCCGCAGTGCAACCCTTCCCCTGAACTCCCAGCCCACAGCCAGTTTGGGGCATACCTTACAGCAGGAAGGAAAATCAAGCTCAATTTTGCTGTAAAACAAAGTAGTTTTTAGTTGTGGCGTATCACTGAGTGATTCCAGGAAGGTGACAATTTGGATTTCCAGCTACATTTTTTTTTTTTGGTGGAGCAGCAATAGAGAAAACGCAGCGTTTTTACAGTCTCACAAACGACGCCTGAAAAGGCTGAAGTTTTAGAACTGTGGCACAATATGAAAACCATCACTTCCCAGGCGGTATTTTCTACCACCTCACACTTGCTTCTGCAGAAGAAAAATGACCTCCTAATTCAGGTTCATTTAAAGTGCAGCTGATCATCAAGACCTAAAAGGAATTTTCATTTACGAGGGTGAAAAAAAAAATATCTTTCCTGTCCATTTGTGGAATTTATGTCAGATCTATAACGCAATAAGCTCAACACTCCATCAAGCATTTTCTATTTAACCTGAAAGGGACTAAGTTAAATCACTTATAGGCCTATGTGTACGATTTGCAAAGAAGAGCAAGTGCAGCCACAGTGAATATTGGAAATACCACGGAGTGAATTCTCACGCCTTCAGAATCAGTACTAGGAACCTCAAGTGCTCGATCACAGCGCAGTGATGAAAAGGTGAGATGTCCTATAAAGTATCAACGGGAAGGGCTTAATGTGAAAGTTCGGAATTAGTGGGCTCAAGTGAAAAAAATAGGGGGAAAAAAAAAGAAGAAAGAAAAATGGCAAATTTTAGCTCTGGGTCAGGCTGATGTCATGACCCCAAACCAGGAGCACAGCCTTTTAAATATTTATCTATATCCTCACAGCAACATCCCCCACAATTGAATAATGATCTCTGTATGTCTTTTTTATGGACCAAATGATAGAGTCTAACAGCTAATTATCATGCCACTACAGAGATCTCCTGAACAGATAAAATATTAGAGGAGATAGCTCCTTTTAGCATCAGGTCAGTCAAAGCCAAGAAAAAAGCCCTGTGCTCATCTATTCTCTGGGCAAGATCCAAAAATTAATTTCCATCAGCTTAACTTCAGGTTCCTGCTTTTTAAAGTCTTTGCTGGAAATCTCTGGATCAATCTCTACAGTTCTCTGTTGCCTTTTCCTCTTCTGAATTCTGCAGGATTGTTCCATTCCTTACGTATTGTCTGAAGGGATAAGACACCTGACTGACGTGCATTTAAAAAATAGGACGGCAAAGCAAAGAGTACTTTAATTGGTTTACGTGATGATGAGTCCATTACTTATTGTCCTATTACTTCATTGAATCATAGAGTCATAGAATCATTAAGGTTGGAAAAGACCTCTAGGATCATCAAGTCCAACCGTCAACCCAACACCACCATGTCTACTAAATCACATCCCGAACTGCAACGTCTACACGTTTTTTGAACACCTCCAAGGATGGGGACTCCACCACCTCTCTGGGCAGCCTGTTCCAATGCCTGACCACATTTCTTCTTTTGGCGAAGAAATTCTTCCTGATATCCAACCTAAACCTCCCCTGACGCAACTTGAGACCATTTCCTCTTGCGCTTTCACCAGTTACTTGGGAGAAGAGACTAAATTGCATAGGACATGTAAAAATGTCCTGAGTTTAAGAAAAAAGTCATGAAAAATTAATGAATCCTATCTATCAGGTTGAGGAAAGTAACAGTTACTCCAACATGGGAATTTGCTAAGAGCCTTTTAAATCTGGGACGTCCCTAAGTGGGAGAGGGTAATTAGTAGACGTGGTCTATAAGGGAATGGTCTCAGTTGGCCTTCAGAGAGCTCGGCCACCTTTGCTCTGCCCATGGGGACTAGGGAGGAGCGACTGCAGGGACGTGTCAGTCGTCTTTTTCAGGAGGTCTTCTTTTCAACTAGAGAAATACACCATCAGCTTTGTAAAGTCACCAATGTCTTCAAAATTTCCCTTTCGTGGCTATGGCTGAGATACCGTGCTAATGGGTACTATTAAATACTCAGAATTGCTGTTTCTTGACATCTCTTTTTCAACGCTTTCTCTCTCCACTCCCGTTTTAGATGAAAAGAAGAGAGATCTGGGTTCCAGAGGAGGGGGATTCGGGAACAAAAACTGAAAGAGCCACCTAGTTTTGGGGGATCGCGTGCGGGTCCAGCATCACCTCTGCACACCCCGCTGCCCGGAGGCAGAAATGGAAGTCAACATTTACAGAGGAAACCTTTCTACAAGAAGTTGGTAAAGGAGACAACATCAGTCTGGCTAATGACTCTGAGGACAAGTACATTGAGAAAAGCAAGCGAAAATAGAGAGAGAGAGAAATAAATAGCCCCCGACGCCACAAAATAGCTAGAGGCAGATCAGAAATGAAGTTATACACAATTCTAAAAAGTAAAAATTGCGCTTTTAGTTTAACAGTGAGTACGATAGTTTGAAGGCCACATGTAACCCAGCAACTTGTTTTCGTCTATGTGACAGAGTCCAGCACAACAGATTTTTTTCATTGTTTTAGCATTTGCTGCATTTATTTCCGTTGCTTTATGGCAGTTTATTGCCATAAACTTTCAGATCTCAATTTTGCCTCGTAACAAAGTCCTACATATTTTTTGCAGGCACCATTGCATCTGCTTACGTAAGATCACTCACCCTAAAAAAGGCAATTCTATTTTTCAGGATGCTGGGATACTTTATGAAGGTTAGTAACATGCCTCAACTTCCTCTCTCTTCACGTCACCCCCCCAATTATCACAGGTAGAAGGTAAACTCTGATTGATTTATAGAACAACTACTCCTCTCGAGGTAAGCCGGCTTACTCACTAGAGTAAGACGAGCGGCATCGGATCCTCATGAAGTAAAACGCAGTACTACATAAAGATGAACGGACTCCATTATATATAAAAAAAATTACTTCAGCTGCACTATTTGGCAAAAGCAGTTCTCCAACAAAGAAGGATTTATCTACTTCTGTCTGCTGTCAGAAACTGGATTACTTGCTGATGGATAGCAGGTGCTTCCAGTAAAAACGCGGAGATGTTTTGGTAGCTTGCTTGTTGCAAACATCGACCTAACATATGCTGTACGGCAAGAAAGCTGCGCTCAGAAAGCAGTACGAGAATAGTAAAGCTGAAATCTCCAAGGCTGTCTGAGCCAAACTGGAGATTATCCAAGCGAAAGGAGTAGGGCAAACAGTTAAAATGAGATACCAGCCTGCAATTCCCCCCTTTTTTTTTTTTTCTCCTTAAAAGCTCTAGTAGTTCGGCAGATAGCGTCACCCAAATTATACCAGTTCACGTGAAGAACAATCCTAGCACTAGGTCTGCTTTATGAACAAAGCAGATACCGGGTCTGTCACACAAATGTTCTCGTTTGATCCAACGACAAAAGTTTTCCAAGAATTTTCTCGGAATGGTGCCGCTCTGGAAACAAACCCAGGAGTGAGCTGGAGAGGCACCATCCCCTCTTGCTCTTCCATGCCCCTTACCCAAGAATGAACGTTTCTACAGCCACCTGCAACCCTTTCATCTAACCCCGAAACCAGCTTCGTTCAACAGTGGCACTACTCCACAGCCTTTTTTTTAACAATAATTGTCTTTCCGTCCCTTGCGCGCTCGCTATTTAATTTTTAAGTAGGCTGCGCACCAGAGTGGATCGCAGTCAGTTCTTTTCCAGCGTACATAAATAGTCCTTTCATTATTGAAAAGGCAAACCTTGAAACAAGAGCCGAGCGTTTGGCACTGGTTCAAGTTGGCGTAGCGTAACAGGAGACCGGAAACAAGACCGAGCGATTCATTTGGCATCTCATTGAATTCATTTTTAATCACTTACTTGTTAACTCTGATTTTAAGCTGTTGCCTTGTCCCGAATTTTTATTCCAGATTGTCAGAGTGAAATACTGGATTATTATCACGAAATTGTATCTACCCGCTTTCCATTCTGCGCACCTTCGCGGATATTTCTTCAAGGTAGGGGACAGTCTTGTGCTCTCTGTTTCCTCACAAATTGCAAGTCAGTGGTTCGGATGAGCGGCACCAGAGACTCTCCCCCCCTCCACTCTTACCTGTTTGAGACAGAAGTGGTGTGTAAGGGACTTTCGGTTCTATTGCACTCATGGGCGGAGGTAGCAAGGGGTTGGCGAAGCTGCGGAGAGGGTGCGTAGGGCGGACGCAGGCGGTGGGGATGGTTCTGCTCGGGGCGTCCTCGCTGTTGGAGTGCTCGGGCTGCGTCTGTGGTAGCAAGGAGGGCTGCTGTGGCGCTGGGGCTTCGTTTACAGCTGCAAGAGAACAGTTAAAAAGAAAAAAATAAAACCCCAAAGAACTATTATGGGTGTAATTTTTATGTTCTGTTTCCTGTTTTGGGGGTCATTTTCAGCAGAAGGGACAGCATTAGCCTCCACCCTCCAAGAAGGTGCGGGAAATGAGTAAATAGTTCCCTCAGAAGTTACTGGCAGACGAATTAAAACTCAGATGTTCCTCAGAGCGGCCGTGTGCCGTTTGAAGCCGAAGGCGTCTTCCTTTAAAGAAAAAGCAAGCACGCCGTTTTTAGCTCCTCCTCTCTTTCCGCTCTATCTGCTTTTAAATATTAAAAATCAATAAACACATAAATACATCATGGGGAGGTGGAAAGAAAATACGACTATGGAAACTCGTTATATTCAGCAAGACGGTAGCGTTCTAGTAAGAATGGAGAAAAGCTGGAGACAAAGAAAAGACTTAATTAATTTCCACATAACCAATCACCAATACTGTTTTTCCTTGAGACAGCTGTAACATTTAGTGTGCCAAAGCAGTAGGTTGCTGGTTTATTAGCCTTTATTCAAAGTCAATTCTTCAGAGATTTAAATGGTCCATGTCAATCTTCTAACATAAAAGACAGCTCCCCCAGCTTCCCTGTGTTCTGCACTGTTTCTTGAAAGAAGTTTTCAGCATCAACCGCTGTCGTGGACTTTTCATGCTAGAAACAAATGTAATATTAAGGAAAATAAAGGTTAAGACAAAGACAAAAGCTTNCTAGTGGAGGGTGGCCCTGCCCATGGCAGGGGGTTGGAACTGGATGGGCTTTGAGGTCCCTTCCAAGCCAAACCATTCCATGATTCTATCATAGACTCAACCCATGTTGTAGCCAAACTACAAATTACAATATTATTACGACCGTACAGTTTTCACGATGGGTATGGGCCACAGTGTTGCCTAACATCGCCAGTACTTTGAATGCAGAAAAAAGGTTTTCTTGAAACTTGTTAGATGCAAAGACTTCTAATCCTGTAGTCTAAAACCAGAGTATCTTCTGTGGAGTGTGTTCAGTGAGGAAGATGCTGCGTAGGAAGAGGGATAGAAGACAGGAAGAGGTGGGATGCACACTCGCACATGCCGGTGGCATTGCCCAGATTTATGGCGCTGCTCTTTACCTAACACTGACTCTTGGTCATGAAGAGAAACTCACTGCTGCTGTTGACACCAGGGACACAATACTGTACCATGTTATTCAAACTTGAAAATAAACAAAGACAGAAAAAAGAATTCCAAAGAAAATAGATTATTTTGTTGTTGTAAAGGAACCGTAATTGGAATAAACAACACTCTTCAAAGTTTTAAAACCTTTAGAGTCTCTTCCTGACCACTGTGCCTACCATGACAAGTCAAACTAGTTAAGAGTGAATTACAAGGAGGACTGGTAACTGTAGGTCTGCTGTGGTGCTTTACGGATGGCAGCAAGAAGTTCCTTTCCTCATGCCACTTCCACCTCTATTTTGTTCCTCTTGCAGGATGAGAATAAGAGAATTGGATCAAAAGCACCATCTCGTACCTTCTTTCCCAAATCCTGCATCCCGAGTGCCATTGAGGCTTCCCCAGAGCTTGGGTCTGTGGCCTCTCCTGGCCCCTCTCCCAGCTCCTGCCCCACGGCCCCAAGGAGCAGGACTTGAGAAAGTTCTCCTCCTGGTGAGAGTGTCCTGACATTATTTGCAAGTAGAACACAGTGGAAAGAAGCAAAGTGGTAAAGTGAAGAGCCCGATCACAACAGGAACTTCTTTAATTTGAGCATGTTGGTGTTGTCCGGTGTCTCCACAGTATCTACGCCAGCCAGGATGGCTCACAGCACAACAGATAATCATGCGTCTCGTGGCAGGAAACAGAAGTTTAGGAAAAGCTCAACCTTTTACTGAAGAAAACAACCTTCCTGACGCATAGCTATCAGAATTAGTTATTATACTGGGACCCAAAACGCTCCAGAGGATCTGGTTTCTTTCAAAGCCTGCTGCAACAACCAGAACTCATTGTGCAAATAACATGCAATTACACAGCCAAGTCAAATCTCAAGGCATTTTATAATAATTAATGTCAAAGTATGTAAGTAATTACAACCTACTAAGTGGCAAAACAATTTTGCAAAATGGAAATGAGGATTTTTCCTCATTTCCACAGCCTCATTGCTTGTTCCTATGGCAGTATCGCAGCCATCCCTGGCAGTACTGAACACCACGGATAGGAAGCCAGCTACAGGATCAGACCAAAGTCAAAATCGTCTACAGTTTGTAAAAGTTTGCTCAACTGTGGCTCAATTTCCTCGTTTTCACCTTCAAGATTCTTTGCATTATCACGCCATTACCCTACCTCTGCTTTTCCATTTCCTTCCTTGCCCAGCAGACTCCTCTCTTCTTCTCCGAGGGCTAACGTTCTCCTTAAGGAGGCCAGAGATGTTGAGGTTACTTGTAACAGGTTAGAGGAGGAATGATAGTTTAGCTCATTCCACCCTTACTCACTGCTCACGCACTCAAGTAGGTGTCACAGCGTGTTGCTGCTCTAGGCTACCACGCGCATGGGGCTCTTCTCTCCCTTCACCCTGTCCTAGTCAAGGAAAATGCAAAATCTGAGTCTCGTAGAGGTATGCATCTGAGGTTACAATGCTTTCTGGAGCAAATCCTTGGCCAGGTCTTTGCTTAATGTAAGAATAAAGCCTATTTTAGCCTCAAAATGTCTTTCGACATGTTTGCCAAAGTCTGCACTTCCTACAGAGCCCAACACTTTTCGTTGTGTCCTTAGGGACAGTTCTTTTGGTAGGCTCTTGACCTGCTTGGAGAAACAAGCCAGACACTTACTGCTACTCATGATCAAACACCCTTCCTGGTATTTTCTGCCATGGTGCTCTCATAACAAAGCTGTATCAGCTCCATCAGCTAGCATCAACATAATGGTCTCGGCATTAAAAGGCTATTAAATTACTGTATGGGTGTGTTTTATCTTATAGATTTAGTTGTAAAATCTGGAGACCTACCTAACCATTACTACATAAAAGATTTCAGGTTATCCTCCAGCTACTACTGAAAAGAAAGGTGTGATGACTCTATTAAAATTAGAAGCTAGAGTTGGGATTTAAATATTGAAGGTAAGTGTTCTAATGAAAGTGCTTCATGCTTGAGAAGACTTTCTTCTAAAATAAGATGTGCATGCTTGCAAACATAATGAGAACCATCAATTTGCAATTCACTCAAGTCCCTGCAGGAAGAGAGGATGGATTGTTTATTTGAAGGATGGATGAAGATGAGCACATCACTGCTGCTGCCCACATCACCTACATCAATCCCCAGCCTAGCTGCCAGATATTTGCCTTCATACACCTCAAGAGAAGTGCCCAAGAATTCTGATTATTTGTACTGAACCAATTATCACCTTTTTTTTTTTTTCACAGAAAGTAGACTCCCAGTTGACCTTTAAGATGAAGCAGCATTCCAGCTGTGATCTTTCCCTCTTGAATTTAGTAAAACATTTTGCCAGAGTAAAGAAAATATGCTATACATGAAGATAGGTTCTAAAGCCCAGTAAAACCAATTAAGGTGTCCAATTGCTTTGGATAAAGCCCTACTCCCATTCATTTTATGTGTGAGGAACGTCAAGAATGAGCTTGCTTTGAACTTCAATAGCCATGGACACTGCTCACCACGCAGAAGAATAAATATCTGATACAAAGTCTTTTGATCTTCCCTTCGCTTTTGCATAATTGTTAGTGGGTGCAATGCTGGTAACCAGTTTAATGAATTTAGGTCTCTGAACATATTTTTACATTATATAATGTTCTATTAAGAAGTGACACGGGAAATATTCCTGCTTGGATTTGTAGCTAGCAGCTCCGCCACAGTCTCAGGTAATGAAAAATCAATATGGATTGAAAACAAAAGGTAAATAACAATTCAAAGTATGTGACGGTGGATGGAGACTTAAAATGACTGAACTTTATTCCATATCTGCTCATGATAATAATAAAAATGACCATTTCCACTAAGTCCAGAATGCAGTTACTCTGGTAGATGGGATTTAAGCTTCCCAGCTGGATGAGATCACTGCAGAGAAAGCCAACTCCAAGAAGAAATATGGTCAGGACATAGTTGCCTTAGGGCATCTCACTTTAACAGATTAATGTAGGTAAAGTTATCTCCATTCCATAACACTTCTCTGTGGCTATATCTCAAGCTATTAATATAATTGTTGGTTTGTTTTTCTGGTTTACACGATTTTCAATTGTTCTGGAAAACAATGTATCTTTATTTTTAAAAAAAACTGTGTTCTGAACATCTCCAAGTTTTCATCGTGTGGATTATTAGGGCAATACACTGATGAACACCTCCCTCTAAAAATGGTGCTGTTAGACCAGCTGTAGTCTTTATGGTTAGCGTGAAGAAGAGTACTCTGCCTCCTGTAGAAGTGTGATCAGGATGGGACCAGAACAGTCTGTTTCTGCTGACCGGTGTGGAGGTGGGGCAGGATGGGGATGAGGCCACCCCAGTACCTCCCAAGTGGGAGATGGTTTCTCCAAGCTCTCTTTTTTCCCTACTGGAGACCATGCTGGCTCAGCATCTCCAACAGCTGTGGCAGAAGTAAAAAAAGAGTGTCCTCTTCCCTCTGTAACACACGGCAAACTAGGCATGTCACCATCTTCTCCCACCAAACTCGGTAACATTGCAAGCAGTGGGTGCCACAGAGCTCTGGAAGAGAAGGCAAACCGCGGGAAGGATTGCTGACCAGACAACATGTTATTATGGCTCAGAGATGCTTTATGGCTGGCAAAAATTGATATTTAGCAGTTGTATTTTATGGCTGGTGGTGTCATCAGCAGTGATCAAACAGGCAAGTCAGGTTATTATTCAAGCTCTGGCTAGGGCTTGACTCTCCTTTCATTTTCTTTAGTTTCCTCTTCAGTAGAACATTTGTCCTAAAGATAAGTTGCAGCACTCGAACCTTTGGGTCAATGAAAAAGGCCTTCAGAAACAGAGGAAGGTGTTCGAGCATTCTCTGTACGGCAGGATGCAGAGCAACACCCTCGCTAATGGCACGGCGTATGATTTATTCAGGGATCGCTACATCTTGATCAATAGGGTGCTTGGTCGTGCAGTACCGCAGGTAGGCTCCATCTCAGAGGAATTATTGCCGGATATTTCTTTTTCAGACACGGCTGCAATTGGTCAAGCATCAAGAGAATTTTTCACTGAGGGGTAAAACACACCGGGGGAAAAAAAAAAAAAAAAAGCTTTATGTAGCGTTTCTGTAGTCTCTTTAACTGCTAGTTGCTCTCAATCGCATGATTGTGTTAAGAAAACAGCCAAAAAATAAATAAATTCAAACCGTTAAGAGTCATTTTGTTGATGTCTCCCCATTCTCTGCTGCAGCGAGGTGGTCAGGGAGGCGAGCCACGAATTAAGCAGTTGCTTTTCAGTCGGACGCGCTGGACGTTGACCGCTCTCCCAGACGGGCTGACGTTGCCAGCGCTTCTATTTGGCAGCAACAGCACCGGCGCTGAGAAAACCTTCAAGCATCATATTAGAAATGTACTTTGATATCCCTTCATCCCTCCTCAGACTGAAAAGTAATGAACATTGCCAGGACACGCACCTAGCCAACTGCTTGGCTGGTTCTGACAGCGTCAGGTGTCACTAGAAAACAAACGCTATTTCCACGTCCTTGTCCGCGCACTCGCTTCATTGCCGTGGTGGTGAAAATAAAAGGCACAGCGAAGGAAGAGAATGTTGCATTTGGAGGTGTTTTGTATGATCTGGGAGCTCTGGAAGTCAACAGCCTTTGCCAGAGGAGAACAACTGCAATGGCTAGAACAGCTTGTGATTGCACATCGTAACGGGCTTAGATCGTTTTTGATATACCACGCAATCTTGATGACCCAGACCTCAATAATCTGAAATAGCCATTATCCGAACAAGGCTATGTCTACTGCAGTTTGAATTATTTAATGGGAAATTGCCCAAATTATCTGAAATCTTCACTGTTTGAGCTTTTTCAAGGCCCATCAGTTCTCCTGACTAATTAAAGCTGTTTTGTATTCAGAAAACTTTTGAGTATTAGCAATCTTCTGTTCAATTCTCAAGTGCGCCGCACTTGAAAGACTTGGGCAAACCAGTATCTTTCCATAGAGCCCTTCCTCCAGGAACTGCCGTCGGATCCAACATGGTTTCAAAGACATTCCTCTTTTTGAAGATCTCATCTCCAGACTATTACATGTATAAATCTAGAGGATGGTTCAGGCAGAAGCTGAACACACTAGGTTTGTGTGATTTTCGGGGTTCTGCCTAACGTATCCCTCAGCAATCGTATCCCAGCCACCGCTCCGTATGGTATTTTCCAGCTCCTTGAGGCATCAGTAGAACTAGGGAAATCTCCCTCACTTTCACAGCTGGACTTTGGATCTGAGGACTGAGGATTCTCAGGTCCTTTATGAGCAGGTGGAGATGACGTTGGCTGAGCAAACAATTCAGTCTTCAATTTTTTTTTTAACTCTGTCTCTATGATCAAGCACAAGGTAGTTAATTTTATTTCTATTCCCCAACATCTAATGTATGTCGAGCAAGAAACTGAACCTACTCTGGTTCTGTGCATTGCATGGTTCTGTGGTGGGTTTGGTCTTCATCTAAGCAGCAGATCAAAACCTGATTCTGCCAGCGAGGCCCTCTGGAGGAAATTGCAATCTATCTTTGAAAAGACCTCAGCGACCACACTGAAGAGAGGGGGAACGGCATCAGGGTGATGACTAGGACACCTGAACCCACTTTTTCCTTACAACCCCACCGCTGGATTTCAATCACCGGTCCCCAAAGACCTGTCTGAACACAATAATCAAATAGGAGGAAAAAAATCAGCCATTTCAAGATGAGTTCCCCATGGACCAGCAGCACAGGCTCTCCGTGATGTGAAAAAACCACGTGTCACAGATTGACATCAATCTGTCAATACTATGCAGTAGAGTTAAAGGAGAATTATAAGAAACTATGAACCCTCCAACTATAATTAATATGCCCGAGCATGCTCGTTAGGTCTGAACAAAGAACAGATGGCTGCCGGTGCAGCAGAGGCTTACGAGGAGGTTCTGAAGGCGAGATGGGCGCTCGCGCGGCATGCGTGCTTTCTCCACGTCGCGCTAAGGTGAGGAACAGTTACGGGAACAGATAAAGCACAAATCCATTACTGCAGAGGAGCAAATCTGAACATAGAGCTCACTCTAGAGAAGAGAGGAGTGATGGGAGATGGGATAACAGTATGCACATGTAGAAAAGCAGCTGCAAAAGGAAGAAAAGAAAATGTTCTTTATGTCCGCTACGATCGAATCGAGAAACAATTGGCTTAAATTTTCGCAAGCTAGAGATTAAAGAAAATGTTTCTGGCAGCTAAGCCTGGGAAGACACTGTGTGGAGAGGTCGTGTAAGTGCTATCGTGGATGATTTTAATGAGTGATGATACTAGAATCTGTCTTGGGATGAAGAAGAGCTCTTGAAGCCTGCATTTTTTTCGGGGAATATCCTTATGAATAAAGCAAAGGAAATTAAAGTACAGTGAAATGACTGACAGACCCGCAGAAAAGACAGGATTGGATTAGAGACGTGGTGACTTTGAACTTTTAAGGTGTTCAGTAAAAACTGGAAGTTG
Organism: Aramus guarauna; assembly: GCA_013400195.1. NCBI lineage: Eukaryota > Metazoa > Chordata > Aves > Gruiformes > Aramidae > Aramus > Aramus guarauna. The sequence goes on along the minus strand of VXBL01001597.1, from coordinate 270,944 downwards.
CAACTGGAGCTGCTGCTGGAGACGAAGCAACCGGTTGGTGCTACCAGACCGGATTTATCCCGGCTCCCAAAAAGCACGGCAACATGATTTGCACTGGCTAGAGCTTATTACACCTCAATGATAAAAAGCAATTTATTTCCAAGCACTTTAACAGCAAAGAGCAGAAGAAAAGCACTGTACTGACTTCTTCCTGCTCCAAAGGTCCTGTCCACGGAGAGGGTCGGGAACGGCACCGGCCGAAGGGTGAACTGCGGGTGTGGGTATCCGCAGGTGGGCGATGGCAGGATCCCGGGGTACTGGGCACTTTCTAGTGTTGGCACCGGAATGGCACTGACAACAGCTAAAAGGAAAGAAGGAGAGAGAGATTCAATGAATGCTTTTGGAAAATTTTAAAAAAATAAAAAGAAAAAAAATAATCAGTAGGGAACCCAAACCAACCACTTTTCCGAAGCAAAGTACCCATACGGTCGGTATAAAAGATGCCTCCGCCCACAGAAGCCACCTCTGTATACAGAAACGTGTCTCTTTGCTACGCGCCGGATAACTGCAAGTGCGGTTTGCAATCACTTCTCTGTCAAATGGAATAGCTTTTTGTCCGCGTTCCAGTTCTTCCGCCAGAGTTTGGGGGTTGCTTTATATCCCTTGACAAATAAAGCCAGTAGGACCGGATCAGGCAATCTAAGGGCTTGTTTCAGTTGTCTAAGCGCAAGTCCCTGATGCCATTTCGGATGCCTTAGGGGAGCCCGCTGCCCTCAGCCGCTGCTCTGGAGGAGCGTGGGCTCCTCCAACTCTTCCATCACGTGTGCAAGCTTCACAGCGACATCCCTGACACGCTGGGATGTCCCCAGTGGCACGGGACTCCCGTGTTGACCCATCAGCTGAGGTTGGCTGGGCATCATTCCCCACCCAGGAATGTCCAAGCAAGGGTGAGATGTGCCAGCAAACCAGTAGCTGAAAGTTTGAAGCTGAGGTTGAGTTATAGAATCATAGAATCATTAAGGTTGGAAAAGACCTCTACGATCATCAAGTCCAACCGTTGACTCAACACCACCATGTCTACTAGACCATGTCCCGAAGTGCCACGTCTACACGGTTTTTGAGTTAAATTCAAGTGAAACCACTTTGATTGGAAAACCAGGATCAGTGTGCTGAATTCCGGCTTTCCTGTGAATTATCTCCTTTATTGGCACCAGTCAGTGCTTGAAGAACGGGTGATAATACTGCTATACAAATCATAACTTTCTCTGTAGCTTTTAGGAAAAACTTGGAAACTCTCATTAAACTTTTGCCTAGCTAAACAATAAGCAGAGATTTTTGGCTCATTGATGATAACGTTCGGCTTATTTAGCACCTTTCACACATGAATTATAAAGAATGCTGTAAACTTTAAGACAGGCATTACAATTACTTGTAGCTCCTACTACATCCATTACACAGACTGGCAAACTGGGCTACCTGCCCAAGGTCACACAAGAAGCCACGACGGTGCCAAGGCTTTACACAGGGGTTTTTTTTAAGCACACGGCTTTCAAGGAGACAACTTTGCACTTCTGGAGGTAACAGACAAGTGTGGAGATGAAGAAAACTCAGGAAGAAATGCCAGCCGGGGTGCTTTGAGCTTCAGATTTGGCTGGGTTCAATTCAACCACTCTTAGAAGAGAATTTCTACTATTCAGACATTTCGTTTTGTCCGTATAAGACATTTTTATTGACAATATTTATAACATTGCTGCTACAGTGAAAAATATTGAATCCTATTAAAGAACAACTTGTTTTTCGAAGTCCATTCCTTCATTTCTTTTTAGGGTGTAGGTACCTAGCGCTTTCATTTTTAAAATAAGACAGGATTACTATTCATTGCAGTGCTCTATTGTAGAGAAGCCGGAGAAAAGCTAACATCAAACATTTTCAATAAATCTTTGCAATTTCAAGCGGGTATGACAACAAATCTGTTCTGTCATAGCCTGTCAGCAATTGAATTTGCACTCAGTATTGATATACTAAGACACTGAAAACTGAAATTCCCTGACCAAATCCTGGAGCTCCCTAAACACTGTTGTACATTTAAAATGCACTGTATCATGTAAAAAACAAACAAACAAACAAAAAAGCAGCACCCAAGAACAGCTTACGGAAATGACAAAGGAGGATATTTTGAATTGTGTTCAAGGCTGCCGAAGCAACGGAGTCGACATGTTGATATTTCCCTGAAACAAAAGAACTGTTGAGATTTTTTTTCTGCAATTTTAGGGAGGGAGATAAACAGAAAAAAAAACCCTCCCTGCAGAAATCTCTCTCCAACCTGATTTACTCTGTCAGCATTTCATTTTTGTCTTCCCTAAGTAAAGATTACAAACAGAAAAGAGGGGAATTACAGGTGCAATACTCGAATCTGATACCCTGCAAAGATTTTCTCAATTCTTTTTCGCCGTAAACACTCCTCTCCATACAACAGCCTTTGTGACCGCCTGCATTTCAGTAGCGTTCGAGCCATCAAAGATATCACTAAAACCTTATCAAATGTATCTGGTTTATGCTCCTTCCACTTCAGTAAGCAAAGGCGCATTGTGGAGTATATTTGTTCTCAAAGATTTCAAATACTGATTGTTGAGACGAGCATGAATACTTCCAGATTTGGTATTTAACAATTAAGAGTATGTGGGGTTTTTTATTTTGGACTTATGATGTTGCTTCTTCAATTTATTTAATCGCTCGCTGCTGACAATTTCTTTCAGTATCAGGCAAATGGAGAGAAATTAATTAAAGTATCTAATCTGACAAAGCCTCGATTCTATTTTCTGGGGAAAGAAACATATTAAGCATAACTCAGCCTGCACAAATGCACAAATTGGACTTTTATAAATCTGAGTTTAATTATTTGCAAACAATCATACTACGTTGTCGCTGTAGATTAGATTCATACCACTGAAAATGTAAATAAATAGAAAAGAGGACATCATTTGTCAAAATGCATCATTTGACTGAAAAAAGCCTAAATATCTTCAAGAGCACTTTTATCTATAAGCTGTAGAGCAATGTGGATTTGACTTGGATTTAACTGACACTGCTATTGACCCATCGCAATTACGATGATTTGGTTCTGATTTTGCTCACGCCACTCCAAGTCTATCCATCTTCTTGGATTGCTGTCCTCCTTGAACCCAGGCCAAGCCCGGAAGAATCCCACTGAGGGAAAAAAAAAAACAGGCAAATTGCCCAATTGTGAGATTAGTGTGGTTACTAGATGGGAATATTTCCCAGGGCACGGCCTCGTGGTGTAAGAGCCTTCTCCGCCTCAACCCAGAGGTCTTTCTTCCAGACCATAAAGAGAGTGGAGGTTGAAATGTGGTGCTATGTCCAGCCCAAGGTGTGAAGAACCAGAATTCAATCTCTCTCTGGGTGTCTGAGGTTTATCCTGGTAAGGTTTGGATGCTGAGCCTGAGCAGCATGACCTGAATCGCACCCATACTGAACACAAATTAAAGGAACCAATACTAGCTCCTACTAAGTCATTTACTGAACAAAGCCACGCTATGTTATTCCCTCTTCTCTGCTTCACTCAGTTCCTTCTATTTTTTTTAAATACATCATTTGTGATGTGCCCTTCAACAAACCTATAAATAGGCACTTTCATTTAACCATCAGAGCTAGAAAGAAAATGATGAAATGGATTTCTGGCAGTGTATTTTCATTTTTCTTAACTCAGACTATTTACAGAGATGTACCAATTCCTATAGATTTTTGATTGGATCTATTTTGTGAGGTCAAAGGTAGAACGGTCTCAAGTTGCATCAGGGGACGTTTGATTAGGTATCAGGAAAAATGTCTTCACCGAAAGAGTGGTCAGGCATTGGAACAGGCCGCCCAGAGAGGTGGTGGAGTCCCCATCCCTGGAGGTGTTCAAAAACCATGTAGACATGGCACTTTGGGACATGGTTTAGTAGACATGGTGGTGTTGGGTTGACAGTTGGACTTGATGGTCTTAGAGGTCTTTTCCCGACCTTAAAGATTCTGTGATTCTATGAACTTCTAGCTAAAAGATGAGAGATACCAAGAGCTTGATCACAGGGCTGCTCAGAGGAAAGGTGGAGACCCAAAGCCTCATCCTCCACCAGGAACCACCCACTCTCCACCAGTGCCTAACCCTCTCTTTGGAGCCTGGGGGCTCTCACATACTCCTTTCCTTTGCTCAGATGTGAAACAAGGTCACTTTAGAAATTTCAATAAGTTCTGTGGGATGGAAGAACCTACCTAATGTTCTCCAGCCTTCCTGTCTTTCTCGGGTACTTTGCTGCTTTGAAAAAGATGCACTTCATCTATGAAATTCGTTCAACGATAAACACCCTGTAGCCACTAAAATTTAACGCCTATTAAAAATATCCTTTCTCCTCATTTACTTGGCTTTATAAGAGAGCGACTCATATTAAAAAAAAGCATATGGTGGTGTGGCCAACTACTATAGACAAAAGAGAAGAGAGAAGGAACTGCAATGATGTCCAGCTGATTATAGTTGATGATGGTGGTGGTAGTACTAGTACTAGTACTACCACAAAAATTTAAATCTGTGTATCACAAAGCCTTCTGCTCTGGCAGCTTGAACTCTTACCTCCGTTTTTAAAATATGGAGACAGAGGGATTTATCTATCACTATCCACCTCATAAAAATAGAAACGATGACTCTTTAGGCTTAGCCTGGGCTGACTCTAGCAGAAGTGTGATTTCTGAATTCTCTCCATAGTTTTTCCACTGATGCGTTGCGAAGACCTGGCAAGCTTCCAGGCCTTGTATTTATTATTTTTTTTTTTTTAAGATGAAGAAAACGGTGCTAATGCTATTTAACTTTATGAGGCGTAACTAGATCATATTTGAACGATCGTATGAGATCTACGGGTGGGTGAGCGCAGCTTGCGGGGTGCAGAAGGGGGCTGGGGGGAAGGTCCTGGTACTCACGAGGGTTGTTTGGTTGTGAATCCATGGGGATCATGAGCTTGGCACGGGTGGCTCTGCGGGCAGCAAGCGAACGCTCTAACGTGGACATGCTGCTTCCGACATCTTCTGTCTCAGGACCTAGAGAAAACCCAATAGCTCAGTTGAAAACGCTGCAAATTAACGTTTCGCTTCGCCTCATATCCAGCAGAAAGAGCAATAGGTTTTTCTTAGAATTCAGTTATGTTAACCACTCATTAAATATCATCACCCACAAAGAGCTGCACGGACTATTTTGGCTGCCTTTTCTGAATCAAATCATTGTTTGCATTGTTCTGTAAGAGAATTAAGATATCACATCCCCTTTTTCTTTGTCTCTAAACTTATCTTGAAAACCCCATTCACTTCATAAAAATATGACATTTTTCTTCTAACTTCCCTGTTACAAACTTATTTTAAAAATAAAGTATCAAGACCAGAACAAGGCTGCATAAATGCAGGTACCTACAAATCTTGGCAGCCAAAAATTGATCTTTGAAATAAATGTGAAGGTCGAAAACGACCTTCTTTGTGAGATACCATGAAGACCTGCGTCCTGATCGCCCACATTACAGAGTCACGGCGGCTCTTCCAGCCCGTGCACTTTTTCTTCAGCAACCACGGCGAGTTAAAGACGCGCCTGCATCTTCCGCTTATTCGGTCCCGGATCACAACTTGCACATCTGCCTAGATCAGAGAGCTGAGAGATGCTGCTTGATGTCCAATCCAATTCAAAAGTGTCCCAGCAGCTATATACATTAGATCTTCTGTTTAGGTATTGAAATACGGATGCGTTGATTTAGTCACATTAGTAGAGGGTATTTCAAGCAGTCAAAAATTCTAGAGAAAGAAAGTGTGCTTGGAACTGGATGTTCAGTGGAGTAATTTGCAAGGAAATAAAAGCTGTATTTCTCTTTTCATACCTTGTCTCACATGAACCTTATATTTATGTTACTTTTATATTTTAATAAACGATGGATAAAGTCGGTTTAATAATGTCATCCAGTTACGCTTAACACCCACTCCGAACATTCATCTTCGACATACCCAAGCTAACGCATCTTCCTTAAAAAATGAAAAACAATTTGCGTGGAAAGCCTCTTTTTCCCCCCCCAAATTACTCGCCTCTGAATTGCAGGACTGAAATGCCAAGTCTTCTATCGACGGCCATTCAAAGACCTAATTGCTAGTGAAAAGCCAGGGACGCTATTACCGAACCGCGTATGACAGGAAGAAACATAAAGGCATTTATTTACAGTCCAAGGCGTTTACACATCAAATATCCAGCCCAGCCTTTGTCATTAACTTGCTCATACGCTGTGATGACTTCCCACCAGGCACTCGATTGCGATCAATGGAGTTGATCTCACATTGATCTTTCTGGGCCCTGGCTCAGCATCTCCTCAGCATCCGCAATATCCGTTTAGGCAAAGGGAACCTTCTGGTTATGTTTTCCCGATGTCTAATATAACAAGGACCTTTGCATTAAAACCCACAGAAATCATAGTCGCAATTATCCTCTCAGTAGTAAACTCTCAGCCCAAAACACAATGTCAGAAAATGCGATCCATTTAGAAATTGGAAAACTTTTCTTTCCTTGCAAGAACGGGAGCAGAGGTGGCTGAAAAAGTCACCTTCGTTATCTACAGTCCCGACTGATATTCCAAAATTCTTTCACTCCATCACCCAGAAGCAATGTGTTCACGATGAACTCAAGACAAATATGTTGATGTTTTCAACTTCTGTGCCGTGTTTAGCTCCCTGTCCCTCTCTGTACACACCACCTGCTTCTCCCAAGACTTTCCATTATTCCGGTGGAAAAAATGTTATCAGCTGAAGTGAAACCTGTGATGTGCTGTGTGCACTAAGGTTAAAAAAAGGAGGAGGAAACTTCGCTGAAAGCATATTTTTCTTACAGAATTTCTTTCCTCCTATCTGTAAGCTTTCTCAGTCTCAACTCTCAGCCCACATTCTGATCCTGGTGATGATGCTGACCTTCCTCCTAATCATATTCTCCCTCTCTTCCATTTTTCATTTCTTTTTCTCCCCATTTATTTCTCTGTACCCCTTTTTCCTCTCTGTTTTATTCCGCTTTTTCACGGCACGCAAATTTAAGAACATTTGACTTCCAGCTGAATTCCTGAACTTAAAAAATTAGAACTGTGTAAAAATAAAAAATGATGGGTTTTCCCCTGGTCTGAAATCACCGCAAAAATCATCTAGGACCATCTCTCCCAGCACCCATAGAAGAACTGTCAATTCTTCCAGTCTCCTCCTGGATCTTGCCAGGTTTTGCCCCGTTAGAGACTCCATGTGCTGGGCTAAGGTCACTAACCACCACCATCAAATTACTTTAAAGAAAATTTGTATGCTGGTGATGGAGAAAAAAAAAGCTGCTGGAGCGTGTCCAGAAAAGGACAACAAGAGGAAATGGTCTCAAGTTGCACCAGGGGAGGTTTAGATTGGGGATCAGGAAAAATGTCTTCACCGAAAGAGTGGTCAGGCATTGGAACAGGCTGCCCAGAGAGGTGGTGGAGTCACCATCTCTAGAGGTGTTCAAAAAACGTGTAGATGTGGCACTTCGGGACAGGGTTTAGTAGACATGGTGGTGTTGGGTTGACGGTTGGACTTGATGATCCTAGAGGTCTTTTCCAACCTTGAAGATTCTTTGATTCTATTCTATGACTCTGTGATAAATAAATTGGAGTACATGGCATGGGGTTGGACTAGATATCCTTTAAAGCTCCCTTCCAATGCAAACCATTCTAGGATTCCATGAATCTAATTTCCCCAAATCTACAAGGGAAACCCAGCCAACTTCTGCCTCTCCTGCCCTCGGAGCCCCTCACCGGGCTGCGGGGTGCTCTTGGTGCCCAGCTGCGTTTCCGACTGGCTGTGGCTGACGGGGGTGATGTCCTGGCAGCTCTGCATTGGTGAGTCCCTTCCTGCAGGATCTGAGCCCGTCGGCTTCTCGATGTTCTTCATTTCCATCTCCTCGTGGTGTATCCACAGGTCCGGGGGTCTCAGGTCCTTCTGGCTGCCCTTCCTTTTACCAGCGCTGTGGGTTGCGCGTTTCCTGCAGCAAAGAAAGATCAAAACTGTCACATAAGAATGTTTTTCCCCTTCATAAGAGCAAAAGAGTGATGTCTCCTCATTGGTGTCTTTCTGAGGAACCCCTCTGGCTGACTCCTTCAAAGGACACCAGTTATCGTGCTGTGGTGCTTTCTGGAGTTTGCTCCAGGGGATGGGTCTGGGGCTGAGCACCGTGGGTCATTTTTCACACCAGTTGATGTAGAAATTGGGGAAAACCACTCTTCCTGGGACGGAAGGGAAATGGCCAGTTTCATCAGGGGGAAGAGCAGCACTTGCGGAGTGCCTGTATCTAAAACCAACGACCGAAAACTGCTGAGCCCACTTCTGCCGAGTCACGCGCATCTTATACCTTCTATACCTTCTATAACTGCGGGCAGCGTATGTTGTATTTCTTTAAATACACACTAAAGCAGTATTTTTACTACAGAAAAGCTCAGAAAACCCAGAGTAGCATTTCCCAGAGCAACGCGAACTCTCCTTTCTTCACGCGTAGGTATTACAACACGTTCTCACGTCAGTGGGCCACCTCCTCCGGGGAAGGGATGGCACTGCTCTGCTGCTCTGGACCTTCACCCTCCTCCACTACCCAGGCTATTTATAATCAAGTACGCCGTGTTTTTCTATTCTAAAGAAGAGATACGCTCCTTAAATATGGAGCACAACATCTACTTTACAGCTGTAGAGAAAGTCTAATCAGAAATCTATTGATTAAACTAACTCTGAAAGAACAGGTTGTCTGGCTTATTGTTAGGGATTTTTTGCTCAATAATCCACGAGTACTCTTACCCCTGGTATTTTTTATTTTTTTTTTCCTTTGTACATCTCCAAGTACTTTGTGAAAGGAAAATAATATTACCATCCCAAGCGGAAAAATAGAAATACTTGTGATAGACAAAAAGCTGCATGCAGGTATTTTCAAGTTCATGTGCAGTTTTAGGTAACAAAAAAAAAAAGAAAAACTCCATTTCCAGGGGTACTGAGTGCTCTCAGCTACTCGCTACGACCCCCCCATCATATGCTCACCCCAAAACACGGCTGTGCACCTCCGGATGGGACGGCTCTTTCCCGAATCCACGGAAAGCAACGCCAAACTTCTCTCTGACGTCCCTAGGACTCGCGCCGCATGCACCATTTGTGTAGGTGCGCTCAGCTAACTGCCCTTCCTATCACACGCTGATGGCATGGGGTTATTTTACCAAAAAAAAAAAAAAAAAAGCTTGAGGAAATTTTAAATTTTCAGAAATTCCAGGTTTTGTAGTCAATACCTGTTCTTTTTCTAAATTTTGTCAGCCTGGTCTAGAAAGTAAAAGATGTGCGTCACAACTACGTGCATCAGCAAAAATTTGGTTTTCAAGAGAAGGAACAAAACCATCCTATAACTTCAAATATCACCGAGGGCATAGCCCTGTCTCAGCCCCAGCAGCCGATGGCAATGTCGTTTTACTTCTGCAGAAATATCCCAGTCCTCAAACTGCCACCCTTAAAGGCAAGAAATCGGTTTAGGGCCTTTGACTGGTGGGTACCTCAAAAAGCTCTTCAAAGGTCAAAAGATTAATTTTAAAAGTCAGCGGTGGAGGCGAAGCTGGGGTTGTTCAGAGATTTTTTGATTATAGAGCCTAATAAATACGACTGTTGGTCTCTGGCTATAATTACTTCCTATGTTTAGTCCGTTATTTTCTAATTGCCTAAACTTAATTATCTAAAATTAGAGTACTTCAAAGAAAGAGGGCAATACCTTTAATACCTTCTTGCCCAGACCCTCGTACCAGCTTGATTAACACCTCCAAGAATTATTATGAGCACTTTCATTCAAACCTTAATATATGACCTGCCTGAAGTCAAAAAGTAAAGTTGTTCTTTCTGTCTCATTCAAAAAAATAAAAAAAAAAAAAAAAGACTATAATTTTGGTTTAAAAGAAGGAATTACTTTCTTCACTTCAGGATACAGCAGGGTTTTTGTCGTTTTCAATTGAAAATAATTCATTTCTCCAGGCGTGAGCTCGGCAAAAGAAATTTCAGCCCCAAACTAATTTTATACGCGGCTGTAAATAGGGGGTTATAATGAACGTGTCGTTCCAACCGTAACTACAAAACCACTACAGCGATGATGTCATTAAAAAATATATGCAATGATCTCGCTCGGCTTGCATTGTTTTTTCTCACGTATTATTGATGCCCCGACAGCTCGTGAGTAGCAAACTGAACCAGAGCCAGGAGTGCGTACGAAGAGGTCATCAATAACATGAAAATAAATCCTCCCCTGGAAGGTTTTGTTTATGCAGAAGTTGAGGTTCGGCTTCTGAAAATGGATCTCCCCTCAATTTTGGGGGGAGGCGGGATCTTTGCTGCACCAGCCAAGCACATTACACCGACAGAAAACAGTCGTAAAAGCATCAACGGCGGCTTCAAACCTCAGCTGCGGCAAGGGAAACCGACGCTTCCGAAGTCCGCGCTGAGGTTTACGGTGGGATTCAAATTTGGTCCGGTCCCCATTTTAGAACTGGAGCAGGGCTTGGGAAGACAAGGGCTTGGGAATTGAAAAATGGATCTCAGGCGGCAGCGTTTCGGTTCTTCAATTCTTTTACAACATGAAATGCATCCAGCTGGGATACCTTAATGATATACTTATTTTTTTTTTCCTAAGGATGGATATAAAACCCGAGTTCAGCTCTATCCTTAGAATACATATTAGGGTCCTGCAATCCTGAATAACAAAAGCAGAACTTAAGCTGTACTTTCACAACGAATAAACTCTCTGGAGAGAAAACTCTTTCTAGTTTCTTATTCTACATTTCCAGGACAAGACCACCTGGGCAGTGACTTTGGAACACTCACATAGCTCCTAACCATAAACACATGATAATTTTTCAAATATTCCAGAATGAGAGGACTCGTCATTGCCTTCATTTTACAGTCACATTACCCCAGAGAAAACAGTTAAGGTTATAACAACTCAGCCTGGTTTATTTTTTGAACAGCAACTGAAGATGTCACCATCTGGAGATCTCAAAAATAAACTGTTCTCCTGGGCAAAACAAAAAAAAAAAAGTTAAAAAAAAAAAATAAAAAAAAAATCATGGGTAACCACCCAGTCCTGGTCCGATTAGATGTCTTTTCTCTGAGCCTGAGCCTCCTGCTCTACTGTTTGCAAAGCACTTTGAAGATACTCAACAATACTCAACAATAAATGCGAACATCACTTCACCCTTATCTCACTGATGTATGAGTTAATATTTTCTATTTTTTGCTCTTTAGTCTTAACCTGGCAAAAAAAAAAAAAAAAAAAAAGTGCACTTTGCCTTTTGGGCTGTATTAAAGGAAATTCAACTGCTAAAGAGGTCCCGTACAAAAAAAAACAAACAAACAAACAAAAAAAAGACTACAAAATGATTCTTTCTCCAGAAAAATCTCCCCCAGTGTTTACAGATGAAAAACTATTTCATTTTGGCCTCTTTATTTCCTGCCACCATCCTGAAAAGCTGAAACACCCGTACCTGTCTCTCCCTATCATCTGGCTTCTCAGTCCTCTCCAGCCTCACGCCACCGGGCAAGAGATGGGCCAGAGGCCACAGCTCATGAGCAACCTCGGCGTGGAGGAACCGCCGGGACCAGGAGCATCTCCAGGGAACGCAGCAATGACATACGGAGGCTCTTTAGTGGCTGCCAACTCATTCCTCGTTAGTCTGAGCCTGATTACGCTTCGGTTAATGCCTCCCCTGAGCCTTCCCAGACGTATACTGACACACCTCTACTACTTCCGTAGGACTTAAACTACTCTTACCTTATTTTTTGCAGCCTCTTTTGACACCGCTCTCCACCCAGCATGCTACTTGGTTGAGCACTTGCTCAAGACCATTTTTCATGGCTTAAATACACACTGTTTACCTACTAGGCTCGGACTAGACATCCACCCTCACCTTTTCTCCTGTGGTAGTCATAACTTCGTGTTACCAGTCCCCAGGCTATCTGTTCCGTCCCGTTACAAATTTTTGTTATAACTTGAAGCCTTAAAAAATTCCCGCNGAGGTGCGGCCTCACCAGCGCCGAGTACAGGGGCACAATCACTTCCCTACTCCTGCTGGCCACACTATTCCTGATACAAGCCAGGATGCCATTGGCCTTCTTGGCCACCTGGGCACACTGCTGGCTCATATTCAGCCGGCTGTCAACCAGTACCCCCAGGTCTTTCTCTGCCATGGAGCTTTCCAGCCACTCTTCCCCAAGCCTGTTTGGGTATATATGCTGCGCAAAGGATTATTTTCCCTTATTTTAAGAGCCAGCTGGGATTCATCACTAAGCTTAAGCTCTGAACTGCCCCACCGGGGAGCAGGAGTGCACTGAAGGACGGAGCTGATGGGTGGCCCCCATCGTCCATCCTCCGTGGCATCGCATCAGCAGACACCGCTGGCACAGGGCAGCGAGCGTCTCGTGCTGCGGAAGACGTAACCGCCGTGAGATTATCGATCTGAATTATTACACGTTCCCCCTACGCGCAACTGGGTAAGTTATTGCACCTGAATCTTTACTCACGTTTTTCTCCCCTATTTTTTACCGGCGTCAAATTGTCGCAGGGTTTGTACGGCTGATATTTCATTTTTCCCTAGATGGCAGAGACAGAAAATACCTGCTGAGCCACCTCGGTCAGTACCAGGTTGTTCTGTATAATATGCTTTATTGTGCTTTGTTCAGCCAAGTTTTAATTAACTTAAGAAATATGACTCTCCTCCACTGAAGGCTTACAGGAGATTAGTCCATCACCTTCAAGTTTTTTGCTCTGGGGAAGGACACATGCATTATCCAGCAAGACTTGGCCTTTACCCTCACTGCGGTCCTTTTCTTCAGGAGTTTGGTGGTGATTTGAAAAAGAACTCGCTGCCGATAAAAGCCGGAATCTAAACTCTTTGTGTCACAGTATGTCTCTCTCCAGGCAGGTCAGAAACAAAGTCATTCCCACCACCAACCTCTGGTTTGAGGAAATTTAGGATTTTTCCTGTTGTGCTACATTTAAGATCCCTTGTTTAATTTTTATTGCCCCCTTTTTTTCCCCACTTTCAGTGCAGAAACGGTTCATTTGGGGCAACTTGGGTGAGATTCGCCTGCCCATACTATAGACATTTAGAACTTAAACAGCAAATCCAAATCCACCAGCTTCCCTTTCAAACCCACTGACTCCACTTCTCATTTCTCATAAAAACTTAAAAAGTTTTGTGCTTTTTTTTTGTCCTTTTATAGTCTTTTAGAGAAATCCTAAAGATTTTTTCCCCCATAATTTTCTATACACTGGTTTGGTGGGATTTTTTTCCAAGTATATGAGAATTAGCTGGAGAAATAGTTCTGGATGCTTTTTACTGGAAGACTTTTGGAGACAGATTGTCTGGAGAGGATAACGTCCTCCCAAAGCTTTTGTGTTTCTCAGCCGTGCAGGTGCAGGGCTGCAGAGGCAGAAAGTCTGACAGCATCACCAGGCACAGATAACTTTTTTTTTTTTTTTTTCCCCCTTTAAATCAATGGAATTGATTTTTTCCTGCATCTGAATTATACTTGGCAATACAAACAACAGAGAGCTGTGCGCGGCAGACTTATTTTTCAAGGCTCGCCAGGTCAGGGGTACTTATTGTCCACGGTTTACTCTGCAGACTGGAGGACAGGGGATATTCTCCACTCGCCAGCAATGAGTGACACCCCCAAAACCAAAAGCTCGAGCCCCGAAACCCAGTTCAGTCCCAGAACCCACACCTCCACAGCGCAAATGTTATTCCCCGCGTCTGTTTTGAAGCTGAGCATTGCTGCCTTTTCCTTCCACCCCGCGATTTGAGAACGTACTTTCTCTGCTGCGCCGAGGAGCGCCTGGTGCAGATGACGGCCACCACCACCACCACCACCACGGTGATGACGCCGACGGTGACGACGATGATGACAAGGAGGTTGCTGTTCTTCTGGGGCGTGACGCTGCCGTGGGGAGGGTGCATCTGCCCGATGGGAGGCTCTGAAAAAAGACAGACAACCAGGAGATGGTTAGCGCTGGATTTGCTCCCCTCCCTCTTTAGGAGTCATCCATAAAATAAAACACATAAAAAAGCCGGTCGGGTGGCATGAATTCCTCGGAAAAAGCAGACGGAGGGTACGGAAGGGTGTCATAAAGAGCTGAAATTTATGTCTCGCTGCATTTCAGCAGTACGGCAAAGAGGAAAATATTTAAGCAGTAACGACTTTGCATTTTCTGCGTGTTAATAACCTGGTGTTGGGAGTCAATAACTCTCAGCTCAGTTTTGCTCTTATCAGCTGAAAATGGAAATCCAGGGACTATGGATTTTTTTCTTTACGGCTCGTACAGTCTTTCTTGGTATTTACAGGCAAATACATGTCTGGTGGATGAGCTAACCTGAACGCCTGATTCATTTGTCAGTACCCCATTCACCCCACAGTCTCACATCGTATTATATATTTTTTTTTTTTAATTGCTATGCTGACCAGATCCCCGTGCAACACTTGAGCAGGTTAAGGGCTCGAGCGTTCAAAGCGATGAGCTTCCTTAGTTTCAACGCAGCAGCGAGACTGGGACTGAAGATAGCGTAATTTCTAGAAAAACTAAATATTCGGTGCAATGGGATGCAAAGGGAAGAGCTGTGCTATAGCACGGCCAAGATTTCACAAGAAAAGTAAGCCGAGAGTTTTCATACGGCGCCATCCCCACAGCGTCCCACGTACAAGCGAAACAATTCTTGTCTGGGATTTCATTTTGCCTTTCGTACGACTGAAGGTGAAAGGAAAAAAGGACAAATCTTTCCAAATAACAGCCTTAGTTAGCGATAGGTGTAATGTAATTGGAATAGTCTGCCTTGATTTTCTGACCTAATATCCTTTCTTTACCTACCTAATTATACTATTTAAATAACTTGCCCTCTTCTCATCGCTTTTTCAGGCGACCGAGTAAGACAAGCAGCTGCGAGTGCCATCCTTTCAGCATTACAATGGTCTGGAGCACAGAAATCCCAAAGATTTTGGGGTTTACCTGCTTTTTCGTCTCCATGCTGAATAAAAGGCATTGGATAGGAATATACCACATCAAATAGAGCGGCTATCAAGAAAAACAAAATTTTTTCTTTCCCTACCCTTTACTGCAGGCTCTGGAAGCTCTCTTGACTTCTCAAAAGTCAGTTTTCCTATAATTAGGATGAACTACTACGAAGAGCAGGAGGAAAGCCTAGAACACGCAACAGTGGTGTGTTGGTAACAAAATTTTATATTCCCTCCTCGTTTTGGCTGAGGAAAATAATCGGTGTGAGTTAATCAGCTCTGTGCCTTGTAATTATTTTGTACTTTCAAACCTCACTCAATACCGCATTTGAGGGAATCTTGTCTGTTGTTTCACTCGATAATGTGAGCTGACAATGGTTCATCAGATAACGGAGATGGGGTCAGGAATAAGAAGTTATTGATAATTTATCTACACCCCAGCTGGCACTGATGAGGTTCAGTTAATTTTTGTTAATCCACGGGGGTTCCTCTGATTTCTTCCTATTTTAGGACAGGATGAATTAATTTTTTAAAAATGGTATTTTCAGCAGAAAGCTTAAATTGAAATATAATAAGGTAAAATGCATTTTACAATTCTTTTTAAGATGTTGGTTTTGGTTTTTTGTTTGTTTTTTTTTTTTTTTTAGAGCTATTCCCATGGCCCAAAATATATCTAAAGCATCTCTTGCGATGGGACGACGTGCCTTTGGGAGTACTGCGTCAGCTGGAAATCTGGCCGGTAGTTTGGGGATCAGCTTTAAGAAAGCCAAAACAGAATATATGGCGTCCTGACCCTACTTTTTGTTAACATTTCTGGTTAAAACTACTGTCTGTTTTGGAGCAGATATTTTGCACAATGGATGGGATTTTCAACAGCTGAGATAACTCTTGCCTACAAAACAGCGAGCGTGTGACCTGTGGGCACGTTGGGTGGTCCCCAAACCATGAGCGAGAGGAACGAGAAAGCAATAAAAAGAAGAAAAGTAGGAGGTTATCACCAAAACTGCACTTAATTATGGAGCATGGTTGGACGGAGCCCGTATTTACCATTCAGACTGCTCCTGTCGATCAGGTTGGTGTCCACCGGCCAGTAGGAACCATCCCCGTGACGACCTGTCAGCAGAAAAAAATGGATCAGCCGCAGCGTGACAGCTAAACCAGCAAAGTCAAGTATGTTGCTTGAGACAGCGCCTGTCTGACAACGTTTAAACCATTAAACAGTGCGGGAAAAGTCATCCCATATGTCCTGGGGAAAATCCGTCATCAAAGCAGGCTATGGAAAGCAAGCTGAATTTCGGCCCTTGGAGCAGGTTGCCTTGTTCTGTTGGGTTTTTTTCCCCTCCTCCAGATGTGGTCGTTAGAGTGACAAACTAAGGTGCGATGGCAGCATCCGTCTGCGCCCCCTCCACGGGTGATGGGAATAATTCAGACAGCTGCTTTCGCACACAAGCAGAGGGACAGTGCTGCACAGAAAATCGTGAACACGTTCTCCACCTGCCAGGTGGCCTTCCATCGCTAGTAAACAAGCTTTTTAAATTTATTGTCCCGCTTGTGGAAACACAGCTGTGGAAAGACAACTCCACAACGGCTTGGGTTTTACAAGAAGATTGCCTCTTTTCTAACACTGGTGTAGAAATAAAATAGAAAAAAAGAAGGGATATGATCATTATTCAAAAAATGTTTGGGCTGTTGAGGCAATATTTGCACTCCAAATTAATATAGTAGAAATGGAGGTGTTCATCTTTTCCCTTGCTTTGTTTTGTCCTGTTTATCAGCTTTGGGCTAAATAGCTGTGACAGAATCACAGAATCATGGAACAGTTTGGCCTGGAAGGGACCTCAAAGCCCATCTAGCTCCAACCCCCCTGCCATGGGCAGGGCCACCCTCCACTAGCCCAGGTTGCCCAAAGCCCCATCCAACCTGGCCTTCAACACTGCCAGGGAGCCAGGGGCAGCCACAACCTCTCATGTTTCTGTTTCCTCGTGTCCGACAGAAGGAGAATCACAAAAGTTGGTGAAGTCCTACCAAGCTCCTCTTTGTCTCTAGCAGGATGGGAGCGAACAGTCAAAGTCCACGGCTGAAGCAGTTTGGGGTAAAAGCCGCTCTTCTGGTAAAGACCAAGCTTACGCCAACAGCATGCTCTTGGTATGGGCACACTGCACTATAGCAAAGCCCGAAATGTATCCATCTCGTTCCTCCAAAGCTAATTATTTTTTTCATTTAAGTCAAATGAGCCTTCCCAGGCGGCATAGCCTCAGCTGATGCAGTAGTGCTCTGCTGGGACAGTGGTTTGGGGGAAAGACATCTTCCCCCAAGACGGACAGAGGCTGCTGGAGCACTACATCAACACCAACTCCATGAGACACTGTCTTTTTTGGCTCTGCGATCACTTGGGTCAGACGAATCGTACCCGAGGGCAGGGAATTACCAGAGATCATTCCAGGTAACTTCTACAGCAACCAACCACCGTCTACATCGGACCTCTTGGCAGATTAAACAGAACAACTCCCGTTTTCTCACTTTCCTGCAGTTTGTTGCTGCTGTGCCCCATTAAATAACTGCCATATTCCTCTCTAGAGGTACTTGTATTTCTGTGGATTGCGAAGAAATTCACGTGCATAACTTTGTCTACCAAATTGGCAAGTATTCTGTGATGAATGGCCCTAAATAAATGGAAGATGATTATCATCAGAAGAGACTTCAATGTAATCATCTTTTCAATCAGCATAATTGCACAGCTACAACAACTTGATCCCAAGAAAGCAAGGTTGCAAAATGTTTAGCTGTAAAAGCAGACAAAATAGAGATAAATGTAAGGTCTATGGTAATTCTGTTTACCAAGATGACACTCTAAAGCAGTCCTATTCATAGTATTACACTGCAGTGAGCAAATACGTTGTGATCCCGGGGTTATATTGTGCTTGGAAAACTGGCTAACTCCATGGGAGATTGCTAAATGTTACAATTTTTTATATTTAGCCCACACTGAAACATCTTAGCAGGAGCCTAACGCATTGGGAAATTTAGTCAGGGTATTGGAGACTTCAAAAAACTAACCCTGCGTGCCCGATTCTGAAGTTTAGTACTTTTTTAATTAACACAAGAGCACTTTTCAAGGCATTATACATGACTTTTTCATTGTAAAAATATTTGCGTGAACAGCTGCCCATTTCATTTCTGGCTCTAAAACGGTGACTGGTACCTGGGGAGGCCACCTCTGATGCATTGTAAGTGTTAATATGCGAAAGGGTAGGCAGGGCTTAAACCCCTAAGGATTATCCACGCTCCATTCCAAGCCAACACACCTCCATGAATCACTTCTACCTCTAGCTTTCACTCCGCAACAGTTTTGGATACGTTTCCCTTTAAAAAAACTCAAACGATGTGCAGGAGCGTTGCTACTTGGAGGCTATTGCTTCACTTAGGTTCAAGGCCTCAGGTTTTGAGTACCTTTATAATAATCTAATTTTAAAAGGAAGTTAATCTGTGTGCTTCTACTTAATCTTCATCTTAAATATCTACACTGCACTCGTCTGTTTGCACTGTATTCACTATTGCTGTCGCTCTCCACCTCCTTCCCAAGTCCACCGGTGGGTTTCTTGTCTTACAGAAGACAAGTAGAAACCTCCTGTCCCACTAAGTGGAGATGTAAACCCTTGGTGTTGGCCAGAAAGCCATGTACAAGGTGAACATAACTCAACAGATACGTCCAGATCTCATTTGGGGTTTTTTTGGGTCAGACAATGGACTCTCTCTTCAACTTCCACCAGTTTCCAGTGCATCTTTTTTCCTCTGTATTATTCCATCTTTTGGAACAAACCATTATAACTTCTTGACTAATCAGCTGTTTCTTTGAGAACTGCCTTTTTAATGGAGGGTAAAAAGTCTTTAAACGCGATTTTCCTACTTTTTAAACGAGTTGTATTAAAGGTTGTACTGTACTTTCAGAGACAGCAAAACCCGCATCCAGATGAACAACCTATCTAGCATTTCTCACCTCTCAATCCTGTTTAACTTGTTTTCCCTCAGGTCTGTCTTTCAAATGTTTCAGTATCTCGAGTCTTTCTCCGAAAAAAGCTTATCCTTTTCCCACAAGCTGTATCTCAGGTGCCATTATATGAAATAAACATTTCCACTTGGTCTTGTCAAGGCAAAAAAATTCAAGTTGTCTGTGACAGCAACAGTTCTTCATCCTCTCCACTTGGAAACTGGCCAAAAAATCCATTGTCATTTTGCTGTAAATCTCTTTCTTCTTTCATGCTTATGCTAGCAGCTTCCTTGTTTGCAAACTTCAGGTATCCCTGGCATGGCACGGGCAGATGTTGAGGGAATGGAGCTGTGTTGCCCTCTCCTTGGAAAACGCTCACTGCAAGCCAACTACCTGAGCTGCAGAGGGAATGACCTTGCTGTTCTATCGTCTGACGCCCCTGAACCAGACACGGCCCTGCACCACCACTGTTGCTGTATTTTGCCTTCAACAGTCCGAAATATGGAGAAAATAAGCTGAGCAATATTCTCACGTGGAAAAGCAGAGCCTGTAAGAGGTATTTCCTGCCCCGTGGGCATCCCCAGGGAGGTTCACGCATGCAAACTAAGTCACTGGTGCTCTCAGCCAACATGAGCTGTCAGACATACTGTGCCATCAGAAACGCTGCTCTTCTGTTCCCATGGAAAAGCTGAGCTCGCTGTGTAAGGTAGTTGTGGTGCTGAGCACCTGGAAACCTGCTCCAGGACAGAGCAGAAGACAGCAAGTTGCCTTTGAGGGGGCAGCTCTAGCTAGAAGCCTCCTAGAAACCTGGTGGAATAAGGATGCTCAGACATAGCAGAGTAGGGAGGATGGCTGAAAAGAAAGGGGCAATGGGAGCTTCTGCCCAGAGCAGATACACAGATACCTCAGAAAAACAAAAACATCCCCCTAGCACCTTGTTCCAATTTGGCATCATCTTCTGGGAAGGTAGAAATACAAGTTAGAAGACAGAAATGTTGAGTAATATATGTTATGCCCTTCAGTATTGCTTCAGAGCTTGCTCTTCATCCTGGAAGACGGACACCAGCTCGGCCTGAGACGGGTAATGCTGTGCCGCCACATCACGTATGGGCACACCCAGCTGGCAGGAGGAGCGGTGGGTCACACACTGACCTCGGAGAGCACCAAGGTGAGGAGCCGTCTCCTCACGCATGGCCATTCACAATCTCCCTCTTTGGTCAGTGATGAGAGAAGGAAATCTCACAAACATGACTGAACCTGCTTATATTGGGTGGGAAAAGCTGGTTTCTGAAGGTACCAGCCCCTCCCCATTGACCACACTGTTTGTCAGATGTTGAGTCGTACAGTATTAGCTTTCATCACTGAGGTTCTGCATCCATCAGCATTTAAAGAAGCCGGAGTATGAGGACGTGTGTCTTCTTCCCATCTACGGTCAGTACCTAATAAGGAAGGAGACACCCATGTTGTCCTGGTGACAGCTGAAGAGCTCAGCGAAGACAGGGGTGTTTGCAAATTTGCTTATAAGCAAATATCAACCGGCAGACTTCTTGGAAAGATGCTGGGGCTGGGGGCAGAAATACAAGAGTAGGTGAACAGGTTCCACGTGACCTGTTGACTTTCTAGTCCTTCTTTTTCAGTGCATCCGGCGGTAGTTGTCTCAACTATGTCTCAACGTAGCAGGAAACACAACCAATATTCAGGAATAACCCCTCTTCTTGAAATTTCAAACACGCCTTGTCTTCTGAGATGTCTCCCATTTCCTAGACCTTAAGAAAGCATTCCTACACCTGCTTGGTAAACATAGCCAGATGACAGAGTTTAAAGGGCTTGTTTTTGTTGGTTTTTTTTTTTTTTTTTTTCCCCCCAGAAGGGGTTATTCTGATAAAATGGGATCCTTCTTATTTCTCTTCTCTAGTGAAGAGTGTTACGGACCACTGCATTATTTGTTTAGGAAGCAGCTCTTTGAAAAAGATCTGAACTGCTCATCCTTTCACTGCTGCTACGCTCAGAGTTTGCAAAATAGCTTCAGAACTGAAAGCCTGGAGCCAACAAAAGCTTCAACAGAAAAAAAAGAGGCAAACTCAATGCCTTCTGCAGTCATACTATGAGATGATGTGACTGTTTTGGGGTTGATATCACGCTGTAGATGTACCAGCAGCCGTTTTCAGGAAGGAAAGCATACGCAGAAAGGTTTCAAATGGGCAAACAGCAACACGCCTGCAAGATGCCAACATGGCAAAGGTTGAACTGCAGAAAGCCAAATTCCAGTCATGACTACACTGCGCTTCAAACCCTCTTGCTCTGAAAGCCGAAACGAGTGGTGCGACGTTAACTCATGAGATGCAGAGCACCGAGGTGTAAAATAGAAGGTGTGTGGTCGAGCATCCAGCGTTCGTTCTCTGTTCAGGAGAGGCAAAGTCACCCAGCATCACTTGGAAACCCTTCTGCATGCCTCCGGACTGGATGCAAAACAACGCAGACCACCATTTTCCTTGGGATTTGGAAACAAAAAGCTGTGGGTGCCTGTCCCGAATGATCTCCAGGGGCTTTTTGTGGAGCTTGGGTATGGTCACTGGCCCAGTTCTGGGCATGGGGAACAGGAGACATCCCACTGGCCTCACCATGGTAGTAAATATTAGATCTGAAGCTGTAAATATCCAGATTATGGTTTAAAAAGAGTGATGTCATATTAAAAAAAAAAATTAATCGTACCTGTATTCTATATGTAAGAGCTTTCCATAGTGATATATGAATTTATCTAGGTAGTTTATATGACCCCTTTCACAGGAGGCATCTTTTCAGAAAACAATTGAACAAACCTATTGAAATTTCCGAAGGTAAGGAGAAACATTTGTTCAAGACGGTCCAGGTTTCCTTTCACCCAAATTTACAGGGGATTTTATAAAACGTTTCTAGTCCAAAGGCAGAAATCGGCTCTTTTTGCTCTTGCAGAGCTCTAATTCTGATGGCAACACAGAACTGTTGACAAGTCCTATATTGACAAAATACGGCCTAAAAAAATGAATATGGTTTTATCAAATGAAAACTGGGCCACGATAAAGCACAGTGAATTAATCTCTTCTTTGCCCAGTTTGTCCCTATATATATTTCAGATGAAAACCATAAATAGAGTTTTTTAGACTCCGGGAAGCCTCTACCACAACTCATCTGCGAGCAGCTGGCCCTGAACCACAGACATAAGGTTTGTGACAAAAATTCTCTCTTGAGCATCTGAAACTGTAATTTTATTCTTACTTTTATATTGCCATTTTTACTACCTTTGCATATGCCCTGCTCTACCAGTTGCATACAGGCAAAACAAAAATCTGAAAGGAAGCCGACACATTTATGGGTTTGGCACGTACTTCAGATTTCAGGACACTCTTGGGAAACGTGTGGTTTGGTTCTCCAGATGCCAACGCTCCACTCTTTGCCCTTTGGGTAACAGTCTCAGCACCCTGGGAACATTATTTGCATTTCCTCAACAGGATTTCTGCCAACGAAAGCTGAGAAGGGATGGGCTGGGCTCAACTCTGTCTGTCCCTCATGGGCAGAAGGAATGGAGCTGAGGCATCTCCTGCCTCCTTCCTCTTCTCACTGGTAGCCTCTTCTTGCAGTGGCTGGTCTCTGCTCTCCCAAGGAGCACATCTGCCCGGACCAAGAAACCTTAGAAGTTCTCCCTAAACTCTACTCTCCTCCCCATCTCCTTTTTTGCACCCAAGGATGGCAGCAGTTCTACCCTCCCTTCTAGCAAGATCCCACATCTGGGATCTTCAAAGCTCTACCACCTCTGAAGGCTCGGTGTCTCTGCCCAAACACTCACGCATGTCCCTCACCCTACAACAGTGCTTTGCTGCCATGTAAGTGGATTTTCCTTCCTGAACTCAGGAACCACGAGCCGACATTAGAGACAGATGACCTACCAGAGTTAATTCATGTCATTCAATAAGAATTGCATTTGTGGCAGAGATGGCCCTCAGGGACTTGTCCAAAGCACAGAGTAATTTAAAAGGCTCCCACTGACTTCAATAGGCACATTGGTTCAGCATGATTAAAGAATTAGCTTTGATGATTTCTAAGGCAAATGAACTTTTAGAAACTTTGACTTTGTCTTAATGCTTCTGCTTGGAGTACAGTTACAGCGAGACCCGGCTCCGTCAACTTGTCTTTAACAGAGTTGCCTGAAGATCAAGGAAACGCAAGTGAAGACCTCAGACTGTGTCTTATTAGAATTTAGCATTGAGGTCACGTAAAAATAGAAACTGAATTCAGATATCAACGGACCTATGGAAGACATAAGAGAAGATTCAGAATTTCTCCTCCTTATTTACTACAGCTCTAAAGAATGAAAACACAGTGTACTTCAACTACCCAGGCAAAAGACAGTATTTATGGCTTTAACTCATGCTGTGCGTACCTGCTGTCTGCTAAAGACACGCTAAGCTCATCTCATTTTTATAAGTTATTTGACTCCAAGCCAATAAACCCCACCGTAGCGAGTTCAGTGTCCATTAAATAGCGTTACAGCATGGCCACACAACCGTACAGTTCTGCTGGAACGGAGCAACACGCTCAGTGAAGAACAAAAACACAAACTCTATTTTCCATCCAGCCTTACTTTTTTTAAAACATTTTTTCAGTCCTGCTTACCTTGTACTGAAACCTCTCCTAGGTTTTCCAAACCTGCCTGAAAGACGTTTTAATTGCAAAATAAAAAAAAACAACAAACCCCCGACAATTTACATTCAGGCTTCTTTGCAACCTTTTACCCTTTAAATCCAGTTTTTATCTGTTCAAACCTGACATTTTCAATTTGTGTGCGCTGTGGTGCAAAAAATCATACTGAGCAAAACCAGTTTTTAATTTTATAATTTGTTTAACTTCTCCTTCTTTCATACGCTGAAATCAAGAGGGTGAATTTCCAACACTGGCTGAGAACGGGTCTCTCTCGCCATGAGACTATACGTGGTACCTGGTACAAGGTAAAGTCCTAGTGAAGAAATACAGAATCATAGAATCTTAAGGTTGGAAAAGACCTCTAAGATCATCAAGTCCAACCATCAACCCAACACCACCATGTCTACTAGACCATGTCCTGAAGTGCTACGTCTACACGTTTTTTGAACACCTCCAAGGATGGGGACTCCACCACCGCTCTGGGCAGCCTGTTCCAATGCCTGAGCAAATGCTCTGGGTAACCTCCAGGGATGCTCCAGGTTGCAGTACAATCTATGAAAGGGCCTAAAGTTGACTTTGACCTTCTAAATAATGCTTTCTTGCCTTCCCTAGGAATTATCTATTGCAGGTTAACTCACTAAAATGGGCTAAGTCAGTAACTGTTAAGTGAAGCCAAGGATTTGAGGTTTACACCTTTTAAACTATCGTGAAGTGAGAGTTCAAAATCCAAATAAACCTCCCAAGATCAGATCTGAGTTTTCCAAATGTCGCCGTGACTGTTTCCTTGGGCAGATGTCACACAAATGTACAATGCTCTTGCTGTAATTGAAAGAAATATGTAGGAATGAATAGGTCTGAAGTAAAAAAAAAAAGGGGGGGAAAAAAAATCCTAGCAACAGACTTCACAAGTAGTTGCGATAGGAGCAGAGGAACTGTGACTAATCAGACGTATATTCATATTTGGAAAATGCAATGATAATGCCTTGAAAAGTTGACTAAACTTTGCTATTATTAAATAGGAGCTGCTGTTTTGAGAGAAAAGATTATTTATCATTTCTTACTGTGAGGCTTTTGAACTTTCATCTATAACCCACGAAAGGGTGCAAGAGGAGCCTGGAAATTATGCTGAGCTTAATTATACTTAATGTGAATTATTCAGAAGTGCAGCAGAGAGACTAAAAATTTATTTCATACAAAGAAGCTTGACATTTTAATTGGTCCTTCAGAAAAGAGACAAAACAATTTCCTCTCCCGAAAATTTACATCTTCCCCATCAAAGCAGCAGCCTCAGCCGAGCAGAACTTCATTAACAAGATTAATTATCATGCCAGCGTCTGCCTCATCAGGTGTGCAGCCCAGGTGAAGAGTGCGGCCCCCTCCCCGGTGCGTTCCCCAACCCCGAAAAGCTCCGGCAGAAAAGGCGACAGATTGAGGGCACCGTACCTTGGTCATTAGCCATTTTGTCAGGGTGTTCAACTGCAAGAAAGAGACAATGTCATTAGATGCCGACAGCTCCTAGCAGGCAAGACGACGCATGACATCAACTATTGCGTTAGCAGGTTGGCGCAGCGCGGTGCTGCCGGCCCGCCCCGGGGGCGGGTGGTGAAGATGGACAGGGTGAGTTTTACGGTTCCTTTTTCTTTTTTTTTTTGTTTTCCAGAGAGATCCTGGAGAACTGAGAGGACAAACACAGCATCATAGAATCACAGCATATCTCGAGTTGGAAGGGACGGGTAAGGAGCATCAAGTCCAACTCCCCACTCCTCACCAGGACTACCTAAAACTAAACCATACGGCCAAGATCATCATCCAGAAGCTCCTCAAACTCGGAACATAGGTTGATCCATGCCTTATAGCAAATATTTTCACCAAGTTCTTCCCAATGCAAAACCATTACCGCAGCATTTTTTCCTTCTCTTGTTCTTTTTCAATATGATCTGGGGAGTTTAATTAAGCAAGAAGCGAATGAGAGAGAGAGACACTGCTTCTTTGAATAATTACAGTCAAATCACCTACAAGTTGAAAGCTCAGGCTGACTTATATTATCATTGTTTCAGCTTTTTACAAAGGGGTTTTAAACTATTTACATGTTTTTGCATAATAACCATAAAAGATAGCGTGATCTGAAGTGCACCAGACAAGACTTCAAAATTCAATAGATATATTAAAAGCTTTCCTGCACAGCTACAACTTCTGACTATTTATGATACGGCTGAGGGAATTAAACTTTCCTCGGATTCATAAGTAGCTACCATCGTAGAGCATTAACCAGTCCTCTGCTTAATAAATTATGCAAGAATCTTAAGTACAGGAAATTGGGGGAAAAAAGAAGTGATTTGGCACATGAATCTGGAAGTCAAATAACCACTGCCTGCAGGTGCAGAGCATGCTGCTCCCCTGGCTGCTAAAATCACTACGAAACCTCCTCTGGATCATGGCATCGTGCTAGGAACAAATGGAAGCACTGAACGAGCAGTAATTCACGTTCACAGACACGTCTCGGAGCTCCATGCCTGCGGCAGAGGAGGAACAGCTCCTTCGATAACCCCCAAACCCTCAGTTCTTTTTTTTATTTTTTTTTTTGTTCCCTCTCAGATTTTTTTTCGCATGGATGCAGAGAAAAAAGAGGGGTACGTGAAACCTGTTGCCTCAAACTGTCTAGAAAACTGTGAGCCTGCGCTGAGGCACACCTGGGTTATCACCTTTCCCTCAGGACAAACAACATTCCTGAAATCACGACACCTTGCTCGTGACTGCAGTTACCTCCGTCCGAGCGCCGATGCCACTGAGACGCTGCCCTGGCGCCGCTCGGCGTTTGCTGCCTTCTCCGGGCGACGGAGGAAGCGAAACCCGTGACATCTCCAGTGCCACGAAACGTCGCAGCCCGGGTGGGCGATACCTGCTCCTGGCAAGGAGCGCTTTTTTTTACGTTTGGTGCCGGTTATGAACCGGGCTGCGCTGTTGAACCACGCCGCCAAGGCAGCATTAGAGGGCACTGCAGTGCTAGAAATGCTGCCCCACGCCATCCCTGCCAAAGGGGGGGGTCAAGGGGGAGATCGGCATCCTCCGCGCTTTCAGGGCTCTTTTAGAATCATAGAATCATCGAATCATCTAGGTTGGAAAAGACCTTTAAGATCATCAAGTCCAACCGCTAACCTAACCTTGCCATCCCACCACTAAACCATGTCCTCAAGTACCTCATCTATCCTTCTTTTAAATACCTCCAGGGACGGGGACTCAACCACCTCCCTGGGCAGCCCATTCCAGAGCCTGACAACCCTTTCTGTGAAGAAGTTTTTCCTAATGTCTAACCTAAACCTGCCCTGGCGCAACTTTAGACCATTCCCCCTGGTCCTATCGCTTGTTACCAGGGAGAAGAGGCCGACCCCCACCTCACTACAAGGTGAAATGGTGGAGAGCGGCAACTTTTAAGCTGGCGACCTGTAGAAAGCCCATCGGTACGGTTTTCCTTGCTGAGCGTAGCACGGTTGGGGATATCGGAGAGTGTATTGGAGCTCAGCCCATGACATCTTCCTCCCTCTCTCTCTCCCATTCCACTCATCCCTTGAAAAACACATCTGATCCAGTGTTTCATTCAAGGTTGATGTTATGTCTAGAGGTGCAAATTTTTTTCCAGCTTATATGTATCGATGGAATGTTTCCTCTGATTCCGATAAGCGGAAGACTACTCTTTAATTTTCTGTAATTAAAGGAGTTCAGCACACAAAGACTCACATAATTCCAGACTGGTTTGGGTTGGAAGGGACCTCCCAGCCCATCTAGCTCCAACCCCCTGCCATGGGCAGGGCCACCCTCCACTAGCCCAGGTTGCCCAAAGCCCCATCCAACCTGCCCTTCAACACTGCCAGGGAGCCAGGGGCAGCCCCAGCTTCTCTGGGCACCCTGGGCCAGGGCCTCAGCACCCTCATGGTGAAGAAGGTCTGTTTGTAAATGCTTGGCTAAAATCCAGAATAGGTATGGTTGAGCAGAAGAAAGCATAAGCAGATTTAGTAACTGCAGCTCTGAGATTTGCTTGTTTCTGTAATAGACTGGAAAGAAAAAAAAAAAAAATCACTGCCAAATTATAGAAAAGATCGAGGAAATCCTCCTTCCTGTCTGTCACCGCTTCACTCATTCACTCTTTAGTTGTCATGCTTCATCGGGCAGTTGCAAATAAATTTCAGACAATGTATTTACTTCTGCCACCTAACGAATTTCTGAAAATTTATCTGCCATAAAAGTAATGTAACATCGAGAGTTGGAATTTAACTTCGGGGGAAATCTGTGACAGTACCCTGCAAAAGGCTGCAAAATGCACGTGCTATTTGGGTGTTCCCTGCTTCTCTTCCATATATACATATATATGTATACATAATATTTACTAAAGCCATCCAGACTCAGTACGGAGTAAGAAAAATCCTAGTAACGACCTCAAATTTTGGCCCCAATTATATAACAAAAAAGAAGTGGGATGGTTTAATCACATTTTATCCTTCTGTTCCAGGTCCCTAAGAAAGCGTGTATCAGATTCTTCATGCTTCAAGTGATCAATTCAACCGGCCGGAGCACTAAAAAAAAAAAAAAAAAAACCACCAAAAAAAAAGCAGATCCTCAACTGATGTAAAGTGCCATAGATTGATTGAAGTTCACGGTGTAACGACAATTTACATAAGCTAAGGATTTACCCATTCGCCTGTATATTGTCATCAGTGGAGCTGAGGTGGAAGAATATAAACTCATTGCTCCGTGGTAGCGTTATTTACTACTAAACATATCTCTTCCGCACAGATCACTACGTTTTCATTAGTAAAGGAAAGTCACTACAAATACACGGCAATTACAACCCGAGTAACGGCTCGGTTTCCTTGGAGGAGCTTTATGTGCTAGAATATATGAAACGAGACAGGGGGTGACTTAGTGGATCTCTGACGCTTTTTTAGTTCCTCGTGGTTTCAAACTCCCTCTGATCAGGACGGAGATTTGCCATCGGAGCGCACGTTACCATATGGCACATACGCATCTTCTGTTAATAATCATTAAGGGCAGGAAACCAACATTTTTGCATAATTCAGAATGCACTCAAGACTTCAGAAAGTCTTTTCACCTCAAATGTAGGGATAGATTTGTCAAAACCTCAGCTGAATATTATTGAACATGACATATTTAGGGTGGATATCATTAAGTATTCATGGCAGGGTATTAGACATACTCCTTGTAGGCTATTACAAGATGTAACAAATGTATAAATTCATCTTTTTTGGTATCTGTTGATGCTGTCTGATCTAGAATTCATTTCCCAAATGAGTTTTATGGTACTTTGTGTAAACATTACAAAGTAGGTGGTATCAAGTGCATTAATCTTTTGGTTTAGCTAGATATCTGGGTCTCTGGATCTTTTCATATCTCATTAGTCTGCGGTTATTATATTTTGATGCCTTGACTCGTTTTAAACTCAGTCTAATAGACTACTTCTGCTTGGCACAAATTGTAAGCATGAAATTAAGTTGGCACCAGCCTCTTGATAGAGATGAAGCACCCGCAAAGTTCTATCTCTTCCCATTTTATGGCAGCGGAGAATGAATAATCAGGATCTTACCAATAATTCATTCAAAGTGAAACATGACTTGGACAAGTCAGTCCCGCAAACCTGGGCAGGCAGTGATAAGCTCAGAACAAATTGATATAATTTTTCTTTTTTTTTTTTTCTTTTTTTCCATGACTCTTGCTAATTCCTGAAAAACTGTTGTATGAGGCTTTTCTCTCCCAGTGGTTTAGAGAAACTGGTGTCAGTGAAACGAAAAGGGCAAGCTCTCTGCCAGGACACCGGCTCGTTCATTGAAATCCTTCCTTAACGGCCAAAAACGGAGTTTCCCCTCCCTCCCTCCCTCCGAGACAGCAGAAAAAGGGAATTTGCCGTTCAGGTAAAGGTTTGCCCAAAGACAAACTCAAATCGGAGCTCTCAGCAAAGAAACAAATAAATTCCCCGAAGGCACTGATGCGGGGATGGCGCGTCGCCCCTTCTCCGCAGCCGTTTTGCTTGGCTTCTGTACAGCTCGCGTTAAATGAAGTCACTCATCGTTGATTAAAAAGAGGCTCGAGTGTGAACGTTAATTGCTCTCAGGCACAGGTTTGAGTCTGAATTTCCCTAATTTCCCTCCAGTCGTGACTTCTCAGGCCCAGCCCGCGTCCAGTTTCAATTACCTTCTGCCACGACGTTATTTCTACAGACAAATCCCTGGATTTTTCTCTCGAGGAGACACAGCAATAACGTGCTCTCTCGCATGCCATGCTTCTTTCCTGGAACACGTCGCTGTTTATGTCAATTTGAGTTTTTCATTAATTACACATCTTTTTAAAAAGTAATTTCGTACCTTTGTGCAAATGAATGACTGACAGTTAAAATAGAAGGAGCGGAGCTGTGGCAAGCACCCTGCTTCCCACTCACGGTAATATTGCTTATATCTTCATAACTAATAATTTCTGGGTAGATCATGTCAGGGCTTCACACAGACAGGCAGCGGGGAAGAGAAGAGTATCTCTCGATGTTAATTTGAAATTGAGTGTGATACAAGTGCAGTCTTTTGCTCTCCTAAACATATTGCTGCTGAAATACCAGCCAAAAAAAAAAAACAAACCAAAATTAAAAAAATAGTGCCCCTGTTTTTTCCTGCTGCTTCTCACTGGTCACTAAAGGAGAGAGGGGTCAAGTATTAATTAGTCTATTAATAAGAGGTCCTGAGAAATATCTGGAACAACTTTCCCCACGCAAAGGCAAATTGCCATCTCAATTTGCTGAGATTTTTAATCAGAATTTTGCATGCCTACTCTGTCGACAGGAGTGAGTCATTACGGGTTCCTACCATCACCGGAGGATCCAAAATAAAAAAGGACCTCCCTCGAGAAATCCAGTCAAATCCAATTAGCTTTAGTATTGATGGTAGAAAGTTAGGTGGTGTCAGTGCTTTCCCTCAGCTGATTGAATTTAAAAATATAGTTAGTGCCTCATTATGTGGTTTACTTTTGTCAACTACTGCATGTAGCATTTTGCTTTTATCTCTCAGTAATAGTTTCAAGTAGTAGGATCTCTTCTGGCTGACATGGAATTAATTGCGAAACTCCCACGGAAGCATTAGAAAATTCTATGTATCATTAATATCCAGATGACACAGATCCAAACCTTTCAGCGTCCGGAAAAAAATAGGATCGGAGAGGGGTCCCACTCCCTTGGCGTTGCGAGCTTGGATTCTGAAGTAGTAGACGGTGTCCAGGTTGAGGTCCATGATCTGGTGGGTGAGCCGGTCGCCGCTGATGGACTCCATAATCCAGTCGTCAATTGGAGCATTCTTGTCCAAAGTATAGAAGAGGATGTAAGCTGAATAAACACAGTCTCTCAGTTAGTACTGCAATCAAATTTTAACACGCTTCCGTTACGAAATATATATAAAATCCAGATTTCTTAAAAATCAGGGGTTGCTTTGGACAAGCAGGGATGACAGGTCTCCAGTCAATATAACTTTAAGGACTGTTATGAAAATATACATTTGTCTATTTTTAGAACAAACCCACATTTACAGTATTCACTGTAAGAAATACAGATTTCACAACTATAAAAACAGGTAGGACACGTTAAAAGTCTGTCACAAGCGCGTTTCTCAAATTCAGGTGCACCACTCGGTCTGATAGCTGCCCTAAGCCAAATGATTTAAGTCTTTAGTGTTTCAGAACTGAAATAAAACTAACAGGCACTAATGACACACACCAGTTACTGGGTGCTTAGGGGAAGCCGTGAGATATTTCTAGGCAACTATCGGGAAAGTTTTTTTGGGAAAAGAATCATAGAATCGTTAAGGTTGGAAAAGACCTCTAGGATCATCACGTCCAACAGTCAACCCAACATCTCCATGTCTACTACACCATGTCCCAAAGAGCCACGTCTACATGTTTTTTGAACACCTCCAAGGATGGGGACTCCACCACCTCTCTGGGCAGCCTGTTCCAATGCCTGACCACTCGTTCGGTGAAGAAATTCTTCCTGATATCCAACCTAAACCTCCCCTGGCACAACTTGAGGCCATTTCCTCTTGTCCTTCTGCTGGTTACTTGGGAGAAGAGACCAACACCCACCTCACTAAGACCAACACCCGCTTCACTAAATGAAGAATTAAAAATTCTCAGAATTTTGCTAACTTAGAATACTACAGCACTACAGCAACTACTTTGCACTGAGTAAAATTTAAAAGTTTTAGAACTTAGTGAGTAGAAATACCGGTGCTGGGAAACAATAATAGTTTGTAGGAATTACCTTGCCGGTAAATGAAATTTTAGGAAGAAGAAAAAAAGCCTGTAAGCAAGGCTGAGAGGCCTAGCACATCCTGCAACACTGATCTCTGCCTAAGTTTGAAAATATCTTCATTTCCTGAAAGGCTCCCTGGCAAATCAGTCATACGCAAAAAACCCGCTCTAAGCCCGGTCTTAAGTGCAAAGCCGCAGGAGCGAGCTCTGGTTGCAGATTTGGTTTTCAGGGATGTTTCCACTCTCCCCAAGGAGTTGTTTTCCTCTGCTTGATACGTCTAAGGAACATTTGACCACATACGCAGTAAAAAATCCCCATGAGAGACATTTTTTCGACCAAGCGCTGCAAGAAAGAAGTTGGTGCACGGATGTCAGGGGACCCAGTCTGCTCTCATGTCTGAATGCCGCTGCCGATGGAAAAAACTCTATAGAAGTTGCTACTACGGAGTCATTTCGTGCCTTGGAAGTCTGAAAAGCTTTTATCTTATTTTGTCTTTTACTCTGTGGGGAATCAAGACCATTAGCACTCATTTCGGTGTGTTGTCCATCCGAACGATCATTTCTTGTCTCTAATGGCTAAATTAGGTTAGTGTAAACAGCCATTTCATCAAAACATCCTCCTTTCAGACACGGTCACGGATTGTAAAGCGCTGATGATAATGTGGAGTGAAATTATAGACAGTTATGCAAGTCTAACCCAGGAATCGTTAATGCCGGGCGATGTCTACATGGAAATATAGCCTTATTTTATTGGTAATATAAAGTGGGATGCTTTCCTGGTGTAACTCACACCAGCTCATCTGATGCCAGCGAAGCCCTTGCTGAGTTACAACTGCTAAAATCTGACCCAGGGCTCTTCACTGCTAATGGCTCACACGGGACGTCGTTCTGAAGCATTCTTCCTCTTACATTTATACTTCTCAGTGCTTCAGCAGCGTGTTGCTGGGATTACTAGGAGTAATGGGGACATACGCGCACTTTCTCCCACGTGAAAATATGTTGTAGAAGTGGACTAACCGGATTGTTTATGCGACACGACCATAATGTGCATGTTATTGAAGAGGAACAATATTTCTTCTAATAATTATATGCCTCTGAGATGTCTATTAGCAGACTAAAATGATCATTTAAATGCAAAATCTCAGCTAGAACTACTATATTTTTCAAACTAAATTAACATTAAAGGTTTGTAATGGATTTCTTAATTAGGCAGTAAGGTTACATGCAATATTTTGGAAAATAAAATCTGTCATTGTGAAGCATCTATTAAGTTCAGTTCTTGTCAGTCAATATTAGGGTTTTTTTTCCTGATCATCATTGCCTTAAATTGTTATTGTAAAGTTAAGTATCTACCAATAAATTCTCCCACTATGTGCTCCACCGAGCAACCTATCATTATGTATATTATGTATTGCATTATCGCCAAACACAGTACTTATTATTAGTCATTTCTAATTATCGTTGAGCAGCACGTACCATAAAACCTTTGCTTAGAGTGCTGCATTTTTTAAGTTGTATTACTGCTCTTAGAATTGAAAAAGATTTACACCCCTTGAGTTCTAGATCATGCAGTATCCCTAACACTGCCTTGAATCTTAGACCAAGTTGGCTGATAAATGAGAAAATAAAATAATATCAGATCAAATAGCATTCTAGGAAAAAAACAGGTATGTTTCCACAGAAAATAGGGAATGAAAGCAGCAAACGATCACAACAGTAAAATAAAATAGAGGATAATGTAAGTGTTTACCAGTAATTTTTCCATTGGCTTCCAACGGTGGCTGCCAGCTGACAGTGACGGCCCGGGGCTTCCCCTCCCGTGTAATGACTGTCAAATCCTTGGGAGCAGAGGTTGGGGCTGAAAATAATGAAAATAATTCAAAACAGAAGTTATTCACCTTCTTTCGAATTCCTTACACACTGTAGCAAACATGAATTGCTCAGCAGGTTACCACTTCCTTAGATCCTTCCAAAGGAGAGTGTCCTTAGATGCATTTCAAACACGTCACATATGATTTGTCTAGAAGTGAGAGTTTAGTAGTGGCAATTGTTTGAAACACTGCGTGTGGATACGTCAGGATTTGGTGGATAGCTCTTATCCTCCAACGGTTAATATTGGTCCTCACAGCTAAACAACCACCAAGGTATCCAAGGACATCTAATATACTCCGGGAACCCTCTACATTTCATAACCATAATAATACTGTGGCTTCTCTACTAGGAACATTTGTAGGTATGGTCCAGTATTAAACAAATATTATTGTGTATAGAATCATTGAATCCTTAAGGTTGGAAAAGACCTCTAGGATCATCAAGTCCAACCGTCAACCCAACACCACCATGTCTACTAGACCATGTCCCAAAGTGCCACGTCTACATGTTTTTTGAACACCTCCAGGGATGGGGACTCCACCACCTCTCTGGGCAGCCTGTTCCAATGCCTGACCACTCTTTTGGTGAAGAAATTCTTCCTGATATCCAATCTAAACCTCCCCTGATGCAACTTGAGACCATTTCCTCTTGTCCTTTTGCTAGTTACTTGGGAGAAGAGACCAACACCCACCTCACTATATTCATTAAATATATGCTCAGCTTGGGACATTGTAGACATGACAGAAAATTCTTAGCTTTTCTATTTCCATTAAAGACAGAAGGTTGAATTTTTGAGCCTGCAGTGTCTGCTTTACACCCTGCTTTACTAATGCTGGCCAGAAGGTCTTGCACAGGGTCTCAGATATTTTAAAATCATATCATAAGACTGTGGAGGAGAAAAGAAAAATGGGCAATTATTAAAAAAACAGTTAAGAGAGAGGAGTAATACATTGGCGCTGAGCTCATTGTTCATTTACTTGGTTTTGAGCCAGGCTGTTGATGACTTAAGAGCACACAGATAGCATAACAGCATGGAGAACACAGTGTATGAGCATCCCATCATCTCTGTCCTACCCACATGGCCACTAAACAACTTTCTGGAATGTTGAAAGAACTGCTCCAAAGTCACTTTCTGAGGTAAAGCTTTACAAATCTGTTGGATCACGCTGAGCTAAACCAGCCCGATCTAAAGTGCAGACACAAATCTTCAGGGTGACGAATGTTCAGTGATCTTAAACAAGAAGGAAGAGAAGAGCCCGCTGCCATACAGGCTTTGGTCACAAGGAATTGTCCCTTTGAAGGAACGCAGAGCAGATGGTCTCGTGGTATTTGCATCACCTGAACTTTTCAAAAGTGGGATCCAGAAAGGAACCCAGAAATCCGTACACAGGAAACAAAAGTTTCTTTACCATTGTTATATTACTAAGCGGGTGCCTACTCGCCACCTGATGCTCTTTGTGGCAGATTTGTGGTGGATTATCTCTTTGCTAGAAGGGCTGGAACAACACGTTCAGTCCGGTATCAGATCTAGCACCAGTGGGACCTCCAGGGTTTCCCTGTAGTCTTCTCGCATTAGCTGCTCCTTGCTGAAAGCATCTTTCGTAGCCTGAAGTAGGCAGGCCACAGCACAAGCTCACAGATCTTTGAGAAGTCTCTGAGCCAGCTTGGGACACTGGCTCATCAGTTTGAAGTACTAGAAGAAACACCTTGGATTGCCTTGCTATTTCAGGGAACTGCAAGACAGAACCCTTTTCATAAACCAATCACGCCTGATTTTAAAAGTAAAATTTTCCTTCTCTTTACTTTTGCTAAGCCGATTCTGCAATATTCTCCAACTGCACAGAAATGACTGTATTTCTACCAAAGTGCATCCATCTGCCTGTATGCAAACAGCATCTTTATCTTAAATACTGTTCTCTGTTTTCTGACATTAACCCTTTTGACATGTTTTATTAACTAATCCTTTCCCTTCCCAGACTTTCTGTCTTCGTGAGGTTCAACTAGTAAAGCTGTAGCACAGGCTT
This sequence comes from Aramus guarauna, assembly GCA_013400195.1. Lineage (NCBI taxonomy): Eukaryota > Metazoa > Chordata > Aves > Gruiformes > Aramidae > Aramus > Aramus guarauna. The sequence continues at coordinate 235,016 of VXBL01001597.1, read as the reverse complement.
TCCATGCTGGTGACTACCAGGCCAGTCCTGCGGAGCGGCTGAAGTTGAGCTCTGCTTTCAGCAGATTGTGAACAGAAGATATCACGAGAAAAAATCAAAGCTTGAGATGTTTCCCTTAGCACTCATTAACACCCCTCGGATGAGTAAGACTTGTGTAGGCAGATCTGGGGATGGAACTTGGCTCTGAGAGTTGCTTTTGAATTATGGGCATAACAACTCGCCCTAGCCACGGTAGTAATCTCCAGCGAATTCTGTATCGATGCTGATTTGTACGTTCTTTAATATCATTATGGGAAATTCAACATGCGGAATGGGTACAAAATAGGCAATAAAGATCAGCGGTGCAGGATGCCCTTAATTAACAGAGCTGCTCCATCAAGCTCAGATAATTGCATTGCAATCACATGGGAAAATCTAAGGACACATATATTCCCTCTTATTTTCCCTTTGCTAATTAACTGGCGTGTACTGTGGTTTTCATTAAAAAAAAAAAAACAACCAACAAATCAATATTTACCAGCAGACTTCATTTGGTATCTGCTGGTAGCAACTGATTTGTAACGGCACCTAGAGTGTTTTCAAGGCCAGTAGTCACCCTCAGGAAAATATAGCATGTACTACACCACGCTGGTGTCCAAATGTACAGATTGCTGTCTACGACAGATGAAGAAGAAAAATACGCGAAGCACAAAACCACAGACATTCTTATCTACGGACGAGGGACTACAGCAAGATATACGGGCAATCACGCGGAACGTGGAAAAGCTCGTAGTTCTGCGGTATACAGCAGTTCAGGGGAGTTATTTGAAAGCAAATCTACTCGGGAGTTTCAAAAGAGGGGCTCAATAGCTAATTCTCCAAGAAATGCAAATTTCATGGACCACCCTACCCTTGTTTAAAGACAGATCAGGATACGTGCTGCCGTTAATGCCAACGTGATAACCAGAAGGAAAGCCCAGGCATACTATTTCCCTACTGCAGTTAACTGAAGGCACACAAAAGAGAAAGAAACAATTAAGTTTTGGAGAGGATGCTCTTATCTGCAAAGATCACTACATCTCCATCCCTTTTCAAATATTTTTATCCCACTGAACTAGGGTTACGTGTAAGATGTATCTGGCGTCTGTTATCAAAACTGCATTTAGTCCCCTTCAGAACCTGAAGTATCTTTCGGGTCGTGGCTTCCTGCTTGGAAAATACCGCTCAAATGCTTTAGAAGAGCAGCTAAATTAAGCCTTCAAAGTGTATTTGTTTATTATAAGCACATTATTATGGCTGCTCACTGGAAATGAAGTATAGCTGTACGAAAACACGGAGCATCGGAAAAAAATCATCAGCAGGACACTTAACACAAGTCAACATTTTGCACAGGGTAGATAATTGTCTTTTTACGCTAAATTATGTGCGAGCTAAAAAAAACTGCTCGCTTGACATTTCCCCCCCCTCCCCCCGTTTCTGTCTCCGTCTCTAATGTTGCGCACACGGTTTCAGTCGCTGTAAATCTGACTGTAGGTCTTGGCTGGACTGATGCATTGGTCACCAGCACGGTGCACAGCAAACAGCTAAAACCGTGTCCACGTAGTATTATGAACAGAGCTGTGAGTCAAGACCTTGAGTCAAGAGATAGAAACAGCCATGAAGTCCTTTTCACTAAGCGGATAAGATGGGAAGTCGTGAACTTGAGACAAAACCACCTAGAACTTCCTAAGTCAAAATTTTAAAGTAGCAAAATTATTATCTGCTAATAAGAGAATAATTGTTCTCTCCTGATCTTGAGTTTCTTTGAGAAGTAAAAACTCTTTTAAATCATTAGCATCAAAAGTCACAGATAATCATTACATTACGGGGCAAAGTATTACAGCGGTGTACTACCATCTCCTAACTTCTTGCAACCACATCAGAGCTCAGCAGAATGACTGCTCTGCTTTGCTGCCCATGAAAAAACGTGAAAAAATAGTTAATTATGTACATAAGCCATCAGTTTATGCAGTTAGGATGAACTCCAAGAAGGCTTTTGATGATAAATAAGCCCCAAAGAAAAGCCCTTCCAGCAGCTCTTGCCGTACCTGCTTCGTAGGTGGTGGCGTGCGCGGTCATGCTCCAGGTGCTGGACCGCCGACCTTTGGTGACCATGACGGAGAACTCATACATGGTGTTGGGCTTCAGACCTATCACCGTGTGACTCAGAGCGGTCGTGTCAGCCGACTGCAAAGAGACGGAGCGGACAATGTCTTTAAAGCCACTCTTTTTGGTGGTAGCCAAGCAAAACACAGTTACGACGGATTCCTTTCTCAAGCAAAATAGCTCTATTGCTACTGCACACCTTAGCGGGAGTATTTTTAGTACGATAAATATGATACTAAACTTGCTGCCTATAATTTAGGCAGTTAAATAAATTATTGTAATGCTTTCTCTTTCTCTTTTTTCCCCAGACAAAGCAATTTGCCATGTATTTTTTTCAAATGTAAATTGGAAGCTAACCCTATGTCCTTCATTTCTGCCCGTATGAGGAAAAAAAATATGAACATTTCCATAACTTAAACACTCATTTCCAGCCTCTTTGATGGGTTCCTTCTTAAAAAAAAAACAAAACAAAAACAAAAAGAGAAGTTTTTAATATCTACTGATTTTTAGTGGCGGCTCAGAAAGCATTCTTACCCTAGAATGCTCCTGATTAAGGCTTCCAGTGCCTGGGGTTAACATATATTTATGACAAAAATCGAAATATGACCCTGGACTCCTGCATAAAGATGCATTTTTGTATTCATAAAAGACACTTCTGCTTGGTTAAATACAGTATGTTTATATATTAGATTATATTTGAAACATGTCATTGATCTGCCGCACTGTGATATGTTATGAACAACTAAACATATTGATATTGATGTGAATATTAAATTGTTCATTTCTTTTTAGCTGATTTAGCTTTTTTTTGCCTCCGCCTGCAGTACGGACCAATTTGAGCCAAACTGCACGAGTATCAAAGGAGACAAGTGAGAAGAAAATTATGGGACAAATTGGTGACAACTGAATAAAATCAATTCCCACGCTTTTCAACCTGCAGAACCCGCTGTGCAATCCTCCAGCGTCGACAACTTAACAGGCCAGTGAGTTAAAGGCGCTGGGCATTTTTACCTGTTTATAAACCTATGGATATAGAGTTTACTAAGGCCAGCCTACGTAGGACTTTGCATCGCAAGACTAACTCGCTGCTCGCATTTGGGAAGCGGTTCCCAAGAAGGCGTCTTGCTAGCGCGCGTCGGTAAGGCAATTCTGCTGCCGATCGTCAGATGACTCAAAAAGAAATCAGCCTTTAGTAAAAAAATGGGCCATCAAGTTGCCAGCACGTCACAGAATAAAGTAGGAATATTCAAGGGTGGTGGGAGAAATTTCCTTTGCGGAGACATTAATGAATGGGATGTATATGCCTACGTGGTACGTTGTTTTATCAGAAGTGCTCCGACAGATGTTTTCCATGCTATATGAATAGGAAGACTTAATGCAATACCAGATTTTATCATCTTCACACTCAATTAAAATTCCACATTCTTGGAAATTAGCAGGTTTGCAACTTATCTGTACTAGGGGTTTACTCCAGCAGCCAATCTCCCTCTATAAAAAGTCGTACTGAAGCAAAGACAGCACTTACAACCTACGTGTTCATAAACTACTCAACCTCTCGCCAAAGATGGAAAAAATCTACCTTCTGGAGTTTACACCAATTCTTCTTCCACTAAAGGCTGGATTTAAAAAAGGGGAATAATAATTTTCTCCCCCAGAAAAGATTCGGGAAGAAATAAAATGATTTAGGGCATAAAATACTCCTCAGCATGACTGAGGGTAACAAGATCTGATAACCATCGCTATGGAAGTGCTCAGCTATTACACACGATCAGGAAAAACGCACACGGCAAAAACAATAGGGTTGGAACCTATTCCTGGACAAAATAGTCTTTAGCAGAACATAAAGACATGAAGTTCTTTTTTTTGGTAAAAAGTAAGTTATTTGTCTCCAGCTGAGTGTTGTTTTTTTTTTTCTTTGCCCGCTTTGCTCAAGACTAAGTATTAGCATTTCAATAGTCGCAAACATCCTTGAAGTTACCATCACATTGAGATGAAGGGGGTGTAACGGTAGCAAGTACCTTTAGTAACGCCACGCCGTGCCTGCTTGGGACGGTTCGTACAGAGTAAAGCTGGCAGGGTAAAATTAAATTAAAAAACTTCCAACTTAAATGGGAAAGGCTGAACCCTTCATTAGATTAGATTTGATTTGATATACATTTTTGAAGCAACGGGAGGCTTTAATGGGAAAATCGCAAAAGACTTGGAAACTATTTGGGGTCCTGATCCAAATCCCTCTGAAGAAAATGGAAGTTTTTCCCACTGTTTTCAAAAAATAACCTCATAGGTTTTATCTTGTTTCCTTGAAAACAATGTGGTTATTTTAAACAGAGCCTCTTGTAAGATTTTTTTTTTACTGTTTCCGGGTGATTGAAGTGGAATAAATGAATCGCATTGCCTCTTTACGTGCGACCCCCAGACCGACCAAACCAGAGATGGTGGCAAAAAGGGATAATTTCACGCTCGCTCCTCTCCTCTTGACTCTCCTGCTCCTCAACCGGCTCCCGGAGCCCTGCGTGGTGGCTCCACGAGAGATGTCCACCTGCTCATTTTAGCAGAAAGCCAATGAGCTCAGCACCTCTGAGCAGGATGTACACCTGCACAGCGCATCGACGGGGCTGGTTTTGATCATTTGTGTTTGTCACCCGACATCTTCCACCACCTGCAGCTCAGGAAATGCATTGGGAAGCTCGAGAAAACGGTACGATTGACTGCGACTGGCAAAACATACTGCTGTCTTTTCTGGAGCTTTGATTTCATCACCAGAGCTGCAACCTGGGACTCGCTGTGCTTCCCCCCCTGTGCTATATTCTTCATTTGGTTGGGCATGAAAGTCCATCTCTGAAATAGGAATCAGACCAAAGTAGGGCATTCGAAACAGCACAACGCATCGGTCTGGCACCACCCTTAATTACCTATGAGCTTGTGACAACCGTAGGAGCATACAAAATTGGGGTCTAATATTACGTCATCACGTAATAGATCATCACGTCGGCATCTGACGTGGTCAGAAGTATGGCAGGAGACGTAAAAACAAGGTATGGACTTTTGCGCCTTGTAAAGATGTACCGGAATTTAAAAGCTTTACGGTGGGTCAGCGCTTGGAGCAAAAAGCCAGCTGACCTGAGTCTCCTCCCAGGTGCCGTGAAAGCAAATCGGCTGTAACGCAGCTGAAATGGAGAGTTTGCGGCGGCACACGGACTCAGCCGAGCGCCAGCGAGCCAAATTCTGATGGAGATGTGTTAAGGAGCGAGCCAAAAAAATCACAATCAGAAAAGAAACTGAAGGCAAGAGCTTCTCCACCATCATTCCCACATCTTCCAAAAACTACCTGGGAAAGATCTGGAGATTAGGGTCTGTAGGACAGCTGTACCCCAAGACTGAAAGAGGTGAAGAGCCATCCTCTGGAGTTCAGAAAGCCAACCGACAGACACATCACCCAGGCTTTATTCAGAAGACCCTCAGTGCTCCACAGAGCATGGCCTGTTCCACAGTCCTTGTAAAAATGACTTGCGTGGGGCTGCTTTCGTTAGGACAGAGACCAGTAAAAACTGAGGCACCCACTTGCGGTAGGAAAAATACATCCATAGCAAACACCTCGCTATGGATCAATACGATCCTTTAGGCAAGCGAAAACAACTGTTATGGTAGGGCACGGGAGGAAGGACATGCTCATCATGGCGAAGGTGGATGTTATATGAGATGCAATACACAAGCTGACGACAGCGGGGAAAGATCGCTTCTTGTTCAAAACCAAGCAAACAAAAAAAAGCCTAAAGGCTGTGCTTGTTCCTTCCCGTTCCCTGTCCCACCGTATCTCTTTGCTGTACCGCACGGGTTCCGGTACCGCTGTCATTAGGACTTGAAAAGAAGTTCTCCTATAGAAAGTAGCACGCTGCTGTCGTATCCACTCAAACTGAGTCTTCTCCTGACCTAAGCTTCAATTTTTTGCTATTTGGGAATACGTAATACGGGCGGGTGGAATTGCCATACGGTGTGGGTGGGTTTGCAACTCGTATTTCTTCCTACTCAGGCTACGCTACTGTGCTACCAAATCTGTGACTAACTTATACCTGATTGGTAACGAGTAAAGATCAAAACTTTCAACAATTGGCGTGCGGAATTAAAAGATGGTATTTTCATCCAATTAAACACATAGGTTTCTAGGAAGCAGTATTTACTCAGGCAAGTTTCCTTTTGACTGAAATGGGAATTTTGGCCAAGGGACCTTCATAAAAGCCAATTCAGAGTCTTTGCAAATAAAAGACGAACAGATGAAATACCTCATAAATTCATAACGTGTTAAAATTTCACCTTGTACTTAGCACTCGTCGAATAGCTTGTTCTCCATCGGACCGTGTAGAAGCGAACCTCCGTAGTCTTTTGGTTCTTTGGGACAGAGTTGTCTGCCCAGATGACCCTCACTGCATCATGCGTAAGTGCAACAGCCTGGACACCTACTGGTGGGAGCATGGGGGTGGAGATATCTGGGACTGAGGTAGGGAAATCATCAAGCAAAGGATAAAAATCAACTTCTAATGGATCAATGGGGTCTGGGTCCATACATCACCAAATGAGCATTCCAAAATAAATGAATAGGTAAGTTAAACGGAAAAAACAAACCAAAACAAACCAAAACACAAACAGCCACCAAGGGGCACACATCACAATGGGTTAAATGCATGGCATTAATGAGGAGGAGGAACATGAGGAGAACAGAAAGAAAGGCATTAATGCAAAATGAGAACGCATCAGCAACATTTCAGTTACATCACTACAACAAAACTAACCAGTGGCTAAGCGCTACTTTTCATGACCTGTTTAAATACTCCCAGGTATGGTGTGGTTTCTTCACACTAGATGAAGTCAATGCACAGTGTCTCTCCTTAAAATGATGTACATTTTCTTCAAAAATTGAATCACTTCATTGATACATTATTGGAAACACCTACAAAGCGGAGAGTGTGTCATCTTCCAAACTGATCTATAGACCCGACACAGGCTCACATGTGTAGGAGTTACCTATGCTTTTCTCTCAGCAGCCACCTTCGGGCTCTTTCGTTGGTTTGGGCTCTTGAAAGGAACACATTCTGCATCTGCTTAAACGGTTGTTAGGCAAAACAGAACATCACATTTCCAGTGCTGAAGGGAAGATCTTGCAATCGTGGGTTTGATACTGTCAGCGTGATAAACGTGCACATCCAGGCGTGGAGACATGGATTATCTTCAGGTGGGCTTCTTCCTTGAGGAACAAGCACCGTTCCTCTCCCACGCGTCTGTGATCGGGTAGTCTTTGGGCAGCAAGACGCTGAGCACCATATGCACGCCCCGGCGGTGCGCTATGCAACGTCAGAGGCAAATTCTGGCTGGTTTAGTTATCGAGATAGCTGCTGTCTCTTCCCTTTGGGGCTGCACGGTGATGGCACTCACGTGGGAACCAGAGACCGTTCCTACTCGGTGTAAATATCTCTGTCCTTGTTGAAGCACCCAGTCAACTTCTGGCCTATCTTTTAAACCGATACTTACTGACTCATTACTTACCAGTTGTCATTTTTCTAAATACAATTTCAAAAGAGAATGGGTAAAGTACAGCAAAAACATGCCAAAAGGTTGTTTGGGGTTTTTCCCCCCCTAAAATAATGTGCTTATTAATTAATCAAAGCATAAATGACTCTTAATATTTCCTCACTGACAGTTGCTACAGTTTGTCTGCTCCGTGTGCAATTCCAGCTCCTGACACTCTTTGATCACTCTTGTTTTACCGTTTCATAATTCATTATTCAGAACTTTGGGACGTCACAGCCTTCGGAAGGAAAAACAGAGACCGGGATGTTTAAAATGTACGATAAACCATTAGGTTCAACCTGCTTCTTGCGTTGCTTCTTTCATCAAAAGCTGCTTCATAAGAAGTTTGAATATGAGCCTGGAAGGAAATGAAGCAACCCGGTTGCCGTTGCAGTGATCCAAAACTCAAACGGGGAGGGTTGGGCAGCTGAATCCTTTTTTTTTTTTTATTCCCCCCAATCCCATCAAATTGCGCTTCTGCAAATTGAAAGTCAACAGTTTCTTTTCCTGAAGTTTTCCAAAAGAATTGGCTGTAAACTTTGGAAGACCGTTTCAACCTGTTTCTCTTGGGTTTTGTTTTTGTTTTGTTTTTTTTTTTACAAACTAACGATGGAAGTTGATGTGACTGGAGCTGAGTTGCTATTTTAGCAAATACTGTACTTCCTTTCTCCTTTCCCTCCCATACTGAGAACTGAAGTCCTGCTGTAGAGGAGATTATGAAAAGAGGCTGGGTTTAGCAAAATAAATGGTCAGACGCGATCAATCAAGATAATTCCGTTTCTGAAACACGTCACCACTGACCTGAGGAAGAGGGAAATGTCTATAATCCACCGGTGGCTGAAAATAGGTCCCTAAATTCTTCCTCCATTTCCCAGCAAACTTTCATTTCCTATTATTTACGCGTGGCCATCTGTCATTTGGAAATTGCAATCTCTTGACAGCAAAGAGTTTCACGCTCTCTTTGGAGTTGTTTTGCAAATACTGCATGTTACGCAACTTCAGTTTGCCCGGACACCCAGGTATGTCTACGTATATGCTAAGCAGACACACAAAGAGACAGTTTTGGGGGCTTTTTTGGTGCTCAGGGTGCATCAGCTCAGCTGTTGCTTGGAGAACACAGTTCCCATGCTTTCCGGTTTTTCTAAAAGCCTTTTTTGAGATGTTCCTCAAAACCACCGGCTCCTTTCAGAGGCTGCATCCCGTGGGTGGGAGGTGGTGGGAAGCTCTGGGTACGGGTGTATCTCAGCAATGAGAAAGAAGCCCCGAGGTGGACTTCTCGCAGATGATCATCACGGCAGTCCACCAAAACAGAGCCTGAATTACCTTTTTTCACATCATTTCGTTTCTGAGAGGTTATATACAGACATAAAATCAAATCCCACAGGTCAGCCGGGTAATGTTTAAATAGAATTGACAGGGAACAAAAAACTTAAAAATCAAAGTATATACGGATCCCGAGGCAAACTCACTGGAAAAAGATTTTTCAAGACATGTACTCAGCAAGAATGACCTCTATAGACTCCAAACGAGAAGAAAGATTAATAATTTTTGAGCCAGAAGTTCCCTGACACTTCTTATATCTAATATAGCTTGTTACGGTTGCCCTTCATTGTGTAATTAATCTTTTTTTTTTTTTTTTTTTCTCTCCTTCCTTCAGACTTTCCAAGATTTCTTATGGGAATACTTCACAAAACCATATGGATAAGAGCTGTTTTTCCTTGCAGAGCCACAGAAGTGCCATTTGGTTGATTTATTCCTCGTGGTCCACCCAAGCCAGCGTCAGTGATCGGGTTTGCTCTCAGTGACACAGCTCCCCTTCCAGGCAGCTCTGAACACCATGGGTGAAACACGAGGAAAAAAAACGTCACCAAATGATGGTGTCACTCTGGAGGAAAAACATGTTGGTTTGTTTGGTTTTTTTTGTTTTGTTTTTTTTTTTTTAAATTCTCTTCTTTTAACCCCTCGTCAGTCCCACCCACCCACCAGTGACTGCAGAAAAACCACGAGGCGGTACGGAAGACCGTGCTACACAAGAATAATCCTGATTTCATACTTTGCTAGTGTCCCAATGATGCATCTGTGAAAAACAGCTGCCTAAAAGCACCCTGCTCCCTAACCGCTGGGTAATCCCTTCCACCAGCCTTATCCTGCTAAGAAAATTTTATCACTCTGTTCCCTCACCTTTCGCAACCCTTCTACATGCTTCTGTAAAGGATGACAGTCTGGTTTTCACTAATTCATTTTAATTTAAATTGCTTTAAAAATGAAAGGGAAAAAAAAAAATTCATCTGGGCTTAATTCAGCAAAGTTATTCACCACTATTCTGTCCTGATCTTTAAATATTTAAATTGTTTGGGAGTCATGCTTCTCCCAAGCCAACCCGCACCAAAGAGCAAGCACTTGTGAGCATCCCATTAAATCTATACAGCCAATTTCTGGAAAGGGTAAATAATTCATTCTACCCGTGTAGTTACAATAAAGTGGAAAATGAAGCTGATTTATTCTAGCAGGGTTCTGGAGGTTGCAGAGTTGGTTTTTTTTTTTTTTTCTTCCGTTGCCTTGACCAAGATCTTTTGCCTAACGTGCACCTTTGGAGGGCTGATGTTCACTGATGGGGAGCAGATTACGAAGCAGCATTTGCAACTCACCTGTCATCGACCTGGTGGTCGCGCTTTCGTAGAGAGGCACCCCTTCGCCTGCGTTGTTAAAGGCCTTTAAGGAAATCACGTAATGGGAACTTGGCTCTGCAGGGGAAAACAAACAAGGCAAAACAAAGCATACGCCGTTAAAGTCAGATCTGGGACGCGGAACGGACGAGCGCTTTCCTGAAACAGAAAGAAGAAAATAAAGTTAAGCCAACGCCTGTGCAAAGTAATTGATGAGCACAACTACTCCCCATCATTTTCCCTTCTCTTCCAAAGGCTTTTTTTTTTTAATCTGCATCTCCTGGTGCCATCTCCATCACGGGTGAGTTCAAGTTCTCCTTTAAATCATCTGCGGCTTTGCCCGTGTAAGAAAGCTGGAACCAACTCGGTGCATCAGCCGTACCCCTCCTGACCCGTGGCTCTGAGCAGAGGCAGCCTCAGAGGTGGGGCTACACGCAGTGCTACGCGGAGGCGAAGGATGCTGCGGGGTACCGGAGCCTTCCCGCCGGCTCCCGGCACGCTCCTGGATGGAGCTGTGGCCGTGGCGCTGAGCTCCGGCGGGCAGGGAGGCATCCAGCCCCTCACGAGGACACGCTGCTGTCCCAGGGATGATGTGGGAAGAGATGGTTGAGGGTCCCCAGCGCTGTGTTCCCTTGGGATCCTCGACCCGTGGCAGTGGACCGCAGGCGTTCAGCTCTCCAGCGCTGCTCGGGTGGAACTTGTGCTCCGGAACCCAACTCAGATGCTGAGCAAAAAGCCTCCCTCCCTAATTTCTTGATGTCAGAATGACCTTGCTAAGAGCCATTTTATCACCTTTTACCTCCCCGCGAACTCCTCGCGCTACGTTGTAAATACGAAGGATGCGGAAGACGAGAAATAACACACGGGAATTAACTTCTGGGTGCACGGCTGCGCTGGTTTGTGTGTCCTGGTTTACCAGGGGGCTACTCTAAATATATCCCTAAATGAAAGCAAAGTGAAATGAGCACGTCAGTGCCACTTTGGTTTTTTGCTACCGTTTTCTGAGAAAAACAAGGCAATCAATTTTCCTGATTTTTCCTCCATGTGAATTGCTTCATTCCCCCCCCTCCCTCCCCCCCTTATTTTTCTTTTAGCCCCTAATTCTATTTGCACGGAAGAAAATTGCAGCTGAACACATTGGGCGCTCGTGCAGCTGCCAAACACGGGAACTGCCTCCTCAAAGTTCTTTACTGAAAAATAACAAATGTTTGCACGTGAGGAGGCATTTATTAGCGTGACATTGCAAAAGACCCGCTGCAGAATTACACAGTTCATCTACATTAACACCAAATCAGATCAGCGTGATTAATACCATTGCAGTGAATCTGAAATGAGTAAATAATCTTTAAGTACTCATTGCATATTGTTACTAATATCCTTTCCACCCACATATTTTGTACTTGATTTTACATCCAGAAGAAACAGCGACATATTTGTTTAATATTCAGGTGACTTCTGCGCTTCTGTCGCAAAAGAGCTAAACTTTAAAAATTGCCAAATGAATGACCGCTAACTAACTATTGTACGGTTGGTTATTAATTCAGTTGGTACTCACTGTAATATCATTAGTCACGGGGAAATTATTTTGCATTCACAGAGATTTAGTATATATTTTCATATGATTTACGCTATATATTAGCATACTACTTTTAATTTCTAATTTAACTAAGTGTTGCAACTCTCCAGATTTCACAGGAAGATTTATTTATTGAGACACAAAGTCATTATTTAGCTGAGAGTTTAATAATGTCACATTCAGGAGTTTCTGCAGAAGAAAAAGAAAGTCATACCCACAGTCCAGAGCGACTCCATCTCTTCCTTCTACCCATGGCCCAACTCTTGTGTCTATTTAGGAGTTTTGAAAGACCTCTGGTAGAGTGATGCAAGGGGTTAGTCCAGACTGCTCATCACTCGGGTAGGACTTTGGTTAACACCGAGAAGAACACCAAAAGATGAAGTTTTAGGACTTTGAGACTCACCAGTATTTGCTATCATCATTATACTGATAGAGAGGACATCTAGAGATGGACAGTGTCTTCATCCTACTGCTTTCCAGCTTTCTGTAAGTTAGGCATGTGGTTTAATTTATAAGGGCTGTCCCTATAGCGACTGAAGAGACAAAGACCTCTGAAGGACAACTCATCCCATACCAACAGAGGCATTTAAGAAACAGAAGACGAGTCAGCCTCTAAGGGTTGGGAGATATCTCCACTGATTAAGTCCAGTACACGGAAGTCGGGACTACACTTGGCTTAAATTTTAAATAACAAGGCGTTAGTCAGAAAAGAATTGTCAACCTGAACACCGATTTTTTAAATGCGAAGGATTACTCCAGAAACCTGATTCTAGGGAATTACTGTCAAAAGCCCCCCAAACCCCATAGAACTGTCGCCTCTAATCAAAATACGTTATGAATTCCCAATAACGAACAAGCAAAATGAGTGATTTACTATTAAGATGATTATGAAAAATATACTCACAGAAATGGATAAATTAGGTGCAAAAATGTGAGAAGTTCATGGAAAATTTAAAAATGGAGACTATAGAGCACATACTTCATTGCAACTACCCATACAGCACATTATATAGCCCATCAAATTTTATAAATTGAACAGACTGACACATGATTTATGTTTATAACTAGGTTGGGTAAGGCTACATTTACAAAAATGAGCTAAGATTGGGATGAGGATGCCGATCTGTAGCTTTCTGTTAAAAAAAAACATGAAAAATTCAGGTGGTTAATTTGAGCTGCTGCTAACTGGAGCAATAAATAATTGCTCGAGTCTCCTCTTAGATAAGAGGAAAAAAGGCAATTTGCCACGGTACACTGTTTGAACACAGTATTAGAGTTCAGTTTAGACCAACACAATGAAAAAAGTGAAAAAGCGTTAATATTATCATGCGGCAGACAGTTGCTTTTTGAACTGCATTGTATATTAATAACACTTACGGGGTCATTCTGGTGCTCTTTTTGGGAAAAATGCCACTGATTGGAGTGGAAGTTCAAATGAGGAAAGCTTTTTAGTGTAAACCTACTAATAAGTGCAGCAGCTAATGGAACAGAAGGGTCGTTAGCGCTCCCGGCAGAAACAAAGCAACGAAACAAAGAAACGGGGGCTTTAGAGACGACAGGCGCAATACAGAATTCAGAGGTAAATTCCGAAATTTTCTCCACCTATAACAATGATGTTACCATTTGTATTTGCTACTCTGGAGCAGAAGAAAGAGAGAAAGATAGGCCTTTTTTTTTTTTTCCTGGCAGAAGAAATCTCTTCTTGCCTTTGAAGAAGCTGAGCAAAGAATTCAGCTTTAATTAGAGCATCAGCCAAGAATCCCCGTGTCAGTGGTGGTGTGGAACATGCTCTGGAAATAAAGTTGTGTTCCGCAGTTCAACTTAAAAAATAAAAGTACAAGGAGTTCAAACTGAGCATGAACAAAATTGATTTTTTCTACTGACAGATGTTGTTACTGGAAAGAAAATAATCAACAAATACCCACTCATTCAAGATACCACAGTTATTTTCTTCTTTAAGAGGGTGAAATTGTGACATCTCTACAGCCATTACATGGGGTCTTTTGACAAGTGTTGAGTTTTCATGTATGATTTAATTTTCTCTTTAAACTACAAATACAAAATAAATGCTTGACAACTAGATCTGAACTCCAGCCCGAGCAAAGCTCCTCGCCTTAAACTCCAGTGTTGGAAAGAGGCTAGCGCACTCAGCGGATTTTCCAGATCAATTCTTTTCTCTCCCAAATAAAAATTCCTTCTCAAGTCCTCTTCTCACTTCCCATTTTCTCAATTACCTGACTCTCAGTGCTCTGCGGATTGGTACCCTGGGAGAGACGGAGCTAAGATGAGGTCTCCTGATCATCATGAAAACGTTGCTCATCTCATCATAACACTCAGAGCTACTGCCTTGCACTCAACATCGGACTTCTTCTAATGCAATGTAGCCAACAAAAGAGCAATAAAGAGAAGTTATACATTCAATAATCTTCTCCCCACGCCTTTGTCGGTGCCTCTCCTGATCCTAACCAAAAGTGAAGTAGCAGTTCATTAAGATCTGATGCCTTTTACTCCCCTTTGAGCATCAGCGTGAGTCTATGAGTACAATATAATAACGTGCTCATGCTGAAGGAGCTTGCTGAGGAGGAAAGCTCCCATCTTCTGCGCTTTTCCCCATTACTAAGCTTTTTTTAATTGTAGGCTACAGGAGCCTACCCTTGGGATGGCAGAGACAGCACTATGGTATCCATCGTGAGGAGCTGTAGCCTCCCTGTAGACCAAGTGGGAACAAAGATATCTCATCAAAACAGATGGGGGCTGACAATATCCTGCAGTAAAAGGACAAGGTGGAAATCCTAGCAAGAGAAATTCCTATTAATTAGTAGGAAAAAACCCAATAAACATGAAGGTTTTCCAATGCTGAGGCAAGGAGGCTGTGCAGCACCCATCCTTGAAGGTGCTCAGCAGTCAGCTGCAAAAGATGTTGGTGTGACCCAGAGCTCCCTTCGAAGCCGGCTCTGCTTTGAACAAAGACTTGGACCACTTGAGGGATCCCTTCCAACCTAAGTCATTCTGTGACAATTAAAACCTGCTCCAACAGACATGACGAGAGCAGAACCTAGCTTTGATGCCGAGCTGAGGAGGCAGTTCTAAGCCAGCCGCTGACATCGGGCCCTTCTGTCCTTTCTGCTGCACCAAAAGCCTACTGACTCCCCACGAAAGAAGTGGAAACACAAATTGTTGCAAGCAGAGGAACTCCTGCAGGAAATGCCCTTGGAAAAGAGAAAAGGTCTTTGAGAGAATTCTCTCTGTGCTCCGTGTGTCCTGGCATTGCCGCTGATGCTGAAAGACCCTCTGAAGGGCAAAAAAAACCCCCAGTCATTCACAATTATCTCAAAAAGCAACCAGAGAACAGCCTCATTTACTCCTGTCTGGGTTTGTAAAAACATTACACCTAGTAATCAATAGCACCAGTATCAGCTCCTAGACCTAGTACCATTAGTTTATTGCCAGGAAAAGGTAATCTATCTACAGGACAAATGTCAAATTGAAGTAGAAACTCTACAGAGAAGGGTTATTGAATTCTGAGAAAAGCACTTCCACCATCACCGTCAGACGTAGCGCGCTTCTTCCGTAACCAGGACCTGAAACAGAGGGCTGCAGCCAGGGTGGTGCTTGTCCGCATGGCCAAGGAACACAGAAACCACCCCTAGATGCATCAAGGAGCCCAAAGCACAGTTTACAATAAAAGTTGCAAAGCCCCAATGAACAAGACCAAAAGAGGTGGAGATGCTGCTGGAGATCCAGCTGTGGGAGATAGCTCAGAGGGAATCGGATGATTTTATAAATATCCACTGGCTGGCAGATTAAACCCCATTAAAAGAAACACTAAGTGATGTATTCCACTTCTTGGATAACATACACTTCCCCTGGAGGACAACGCTTAGATGCAGTTTTTAGCGAAATCTAGGGAAACATCCACATTTCAAAAAAAATTAAAAAAAAAACATTTAATCATATTAGCAAATTTAACTATAAATATTCCACAAGAATAGACTATCATGGAGAAATTCTCCAAATGAGTTTCTCCTATGTTCTCGTCTAGAGACAAACAGGTTTATTTTATTCCTTCGACGCACTTTGTACATCAGCAATAGCCGCTTTTCAGCGGTGGCTGAGGAGATAATTTCTGTGATGATCGTTCAGCGAATCTTTCAGGTAATTTGGCAAGGAGTCACTATCAGAAAGGCAAAAATGAGTAATAAAGAGCTCATGTATTGCTTTCAATAAAATAAGAGACCTACCAGTGAATTATCCTTTCTCTAACACAACAGAATTAGCATATATTTACATCTTCTGGTAAACCGAACAATCCATAATAACAGAGAAGAACTTTGTTCAATTAAGTGAAACTTAGCAAACGCTGTAAAATTCAAGACTGCGTTTTCCAAGGTTACAGAGGATGGGCCTGATATCTTCTTTGTGAATGGAAAACATGAAAGTTTTGGAAATTTAGCACATTTTTTCCATGCCAAAAAGGTTTCATCCAATGTTTAAACAAAGTCAGCTAACTAACATGGGTTTTTAAGCATCAGGAGTACTAGTAGCTCCTGAAAAATCAATTCCTTCTGTTTAGGATCCGAAAGAGCGATGGAGGTTGCTGACTGAGGCATCAAAATCTGAAACTTTTGGCCTGGAAGAATTCCCACCTGAGTGTTAAAGCCCTCTTGAGACAAAAAACATTCGTTTTGAGAGTGAATATGGAGAACAGTGGCAACTTGGATTCACTTCTGCAGTACGTCACAAACTTCTCAAGAAATGATGGAGAAGTCACCGCTTTTTGCATGTCTTCAGTCCCTACGGTATTAACTTCAAATTTTTTTATATATTTCCTTTAGCCTATAAGCTCTTTGAAGTAGAGTCTTACAATATGTTTCTATGTTAACTAGACAATGAAACCCTGATCTCATCTCGAACCTCTGGGCACTACTGCGGCACAAATAGCAAAGATATGTTAATATGTAGACACGCTTAAAATATTTCCTATATTTAATTGAAAATTGTCCCTGAGGAGCGCAGTTCTGGCCATCTGTTTCACAGAGATGTGAGGGACGAAGGACACAGGGGGGTCCTACACATCTACATTTCAAACGAATACAACCTAACCTGTAATTTTTAATCCGATCTCACCGTTGAAGCTGTTTCAACATGTTGAGGGCACGTCCTAGCTCTTTGGATGATAAACTAGGACTCCAGTCATCTTCCAAAAATTTGGTTAGGTGGCAATACCTGATGCGTTGCCTTAGTCTGTACGAGCTCCAAGCAGCGTCCTTCAGCACCTGGACCTCCTTGTCTTCTCACAGGCTGTGTCCTTGGCGAGATATCTCAGCAAATCATCCCCAGAAGTCAACACAGACCACCCCGGAGCCGTGGTGCCTTTGGGTGGGCGCACCATGCAACGCAAGGAAGACGTGACCCCAGAGTGAACCAGTGCAGGTCATGGCCCCAAAACAGGTTGCTGCAGCTGGGTGACAACATGCCGGTATATTTATAGGTACTCAGGCTGATTCGGGGAAACATTTAACTTCTAAAACACTAGGGAGAGTGTTTAACGGAGCAAAGAGAATTTATAATGAGAATCTGTTAAGTGCTTTTATTTTAATGTAGTTCAGGAGATGAACAGCAAATCCATATTTACAGTTGTTTTTAAGATGTCACCTCACCATATATTATGCCCGCTTGCTGATTTCTCTCGTGAGCTATGTCCTGTGTGCGTTATAACAAAGTGTGCAGGGCTTTTTTTTTTTTTTTTTTTAAGAAAAGACTGTAATTTGAACACGCTTAGAAATAGGTCTTGTCTCCTGCGGAGATGTGAACCTTTACAACTCCCGTGGTGCATCGCAAGCTCGGTGCACGTCGTGTCGGTAGGGATGCCAAACAACAAAAAAATCCCTATGCGGATCACATACATTTGTTATTGATGTTACAAATGCGGCCAAACTCAGGAAAAGCAAAGTAGTGTAGCAGAAAATGAAGTGTAAGACATATGGACAAATGAATAAAAAATGAAGAGCCGCAACTCGAGATGCTTCCCGACATCCGAGGAAATGCCGTTAATGTATACCGGGAGGGTTAACTTGTGCCTGGGCAAGGTTTCTTCAGGCACTCGTACACAAAACATAACAATAAAACTTGCACCACGAGGAGAGGTTGTGTTTTCCTTTGCAAGGAAAAAAAAAAACCAACCTTTCATCCAAGCAAATCTGTAAGTCTGGGTCACTTAGTTGTTTTGATGTCCTTGGCAGCCACGACCGAGAGATCAGTGACGGTCCAGAAGGCAAAGTATAGTGTTGTATCTGTCCTTTTCCCCAAAAACTAAGCCTGGCAACTAAGCTTCCTTTTTTTTGGGGGGGTTGCTGAATGAACATAAAGAAAAAAAAAAAATATTCGTGGCTATCTGTATTATTTATATTATAAGATTAAGGGATTAAGAGTTTTACAGCGAGAGGACTGAGGCCAAAAGAAACTAAAATGCGTTAAAGTCATCCAGAGTGAAGCGCACGAGCGGATTCCTACACGGAGGTATCCGGGCAGGCTAAAATTCACTCGAACACGAGGACACTCCGAAAATCCACACAATACCTGATTCGGGGTAGTCGCGCGAGATCTGTTTGTAACGTAAATAGCGCGGGGCTCTCGAACTGACCCGTTGCTTGGGAGCAATTTCTCCAGATGCTGTAAGCAAAGCAAAGTCAGGGAGGGATGGGAGAAAATTGTTGCATGAAATATTTGCAGGACTGGCAGCCTTCTTTAAATGCCAGTCAGTTTTCAAAGGCAAGAAAGAAAATGAACAGTCCCTGGAGTCTCCAAGTGCCTTTAGATGTTAGCGTTGTGCTTTAATGTGATCTTATGAGGGAAACAGCGAGATGCATAAAATTTAACATATTTCTGTTTGATTTTCACTGCTCCATTTTGTATTAAAAATGCAAAGGGAAGAAAACAACCCAAAACTACATTAAAAAGCTTTTTTGTTCCCTTTCATGTCTTTGTTATAATCCACAACTGTCATCTGCAAAGATTAAAGAAAATGAAGAACCTTCTTTCTCTCCCTTCGCAATAAAACAAAATGCTTTTTTGCCTCATCTACTCGTAAAGGTCAAATTTAACCTGATCCGTGGGTTAAGATAAAGGTGGATTTGATGGAACCTTCTTTATTCCTCCTGATATAAACATAAATTCAGATCTAAAAGCTTTATCTTCATTTCTTGTCATTTCTAATTGTTGAGATATATATATATTTTAAGTTTCGTTCTCCAAATAAACACAGGGATCCGTAAAGTCTAACATTTGTGCCATCCAAAACGCTAACGCATCACCTGCACAGTAACATTCGCATCAAGGCGCGCAAAGCCAAGACCACCCCGGCTCCCAATCTCTCACCGTGCCATACAGAGCCCCTTGCCCCTCTCCGTATTGACCGGGGGAGACCATGAAGCCCCTTCCAGCATTATAAAACGACTTACCGGTGAGTTGTTAATACATTCTTATTATTCATATGGTAGCTCTAATTCTCCAACCTACTAATTAAGCAGAAATTGCTCACATCCATTAGATTTTCTCTTCGGAGCTTCACATTTTCAGATGTGCGTAGCTTCGGGCTTTATGGGAGGAGAGGGAGTAACTTTGAAAAGTCTTTGCTAGATTTTGCTGCGTATTATGCACTTTGCTTTCATTGCTGGGCCAGGAGGATCAAAGGTTCAAGTGAAAAAGAGACATGAAAATAGTATTTCGAGACGTGCGCTCCAGCTTCCCAATCAAACTCTTTCAAGAGGGTGCATACGAATTCTTAGGTCACATAAAGGCAACTCTACTTAAAACTCTTTCTAAAAATTACGCCTTGTTCTTCTCTTCTCACATACGTAAGCGGGGAGGAAAGGATGCGCTCTGAAGAAGAAAGTCCCTGTTTCTGTAAGACTCTGGAATTTGGTACAGCTCTCCCATCATATGTAGGTTTTAAATGGCTTGAAGATCTGTAAAATAGTCATTTTTATAGACATTTTCTCGCAGAAAGACGCAGGGCATTTTACAGATGGAAATATTATGGATGCCAGAGGAATTACCTTTTCTGATCAGCTTAAAACTGAGTCTCAGGTTTTCAAATTTGCATCTCTCTGCTTTTTCTCTTGTGACACAAAGACCCTGCCATCAGCCGCAGAATTATTCTATTGTTACTACTCCTCAAATGCTTTTTTTAACGCATTTTTGCTGTTGGGATGTTGCTAACGTAGAGCAAAGGCGGAGGTCGTCCTCCAGGTCTCCTTACTCCCAGCCTCCCACCTATTGCCATTAAACCAGTAAGTTATTAAAATATTTCAAAATGAGTTGTCACAATATCCCAGCATGACATAATAATGTTTTTAACATACTGGAATACGCTATGATAAAGTTACCACGTTTCATTTTTCCAATAGGTTAATTAAAAAATACAGCTTTATGATCTACTAAAAATTGGATGCAAATTATTCCAGCCCGTGCGTTGTGTCAGATATTTGGGGGTTTACGTTTGCAGAACCAGTTAATGGAAATCTCCTTGGCATACTTCTTCCCTTTTCTTTTAAACTTTTATTTCATGAGTAAGCTTTAATATAAAGCTCTATGGAGATGAGCCCAGTCACTTCATTACCACGCTTAACGCCTCCCAAGTTGGATCAGTACCGAAATCATTACTTCTTATGCATAAAAGATCAGAATTGGCATCTGTGAATTTTCCAATATTGTTAAAACCACCACTAATGAGCCAATAATCTTGCTATTTATAATCCCAAGCAAAGAATTTAAACATATTTAAAAAAAAAAGAAGAAAGGAAAATGAAGTGGCTCACTAGAACTGGGTCTCCTTGTTAGAATTATTCATTTGAGAGTCAGTCAAGCACCAATTGCTCTGTCGCAGAAAAGGTTGAACGCGAGCGGGGGATGCTTGCTCCCAAAATTTATGAGACTGACATCGAGTATCTTTCATCTGCTGCAGAAAGAAAATACAACAAATTCTTCACTGACAAAGCTGAAGTCTCTGGATATTCTTATTTTCTTCTGCACCTGTGGAGTGTGTCTCCAAGGCAATATGACCACTCAGTCATGAGAAAATCATTCTATTTAATTCATTCTAGAGTACAAGTGTTACCGCTATATAGTCGCATTCAAGATGATCGCGCAGAATGAAGTTCTCAATCACTATTATGAAAGACTGAGTACTTTTCTTCATGTTTTTGAAGTGATTTATTCAGTAGCTGAAGTGGACTACTCAGATACGTGCTGTAGCAGCTCGGCTGCCGGCTGATTCAGTCATTAAAAAAAGTTTTGCTTGAAGGAAGTAATTGATTCAGGACCTGAAATGCGATGCAGAGCCGCTGTATGCCTTGTGCATATCGGTGTTACACCAGCGTTATCAAGAGGGAAGGAATTAATGAGCAGGCCACTCCGTGGGCGTGTAGGTCTCCATCTTTCCCCTATAGGTGATCTACTTCAGGAGATCCTCTGTCGCTTCCAAGCCCTGCACTTTCAAGGGGAGTTTTGAAAGTATTTAGGATTACGAAGGTGCAGTGAAGTGTCTAATAGGATTTTTAGACAATTCGATATCTGACTTCCATCCAGACCCAGTAAGTACTGCACAGAAAGCATTTTTGGTCGATCATTAGCAGCAGACTGAGGGTGCAAAGATATTTGGAATTTCATAATTAGCTCTAGAATGATGAATCCTGATGCGTAACAACGTGCATCGTGGCTAAATTACTATTACGGACATCCACCATGGTCAACAGGGAGTAAAAAATGAGATGATGGAGCTGTGGAATGGGCTGAACTATATCCTTGCTGTTGCCTTTTCCTGCTTGAGAGACCAGAGAAGGAGCATGGGCTGATATGGCTCAAACTCAGTTAAACACCTGAAGTTGGGTAAAATAGTCTAGAGCGTAGATGAGAGGGCTTATCCTTAGTTCTGTCCTATCACAAAGGTTTCACTACCGAACACGGACATGCCACGACCATCAGTAAAATTACCGTCTCCTCTACAACCTGGCTGCAGAGAAGATAAAAGAGTCCTGAGCTTAAAGCATGGGCTACGTTTTGTTTCTGACTCTGCCTCAACTTCATTTTATGACAGTAGGAAGTCACTTTGGATTAGATTTTAGAATTATAGAATTTCACAGAAAAATACAAATTACAACAAATTATTTCCAGACATTTATAACAACGGTACCCAACCATCCGTATTCGTAGGATGTCCGTGCAGGTGGCCAACCATGACCCACGGAATTTCCAGGGCAACAACATCGTAGATGCTGGGAAGGGAATAAAGCCGGTGAGACAGCCTGGGGGCCATTAGCTTCAACTTTCAATACCTACGCGCATCCCTCTTCTCAATCTGTAGCGTCTTTGGAAAGATGTCCAGGAGATGCTTTCGTGCAGGTCTGAACGCAAAGAGAAGGAAATTGTTCCCAGGAAAAAGATCAGGCACGTACGTACACATATGGTGTCAGTGTTTAGCATCCCTGTTCAACCCGGCATGACACAAGTTCTAACAGAAGAGTTCGTCACCGTCATTTCTTTCAGGACTACGGCACAAGCTTACGTCAGTAAAATAATGCCTGACGTGGACCTGGATTATTGGGTTTGGGCATCTGTGTGCGAAAATGGTGACTGTAAATGAGAGACAGGCAGGATTTCTGAAAGGCAGCTGATGTCAAACAAATCTGACTGGTCTTTAATGAAAGTATCTACCGCTCCAGAATCTGAATGATACGCAGGTTTGCAGCGTGCTTCAAAACAGCACACAAAGGAACAATAAAAAGAACTGCAGTGAACCTCGGGAAGCTGCAAAAGCCCAATTTTTCAGCTAGATACATCACAGACTGGATTGAGGCGAAGTGGGGTGACCTCTCTGCAGTCTCTGCCTAACGAGACAAGGAGCGCTAGGGAGCCACGAGGAGGCAATCGCCGAGAGCCACGAGGATCAAAAGGGATGAGGTCTTTGGAGGGGAGAGAAAAAACTCACTGAAGTTCATCATTTATTTAACTATCAGACTTCACTGTCGCTTTTAGAACCAATCAGAGAATCATAGAACCTTTAAGGCTGGAAAAGACCTCTAAGATCATCAAGTCCAACCGTCAACGCAACACCACCATGCCTACTGAACCACGTCCTGAAGTGCCACATCTACATATGACATTTAAGATAACATATATCCGTCATGCATAGGTTTTATAGGAAATTTTTCAACAGGTGGGATGAGTCCATATAACATCTAGGAAATATTTTTTATGCTCATTCCTGCCAGCAGCACATTTTGATTCATAACCTTATGGAAAATAGTATTGTTATTAGGAAAAGAATTCTGTCTCATCATTTTGTGTAATTTTCTTGTGATGGTTTCTAATAAAGTGGGGGAATAACGTAGGAAGTGTTGGCAACTGTTCCAATTTTTTAAAAGCTTTCTCTGGGCCCTTGGTCACATCCCTCTGGGCTTCATTTTCTGTGGCTATTTAAATGATGGAATTTAATTAGTGCAATTATTCATGGAGATTGATTTTCAAAGTTGTACATGTGAATGTTCAGAGAAGTCAAATTTAAAATGTGCACGTCAGGATTTGGGACCAAAGTGTTTGTACCCACATCCAGTTAGAGACCAGATACGTGCGGCTTATCTGGACAACGACGACTAAGTTACACTGCTCACATTTTGAGTATTTGCAATCAAACAAAACAAAAAGTACAATGAAAAGATACTTTCCATTGGAATAACTAATAACTTTCAAGAAACTTTACTCACTTGGAGGATGTTCATCGAAAAAACCAAACCAAACCAACTCTGATTGCAGTGATCAAATTATTTGTATCTAAATATTTGATATGCTTAAAGCAGTTTCTCGACATTTTCTAGATGTCTGAGTGCTTCTTCTGTAATTAAAGTATATTAGTGAAACACCTTCCCTGACTTGCTGGACTTTGTGTGTTCTTCTGCCTGCCAGCACAGTCAACAATATAGGAGAACCCTTTTAATTCACAGCAACAGTTCTAATAGCTGAAGTATACCATCGGCTTTCCACAAATACCAAGTGTAGTTACCCCATGAGAAGGCTTTTGTATCTGCAAGTTGTTCCTAGCGTATCTTCCACCCGATGGTAGCGCCTACGGGAGGTCCTCTGAGCAAATACATTCACTGATCATTTAATACTTGAAGGAAAACAAACACTGAAGCTTCACAAAACCCAGGACATTTCTCAAGTTGTTAATCAAGACACTTCAAGTGAGAGCTGACCATTCGGAACTCTCTAAAATTGTGCTGCGTAGGCATTTCCTCCTTAGCTTTTGCCATATAATTTTCTTTTCTAGTACTTCTGGGTCAACAGTGGTGAAAGACTCAACTGAAAACTCATTAAAGATATGAAACAACTCACAATAGGCATGGGAGAATTTAAATCCCATTTGGAATTAAAAAAAAAACCAAAACTTTGCATTTAATCCTGACCATTAGTTATTTAGACACACATATTCATTAGTAATAGCTTTTATCTTTATATTCCACAAAATTTCTTCCATAGCCCAGTCAGACATCTTTCCATTTTGCATAATAACGTTGCACTTGCACAAAACATTATAAATCAGCCTTTTTCTGTAAAACCCACTGAATATTTGGGAGTGTTTACACATGGTTCTTTGCAAATACCTCCATCATAAAATATACATCTGGACATAAGAGAAGCTGTTTGATGAAGTAACAGTAAAACCAGTTTATTCTGCTCTCCAGGTTTCCCCAAGGAAGCACCAAAAAGGTTGGCCGATGCCGTTTCATGGTGCTGGAAAACACCAATTCCAAAGAAAAGCGTCCCCAGATATCAAACAGTTTTGGTCCTAGAGAATTGAGATAACGAGTCCAGATCTGTGCACCCCTAACGCACCAAGTTAATGAATCTTCCTGTAATATCTGACCACTCTCAGATTACCGAGCAGAAAATTTACCATTTTCACCTGGAATAAAAACGCTAAAGAAGAAATGACAAGGAAACCATGGAACTTTTTTTTTTTTTTTTTTTACTTCCTTTAAACTTTGAACTGTTTTCCCAGTGCTAGGAGAACGGTCCGTCACCACTGGAAGGATCCAGGTCCCTGCGCGTCACGCTGAGAATTTAGATGAAGTGTCACAGAGGCTGTGCCATGAATAATGAATAACCATCTCTCTCGGCACCATTTTGACAGACACAAAATAGGAGTTTTGCGATTGCCATGCAATTCAAACATGGAGGGGGACCGGCCCAGGGAATAAAAACTTTAGGTCCAGCTCTCTGCATGAGTGGGAGTCGGTATTAGGAGCGCACGACTTAATAAGATCTACTGAATAAAATAAGGATTTGATCAAAGAGATCTGACATGTTTGAGAGCATCCAGAGTTTTGAAGGTAAGCCCAAACGTAAAATGGAATGCGGAAACAGCCTAAGCAAGCAACGTATAAAGGAAGCCCCAGCGACAGCCTGAAAAGAAACCTGCAAAAATAGCATAATCTCAGAGGAACCTCTGCTCATGAAATGAAATGAATGAAAACAATTACTTACCCAAATTTTCAATGGAATAATAACGCTGTTTACTGTCGACCCGCACAGTCTCAGCATACGGACTGCCTACGCCGTAGCCGATGATGTACCCGCGGACGACGATGTTTGGGTTCAGCGGCGGAGTCCAACTCATGACGATACTTGTCGTCAAGGGCCTGACGTGAAGAGAGCTTGGCTGGTCAGGAACCTGAGATTCTGGGATGGGGAAAAAAAAAAAAAAGAAAAAAAAAAAAAAGAAAAGTATCAATTAATATTCTACTCGTTCAATTTTACTTTTCAAAAGGTTTGAGTTCAGATTAAAATATTTGCACAACAAACCCAACCAGGCGCCCCGGAGTTACATGCAGAGCTTACATGCAATTTCATTTCTGAGCTACATCTCCCCTTCCAAGAGCACTGATACGCCTCATCCACTTTTAAACAGAGCATCTCCTAGTGCTCTCCATCTTTAGCGTGACGGTACCAGAGAGATTTAAAATGATGCAGGAAAGCGAAAGATGACCTGCAAGAGAATTTCCAGTAGGACAACTTTTCTCTTCCCTGGTCTGTTTACAAGTTCAGCAGGATCCTGACAGCTGATTCTATGAGTTGCCTTTGTGCCCAGAGATTATTGAACAAAAAAGTTTACTTTGTTAGCAATATACTTGTATATTCTGGCAGTAATCTCTTTCCCATGAAAACAAGAGGTGAATTTTAATTCCTGAACACGCGTGTCTTGCTTTGAAGTTGCTTTAAATAATACACCGACATTTCATAAATAAAATAGTAGAATAAGGCATTTTCTTTACAGGTATTCCCAAATAAAATTCATTTAAGTAGTAATTAATCACTGGGAGTCTATTTGCCTAATTTTACTGACAAGGTTAGATGAGTAAATGCCTTTTGTTTGAGTTTACCTGCAAACTACCATATCGCAAGCCTCTTCAGAGGAGCCGCACAGTAGCTTGTCTTTTTGAGAGCAGGAAGAGACAAGTTACTATTTTTCCCCAATAAAAAGGCTTGCAATATAATAGATGAACTCTTACACGGAAGGCAACAAGGACAGGGCAGAAAAACCAGCACTAACATAAAATGATGTAAACTCCAACAAAAGACACTTCGCAGTTGTGAAGCATTCCCACTGTAAACCTTGGAAAAGGTCCTAAAAAGAAGAATTAACGCTTTTCAATAACCAGTGCCGTACACGTGCTCTTGGGTGGTTTACGTGCTTTCGGACAAATCCTTATGAACGCATTCGAGTACTCCGAAAACCTGGTGCACCTTCGGGGAAAATCCGATTAGTACGTTACCAGTCTGCAACACCCAGCAACTTTAGAAGTCCTTTGCATTCAACTTCTTAAAATTGCAAACCATGGGTCTTGTTTAAAGGTTGAAGAAAATGCACTGCAAAGGCGCTACTCACAAAAAAGAAGAAACAGATTGCACCGGTAGTGCCACATCAAGTTGCCATTTACCCCCAAATTAATTCCCAAATTTTTTTTTATGCAGAAGGCAAAAGCTATTCCTCACCAGCGCTGCTTGGAAAACAAATGACAGAAGCATTTCTTACAAGCCCCAAAGAGAAAATAACAATTTAACGCCTTGAAATGAGAAGCCGGATGACGTAGCAATACTGCAATTCCTTGAACTTCCTAAAAATACCAATTCTCGGGCAGCAGAGGAGATCAGAGCATTCAAAGAATCGATTCAAACGGTAATTTCTCAACCTGACACAACACGGAGCTTTCAACTGCAGTACAGATACCTCCAGGCAGCCGCTTAGGTTAAAACGACTTTATTCAAACATTTCACAGTCTTTTTCTTTCAAACAATTCAAATATGCAATTCAGGCATTTTGGAGCTAAATCGTGATTTCTTGTTTCAAAAAGCAAAAGGCAGTTTAGCTTCTTGTACGCTTCTTGTGAATTAAGGCTCTAAAATGCAGCTGGGGTGAACAACATTTTTGAACGATTTTTCTAATATTGATGTTTCACAAACAGCTAGTCTTTGAAGACGCAATTTTTTTTTTGCTTCAGCTTTCTGTGTAAAGCAATTTTAATTGCATTTTTGATTAGCTTTACTTTCAAACATTTTCTGGAAAAAAACATTTGTCTTATGCTGGAAGAGCTCTGAATTTCAGAATTTGTCTTGTGCATTTCACAAATTCCAAAATACAAAGTTAAATGTCTGAATCAACTATTCCAACCCCCCCCCAACCCCCAAACAAGTTATTTTTTTGTTCAAAGCACATTTTCCACAGTAAGGACATAACATAACACACAGTCAAACACCTAAATCCATCCGTTCTTCAGGAAATTGGATCATCCAACCTTTGCATGGCTCCAGCACTCAGATATCCAGGAGTAAAACTCCTATTGAAACATCTATCTCACATTCCTGCTTTCTCTGTCAGGCCATTTCCTTGCAAATCTAGACAATATGTTTTAACTTCTGTTTCTCCTGGGCTTGAACCTGATGCCAGAACTACTTCGGAGAAGCAACCTTGAGATCCCGTTCTCCTACATGAAGTGCCAAATGAATTCTTCATCCTAAGTCCCTAATGAGCCAAATTAACCGCCCCCCCCCTCTTAACTTCACCAAGAATTTATCACTTGCTCTCCGATAAGGAAATCTTTGGGTACTTGCAAGCAAATGCTGTGCTCTGAGAAACGGGCTGTGGATGTCAACCAGCCCCACAGACCAGCATCTGGCACACAGGAGGAGAATTCTTCAGTAGATCCATCTATGAAACCAGATTTCTTAGAATCATAGAAACTTAGGGTGGGAAAAGACCACCAAGATCAAGTGCAGCCATCAACCCACCACCACCATGTCTACTACACCATGTCCCAAAGTGCCACGTCTACACGTTTTTTGAACACCTCCAGGGATGGGGACTCCACCACCTCTCTGGGCAGCCTGTTCCAATGCCTGACCACTCTTTCCGTGAAGAAATTTTTCCTGATATCCAACCTAAACCTCCCCTGACACAACTTGAGGGCGTTTCCTCTTGTCCTTTTGCTAATTACTTGGGAGAAGAGACCACCTTGGTGCTCCATCTCTTATTTTTTCTCCCCTTATGAACAATTAGGTTCCCAGGAAACGGAAGCTGAAGGTCTGTGTCGCTGCCTGATGTGACATCTCCTCCTGGGACACCACCATGTCCTTCACGGTATTTTGACATGATGGCTTAAGCCTCCAAACCTTCCATCCAGGGAATGCCGCACCGGGTGCTACTCAAAGGTCCCTGGTTCCACCGTCAAGCTTGAAAAATCTTTTACATTTGGGTCACTTG
Organism: Aramus guarauna; assembly: GCA_013400195.1. Lineage (NCBI taxonomy): Eukaryota > Metazoa > Chordata > Aves > Gruiformes > Aramidae > Aramus > Aramus guarauna. The sequence goes on along the minus strand of VXBL01001597.1, from coordinate 206,272 downwards.
AGCAATTGTCTTAGACATTCAGAGATGTCTGTTTTATAAAGTCCGTTTTTACTCATCCTGTTTTGCTCACGTATCTCCCCCACTTTGCAGTATAAATTCCGGTACGACAGCAGTCTAGCTTGTCATGCTCTGAAAGCACGAATTTAGAGCTGAGGCTAAACGGTAGCACTATCTAATACGTGTAACAGCTTCCATCTGTTCAACGCGGTAATCAGAAACCAAGCGTCCCAAACCCATTTTACTGGAGGATACCTTTGCAAAGTTGAGCAGAGAGTCTCTTGCATCCTTGCTCAAGCTATTTAAATCAGACCCTTCGGGGAAAGCACTGCTTTCAATTTCTATTTTTTTTTTTTTCCCCTTTTTAAAGCACAAAAATTTGAGGCTTAAAATAAATATTTAAAACCTTCCCAGCTGTCAGCAAAGGCACGCGAGCTTTCTAGGGAACCTTGAAGAAGCAGCTATGTTTGGATTTCTAATCGCTTTAACAAAACACACTAATTAAAATGAAGATCCATTGGGAGTTGACGTCGTTCTCCAGGATACTGTTCGTCTTCGGATTGCTGATGCCAACCAAGCTTCCAGTGAAAGCAAGAAAAACTACAGTAGCTGTAGCAGCAGAGAGGGAATTGCAGTTACCAGCCTGTACTCCAGCCCTTCCCTGGTCAGCAGATACTTGCAGGACTCTGCATAACTGCAGTAATAAGTAGATTTTTTGTTTTTTTGGTTTTTGGTTTTGTTTTTTTCTCCTGGGGTTTCTCAGAGCATTCGTAACTAGTACGCAACACGGTGCATTCCCAGCATCGGTTCACGAGGGTAATGCATCACTGCTGCAACTGCAACTGCACGGAAATACAAACCACCAACAAAAAGGCTTTGCTTGAATTTCTTCACGTGCGCCTACTTCCATCGCGTGTCTCCTGCCATCGCTCGAATTACATCTTTGCACGCATGCGTGTATTAGGGATACAAAACCTTCAAAGGAATGTAGCCTGTACTAATTGCAAATCAAAACGCACGCGCTCAAAGGCGTAACTTTCTTTTTGCAGACCGCGGTGCGTTCGGAATTTAGCTTTTACTCTCTCCGGTGAAAAAGTCAGCTGCTTGCACCGTAACAACATCATTTCTCAAATCGTTGTCTAGCCAAAGCATAATTAGAAAGATATCATCGTGCACTGCAGCATGATGCAATCCGTTGGTACCGTTACAGAAGCATCACGTCTCGAAAACCTTGACGAGAAACCACAGGTACCGGTTCTCCCGTTTGGCGTGCCGTTTCCAGCGGCCACTCCCGCTCTGCTGGAAAATTCCCTTTGGACATAGGGAAAGGTAGAAATCCTTCAATTTGCAAGGGCTGATTTTGAGATCATAAAGAAATCCGGCCAGTCAAAAGAAAGGCAACATCAAGTACTATGGTGCATTTAAACTGATTATTTATTTATTCTTTCATCCAGTTTGCCTTTGATCCTTTTTAAGGTGACTTATTTTGTTTTAAAAATCATAGCAATTTTCATCAGTTTCCTTTTATTTTCTATTCATCTCCTTTCTACTACATATTTGCTTCTCATGGATTGTCTGTAGCTTTGCCGTGACTTCCATCTGTCAGATTCTTTGTTCCATTTGATTTGCCCTCTGTTTAATTTTTTCTAGGTAGACTTTTTCATTACTCTCCTTTTATTCCTTTACTACTTCAAATATTCCAGTCATTTTATCTCACCCTTTCATTTCAGTGGTTTTCTTCCCTTTTGTGTCAATATCGGCACTGATTTATACAGCCCACAGTTTTCAGGTATCTGCATCCCGTCATCTTTCACTAATTATTCAGCTCCGTTGCCAACCTGCATTTCTAACATCTGCAAATAAAGGCTGGGAAACAGGATTTGCCCTATTTGATTATTTGCTTAGAAAATTGTCAGCATTGCTGGCATCAGTTTTATTGTTTCTTTGCTTGATTATATTTATTACTTATGAAGTTACAGATTCCCTTCACCGTATTACTGCAAATGGCCGTAACGCTCAGGAGCTAAATTCTGGCAAGGAATTATTTTAAGAAAGGTTTCTGACCCCTTTGTCGTGGTGACACCGGAGAAACACGAGGCATATGGGATCCAGGAGGATAAAAAAAAATAATAAATAAATCTGCTGGTGGGTGTTTAGACCTCGAGTATCTCCCCCATACCTCAGCGTGGGTGACAACCGGAGTGACACGGCTTTTCTATACGCTAGAAGACTTGCGGAGACGAGAGCTTTTTAAAAGAGATGCATTTACCATCGAGATCGTTCTCGGGCGTTTCCGCTGTGTACCAGTCCGAGGGGGGCCCCGTCCCATTCACTGTCATGGCAGCCACCTGGAAACTGTACTGGCTTCCTTTCTCGAGTCCTGTTTTTTAAAAATAAATAATAATAATAAAAAAAACCAAATAAAAATCATACAGAAAGAAGATGACGAAAAAAAATTTTTTAAAAAAATGAATGACAATACCAGAGTTTGCGTAAAATGAAGTCCCTAATAACAGTCCATTGGATTTGCTATATGTAAGGAAATATATCCAAACGCATATATATATTTTAGATATATTTCTATAGAATGTATAGAAATGTGTTCCCCCAGCACACAGCGTCTCACCGCCCGCTATAGGGCACACGTACGCGGGGATGTCGTACGAGCAGCACCCTCCCAGCGAGCGCCTGGGCAGGGGTGTAGGAGAACGGCTCGGGGGTGGGTGGGT
>VXBL01001597.1:180404-203509 GCA_013400195.1 Aramus guarauna | reverse complement strand
GTGGGGGGGGTGGAAGGACGTCGTTATTCACACGAGAAAAAGCCATTTTTTGACCCAAAGAAAAGGTTTCAAAAACTGAATGAGGGCTCTGCTGGCCCATTTGGGTCGTAATTCCCATCGGTTGTGCTCATACATATAAAAATGGATGGAAGTCCAATTAGTGGAAAAAGGAAGAATTGTTTTACATAACTAAGCCATTAATCACGCACTGAAGAAAAACAGCTCGCTGCTTTTAAACATGCAGGGAACTGCAGGTACATTCTCCTCATGCATCAAATGTGCGGGTTAAGAACTAGGTTAGCAACAGAAGAGCGTTTTGCTTTCCAGTGCTCCTGATTAACTTCAGAGCGCACAGGTCAGGCAAAAAATAGAAAGTCTTACCAATATTATGAAATAAGCACGAATTCAGGAACCGACGTTTTCCTCTGTGGCTAAAGCCATCAGAAAACAATTACTACGGCGCTCCCAAATGTGCCACAAGACTTCCAAAGTCCCCGAAGTGGGGATATAGGTTTATCTTTTTGCTCAGTCTATACTGACCACAAAGCACGGGGAAAAAAAAACACAAAACCAAACAAAAAAAACCAACCCTGTTTTACTTAATTGCAAATATTCTCTAGAGAAGAACGCTCATAATTAAAAAGAAGAGTTTTAACACTTAGCTGACATGGAAGCCTACTCTAAAATTGATAGCGGCTATTTAAAAACCTGCTTTGTAACGCTAAACTCCTTTGCTATTGCAGATGTTATTATCCCGTAAAGCACCTGCCTACCAACCAGGATTGCAGCAAAGATCTGAAGTGCCTGCACGTTAATATTTCAAACATCCATTTAGAAGAGCCACATAGCTCGGTCTCCGGCAACCACACTATACGGACGCAGAAAGTACTAACGAGAGCTGGATATTTTTCTTAATTGCTTTCTTAAAACACGTACTCGCAAGCTTCGCAAAACAAAGCGCTTGATTTCGGGTTGCACGGAGGCGGGTTGCGGCAGGCAGGAGGGCTGGGGCTGCCTGCAGCCCACGGTCTCACCAGGACTCCCGCAGCTCTTCAAGCCCGGAATAATTCATGGGAAAGAAAGAGTTTGCTCAGGACGTGGGGATCTGTCACAACAGAGATTAATCTGCTCGGCTCCCACCGGGATGGCATCTGCGGGGACGGTGGCAGCGGAGCTACGGAGGTACGTGCCTTCGCTCTGGGACTTTGACTGCGTCGCCGTGTTTTCTTCTCCAAGCCATCAGAGCAGCAGCAACTCAAACATCTGAGCAGCTTTTATCATTCTTTCTACTGTATCTGCCAGAAAATAGATCCTTTCCAACTCGTCTAACGTGCTTAACATCCCACCTCGCCCCAGAAAGCACTTGTTTGTTGTGCAGCCTTTGTTGCGTAGCCTTCACAAGAGGTCCCACGGGGACTTTGGTCAAGAGCCAAGGTTAGATGACCAAGTTGAGATTTCAAAATTTAAGTTCGCCCTCATAAACACGTGCTACTTTTGCTTGTAATGAATTTTGCAATAAAATATTGCTTTTCCTTCCAGCGAATGACACTGTTTTCTCTGAACTATGCAATTCAGAATTACTCCTACCTCTCACAAATTGCACTTTACGTGTGAAAGTAAACATAAAGCAGGTCGTTTGAGGTGAAATCATGGTTACACTGAATGCAGTGGCAAAGGTGTCATTGGCTTTGATAAAGTTTAATTTTCTCCCTTGATGCTTTGCTGTTTTCTCAGTTACGTCTTGGGCATAATGCAAGCACCCAGGTGAAATTCACCTTCACCTACCAGAATTCACTCTTACCCTTATGATACTCATCTGGCTACTTTCAGTCATTGCAACTATAGCTTTGCTATGCACTTTTTATTCCGTGAGGAGGTATCTTCCATTGAAAATCTTGGCAAAGAAACTAGAGAAATCGGTATTTTTGCACCCATGAGAAAACAGGAGATGTTGACTGAGCGCTCTAAAAAACCAAAATCAGCTGAGGCTTAAGGTATTGGACACAAGAAATTCAGCTTCAAATTCATTAATGATAAAATCCAGGAGACAAACATACGATAAAAGCATTAAGGAAAAAATTGGTTTAAAAAAACGGCACCAGAAAGACTGTCGTTGTACAACACAATAAATGCTACCTGCCAGCAAAGAAATCAATGTTCCCTTGAAGTGAAAGTATATTTTATTCCCAAAGCATTTAATTCATCAAAACCTTGCAAGGCTGTACCATGTGAACACTGACCTGTGAACAAGTACCAGAGGTTGTTTGGCTCCAGTGTTTCAATCTCACCCCTGCGGGTAGTCTTTCTGTGTCGGATTTTATAGCCCGTAATAAATCCATTTTGAGTACCTGGTGGTGGAGGCAACCAGCTAACTTTGATGCTCTGTAAAAGAAGAGATATTATTGTTGATTTTTTTTTGTTGTTTAGCAAAGAAATGACCAAAATAAAGCACAGAAAATGAATGATAAAAAAAAAAGGCTATGTTTTTCTAATAACAACATGTAGTCAACTAAGTTCTTATTTTGAGAAGAAAACCAAATCAAATCTAGACCGATTCCAACTGGCATAAAGAAAACTATACATTCTCTAGCAGTGGATGGCTATATAGACAATGGATTTATTCCGTAAATCTTCTCCCTTTCCAGGTTTTTTTCATTTCAACAGGCCACTAGAATACCTATGGTACTGGAAATGTCAGCTCTGAGGTTGAGGAGACACTGAACCTCATTTTGCTTTTCAGCCCCAAGTGCCAAAGCCTCAACTTTTTGACTGTAGGATCCAAATACCAACCTGAACAGTCCTAAAAATTTTAATTCCACAGACGTTCACGGAGATGTTACTGCACCCTCGTTATATCCACGTAAAGAAAGTCAGACCTCTTGGGAATAAACTTATTGCCAATCCCAACACGTAAGAGACTTTTCACGGAGACATATGCCACAGTCAGCAGCAACGTAATTAAGCAAGACCAAGCACTTAATTTTTTCTAAATGTTGCTTGCCGGATTGTACGAGGGATTGTAACTCAGCCTAACAGCCCAAACTGAAACCATCCCTTCCTGATGGCTCCCGACACAGCCCTACGCGACCAGACACCCATCTCCACCGCCTCTCCTTGGAGAAAGCTCTGAAGGACTTTTGTCACTGTGATCCAGAAACCAGTCCACGGACTCAGCCATTCCCGTCACCTTTTCTTCCTTGGCGGAGGGTGCACGGCAGGTTTACGCAGTGCTGCAGCGATCGTTTTCTTTTCAACCCTGTTTGTTTTCCAATAAACCCCAAGACTCAGCGGTGCTTTTACTGCCACAGACCACAGCGCTTCCAGACTTTGAGCGGAAAGACCTCCTTCCCGAGCACCGGACACGTACACGTTCTCTGCACTGCTTTATATTTAACGACATAGGATATCATTTACTCGTTTATCTCCCAGTCATCACTCAGCGTTGTGCGGATTTTTAGCAATCAGCTTTCACTTCTGCTACGCTAAATTTCTAACCGTCGCTTCTCCCTCGTCATCCTGTGCGCTAGCACGTGTCACTGGGCGACCCCACCACCAATGCTCCTCAGCCAAGACAGGCCAACACCTCTCTCCATCCTTTGTTCTCTATCGCATCGGTTGCTTATCACAAAGGGATCTTCCTCCTCACACTGCAGCAACTTAATTTCTCCAGGATGCCTTTTGTGAGGCGTCTTATCAAAAGGCTTTAGGAAATCCAAGCCAACGATATCAACCGGATCTCCTCGCCCATGTGCTCAATGATTACTTCAAAGGACTTTAATGGGCATGTGAAGCAAGACTTTCCTCCACAAAAGCTGTATTGATCCCTCCTCGTCATATCGTGTTCATCCATATGTCTATTCTTTCTATTCTTTATTAGAGTTTCTATCAATTTGTCCAGGAAAACCACCAGATTTACTGGGTTGGACTGATAAGAGAGCTGATATTGTATATCAACATCTCTCTACTAAAACAATCTGGGCACCAGCTGTTCCTTGCAAGTCTCCAATCCTTTGAGAGTTTTTACTCAGCGTGATGTAACGTATTCAGGGTATTACGGGTTTCTCACGGAGTAAGGCCTCACGATTGTACCTCTACTATCTCTTACAGCACTGTATTACAAAATTTTAGACAAAGAGAAAATTCAACCACATCACAGTGGATAGTTTTTGACCAAATACAATTTATTACCATTATTGAGTTGCTTAGTCCCTGCATAAATGTTATAGCACATATCAAATTAATTATTGCAATAGAAAAATCAATTTTGCACATATACTGCCCAGTGATTTATTGTTACAATCAATTATACATTCCAAAATCAATACTTCAGTTTTTCACTGCTGAGCGAAATAATGCGGAGGGTTTTTGCATTAGGGTAGAACAAACTCCATTTTTCAAACCAGAGAGCAATTGTTTTAAAAACAGATTTGGCCACTTTGCATATTGAAATTGCCTACATATAAAAGGTTTATGGGAGAACGCAAACACCCAGAGAGTGCACTTAAGCCGTATTTCTGTTGACAGCTCAGAGAACGTCTACAAGTAACTCACTGTTTGATACTGCTGCACCCCTGACTCTTCTGATCTCTGCACAACATTGAGCCATGCTCTCAGCACGAGGACCTCAGCATTTGTATCTATTCCAGCTACGAGGAGAAGACACTTTGCCTGCCCCATTTCCCAGGTACAGAAGAAAACAGAGCATTTGGATATTTTCTCAGAGGAGGGGAGGAAAGAGCAACTCCATCCTTCCCCTGCCCCATCCCAGAGCAACAAGAAAAACACTTCTGAAACCCCAGCTTCATCCATCCTGCAGCACTGACCTGAAAACAGGATGGAAGACTGAAAGCAGGAGCCCATAAAGGTACTTACTCTTGAATCTTGGAGTATGAGAGGTTGGAGAGAAGAAAAAAATACATATGGAGAAGAAACAGTAAAGAAGTGGAGGGACGGGTGAATGCTTTCAGGGACCTGTTGCACAGCTCATGCAGGAAGGGGGTGACAGGAATGATTTGTGGATTGAAAAATCCCACAGGAAGGGACAAATCATGCTGATCTTTCAGGTTGGAAAGTGCAGTAACACCAACTTTTACCCGAAGGTGCTGCCTATAGAAAATTCAGAACTGAATCAGCTGATAGCAACCACAAGTGAATTTTGAAAGAAATACCATCGTTTGGAAGACCTTCTGATGATCTGGACTTCTGAGTGGATCTTTGGGTGGTCCACCATCATTTCCAAACCACAGGCTCCATTTTGTCAATTTATTCCAGACAAAAACAATTGCTGAGGTCTGTGTGAGCTAAACCAGCCAGGAGGCTCTAAAACAATTTGTGGTCCTCTAGGAAAGGTAGCAATAGTGTTGGCTGTGCTTGTTCAGAGGAAGAGTTCCACCTAAACAAAGAAAAGAGTTTCTTGCAAAAGAAACAATATTCAAGCAACAGATCTGCCATTGAGGTGCTTTCACCACTCGATGGGGCCAGTCACCAACCATTTAAGAGACCTCTAGATGGTATAATCATTTTGAAACTGTATTTAAAAAAAGCAGGAGTGGCTCCAGTCTCTCTTAAGCCATGTCAGCACCCACTTGCACAAGCCTGGGGTGCTTCATGTGGGACCTTGACCAGGCAGCGGCAGTCCTAACTTTCTGAGCAGAGAAGACTCTGAAGGCTCCCAAAAGAAGGGCACACCGGCATAACGGTCAGAGTGTCCAAGTATGTTCTCCAAGCACGTCCCCAAACACGGCAGAGGACTGTTGCACACAAGCATAGTACTACACGTGTACAATTACTTGTGAGCTTTCTACATGCATAGTTTTGAGGGATATAAGGAACTATTGCAGACATACTATTTCTAGCCTGAACTTGACACTAATTTCATTCTAAAAAGACAAACAAGAGTTCCATCAGAAGCACCCAAGCACTTGGAGCTGCAACGCTTGCAAGCGCCGAGCAGTTTTTGAGACCCCAAATATCCCTTCCTCTGCCTTGAAGTCAACAGGGACTGCATCGCCCTGCGCAGCAGGTCTCACAGAAGCAACGGGTTTGATCTAACGCTCAAGGTAGAATAAGATCTTCCTTATGATTAGAAGAGAAAGTAGGGTCTTTACAGATCCACCTAAAGCTGTCACTGTAACAGTAACAGTTCACTTTCACCTCAACCTGGTCTCCATGGACACCGCAACCATGTTTTTTATCAATAGTAGTTAACATGTGACCCTTTGCTCCAGGAAAATCAATGAATAAGGTTCTGACGGGCTTCTTGTCCTTTTTTCTGCTAAGAGACAGCAGTAATGACTACTGCTCTAATCCTTCACGCTTTATCCGAGAGGTAACCGACAGAAAGAAAATATTTCCTTTCTGTTATACCAGGATTCCAAAGGAGATCATAAAACGAAGCCAGCTTCAAGAGGATTTTAGGAACCTCTTAGTCCTGGCTGGAATGCAACATGGAAAAGCATTGCAAAAGGTTTTTGGCCACCTCCGCTTGCTGAAAGGAGCCTTCTTCAATGTGAGCACTTCTCACACCATTAGGAACTGACCCTGAGCAGCTCAGCCTCAGCTCGGGCACCTAGTGCTGCCCTCACCCAGAGCTGTGAATGCCCTCGACGTTGCAAAACGGACCTTTACGGATGACAAACTACATGGCGTGATCCCTCCCAGTTCAACTGACTTTGATAAACCTTTTCAGAGAGAATAGACATTGGGCCAACAGATCCAAGCAAACCTGAGCTGAACCTTTAATGGCTTTCCTGTAGTTTCCAGAAACATAGGATATTTTAGTTTTGGCATTTTCATGCTTATTTGTTTAGAAACCAGGCCAGAATAAGAAAAAGCTGAGATATTATTTCTACATTGATTGGAAATACAGAACATCAGAAATCTCATGAATCTTATCAAATCAAAGTTTCTGGATGTGCAAAGACCATTTCTCAGTTTATTTTAGTCAATAATCCTCTGGACATAAATATGCATTAACAGATACTTGCAAACATCCATTCAGTTACGGTAGCAGAGGACTAGTACTCGGCTTTATGAAGTCTCTCTGTTACACTTTGTCTCTGCACATACGCTTTTCTTTTGAATTTTTCTTTACTAAGGCCATTCTGTAGATTCACAACCCCCCCCTCCCCCCAATGGAAGTTTAATTATCTACAATCAAACCAGCTAAATACACAAATCAAGTATTTGATACCATAGAGCCTTGAAGTGGTATACTGGAGGAAGACTCCAAAAACTCACCAAGATTTTAAGTAGAGCCAATCCCATGCCTTAAGGGCGTGGGCTATTCTGCTTGCAAAGTGGAGCCAAACTAAACCAAACTGGGAATAACCCCTGCGTAAAAACACCCAGGGCACAACGCGAGCTGCCAAAGAGCACAGGGATGGGATGGGATGGGACGGGATGGGACGGGATGGGACGGGATGGGACGGGACTCACGGAGCTTCTAGCACCTTTTAAGGATATGACAGGCACTACCCAGGATCAAAGGCCATTAGAAATTTCACATTTTTGATAGAATTTTGTCAGTTAAAATTTCCATCTACCAGCCGACGGTGAACGATATACTGGATGCTTAAGCGGCTAACTCAGATGAAAAGGCAAAGCCTGAAGAATTGCAAAGTAGAAGGGAAATAGGGCTAGAATAAGAGAGTCTGTTGTGACTTTATGTAGATTAAGCATCCAGAACACACTCACGTCATTTGGAAAAAGTTGGGAAAAGTTCAAAAAAATGAATAAATTTGATGATTTCATGCAACAACAAAATGGGATATTGCTCTCCATACATGACCAGCAGCAAGCAATAGCACATTTCTCATTCCAAATATGACCCATTCATGAGCTGGGATCTAAAACTAATTTCCTGAGTGAGATGGCAGATTTGGGAGCCAGTTATACGCTTGGTGAGGGACTCGGGCAATGATGTCACAGATACACTTAACACTCCTCCTATCCAGAAACTAGGAATAACCTTTAGATACTTTCAGTAAGCATTCTGAGGTTCTGCAGAGCTATTTTATATCCTATGTACTCCTACTGCCTTTGTTTAGCTTTTATTAGTAATAGCAACAGGCACTGAAGATACTCAAGGTCTATCAAATGTTGCAGTGACACACATTAAATATTCTTAAGAACAGCAATAAAAGCAAAGAAAAACCAAGAAAAAACCACCCCACCGCCACTCCAAAGTATCAGTGGTTTCAATACACCCAGAGGGCAAGTGTTCCTCTCCTAAGGCCGTGAGCCGAAATAGGACCATAGGCTTGAAGAAATGAAAATTTAAATACTAGCATAAATAAGCCAGTAGCTGTCAGAAGAAAGGTTTATAGCCAAAACCACAATGCACTGTCCAAGATGTAGCTGCAAAGAATTACAAACCCCCAGGACACTGAAGAGAAAGTTTCCCAACCAGTTTGACTTTCATCCTTAAAATAACTCCTTGGGAGCTGGGTAGGTACCACCACCCAACGCAGCGATGCATCCCGCAGAAGGGCTCCTAATGATCTGCTAAGAGCATTCAGAACTTGTCCTGTGCCTCTGTGGAGGCTACTTTCTGTGCTTGCCAAAATTCATGGGAATGGCTAACTATGGCTTTTTTAACTGTCATTAATTAATCTTGGCCTCAATAATCTCCTCTGGGTGATCTGCACATTCGGAGGTATTCAAGCTTCATTTCTGCTAAATCAAAACTACCTGAAGAGCTCACAGAGAACTTGTATTATCTCCCAAATCAGGTATGTATTTGAAAAACAGGCAGGATTTAAGAAGGGACTTAAAAAAGACAGTGTATAAAAAATTATGTCTAATCCTCAGGTGTACTTTAAAGCAGGCTAGTGCTTGAGAAAATGTGAAAATCAACGTGTCATTTGCACAATAAGATGTGCTAAGCCTGGCATAAGTGCAAAATAATAGATTCCACCAAGAAATTAAGCATCCTGAGGTGAAATAAATGGTACTGTACTGTTGTTTTTTTTTTGCTATGTGTGAGTTCTCTCCTGAAAGACAAGCCAAATTCCCAGGAAACACTAATTCTATACTATGCATGTGGCACAGGAGCTTATTACCCAAATGCTATAGGGAAAGTCAAAACTATTCAGAAGTCAGACCTAGGGAGCCTGCAGAGACTCAGTATGATGGAGGTTTTTTTATGAAATGAAGGTGTCTTTATTTTAAAAGGCTTTACGTCAATATTTTCAATGCACTGGGAGAACAAACTAATGGCATCTTGACCATCAACAGCTGAACATGAGTTTGTGTGCAATATGGTTCAGGCTCCCAGGTGGGGACACACTAGCTTAGACCCACGTGGGACACAGAAGTGCTTGACAAAAATACAGGAGACCCCAGGCAAGGGAAGAAAGAGGAGAACATTTCACAGTAGGTGCTGTCACCGCCCAAAGTCCTGCTAGAAACCTCTGAAAGGTGGTCAAACAAGACAGGAATTTTCACATGCTGATTTGCAAGTTGAGGACCAGAAGGGATGAGGTTTGCATCCATTTTTTCCCCAACCCCTTCTGCTCTTTTTGATTCCTGGACTTAGATCCCGGCACCTTCAGGGCGCAGCCCTGGACTTCACCCGGGCTGCTGTAATACGCTGATTTATTTCCTGGGCATCCGTCCCCACCGCCCCGCAGGCAAGGGGCTCTCCTTCTACAACCAACGTGTAAACGGCAAATTAATTTACAAATACATGTTGAGGCTGTTGGCAGTTGCCTTGGATACGAGCAATTTTAAAGTCCTCAACCATGGTGTTTCATAAAACCACTTTGTTTTTTTGCCCCCAAGAGAAGATAAGAAGAAGGAAAAAAAAAAAAAATTGGGAGGATTGTTATGGTACGAAGACCTTTTCAGCCAGTATTATTTCCTCGGGGTATTTCTCTTCTGAACTAAGTCTCCAAACAGCTTTTATATTAAAATTGCATGATCAAATACTTAAGCCATTTGATTACCACAGTCTTAAAAGAAAAAAAAAAAAAAGGTGACAGTAATGATATACTGGGGAAGAAAACCTTAAGGATAAAGAGACCTCTGGGTGTCTTCACTAACTTAAAAAGAAGAGAGGATGAAACATATCCAAATACAAGGCTTAGAAGAGTCAGGAACCTCAGGCAAATACTTGGTTATGGAGGCAAAGGAACAAAACAAAGAGAAAATACTGAGATTTGAAAACAAATAGTGAAAAAAGTAATAATCCTCTCTCTCTCTCTCTGCAAATGTAGAAACTTCTAAGGCACAACTGTTCCCAAAATTTTGATCTCTGCATTTAAAAAAGGCTCGGGAAATAATCACGTACAGTGCAACTGAGTGTCTTTAGCTGGGTGACATATGGACGTTTGAAAATAGCACGCTTCAACCAATTTTAATGTTTTAAAATTGGTGAGATTCCTCTCAGCTAAGTTTAGACACTTAAAATTAACCTGTCAAGCTCTTTGTATAGTTAATGGTGACAAAACAGAATGCCCAAAGCAATTCACTCCCAGTACCTGCCCCTAGAATTGCCCATTCATTGCTTATTGTATTTTTTAGGCATTTTTAGATATTTTAGGACATTTTTAGACATTTTATTATACAATTAAAATTAACTTGCACTCATTTTCTAAGTACATTTGAAAACAAAACCTTTTGAAGTAACTAAAGAGATACCATTAACTTGAAATGCTCTTTATTTTTAAAGACCATCATATTCATGAAAAGTTGCAAAACTTTGACTTCTCAAAGTTCAACTAAAAAGTTTTCATTAAGAAAAAAAGCCCTGTGACAGAAAAACCCACCTACCACATATTTCCATAGCTGTAGTGATATATTTCCTTCCATTTTAACTTATTCTTGTATCCACAACACAATTACTCACAGGGAGTATTTGCTCTCAGCTCTTCCTCTCTCTGCCACAAACTTGCAAAGGGTTTCAGTCAACTCTGAGAAAACAAACTGGAACTTCAAGGGTCCAGGGATCAAAGCAACTATCAATACTTCAATCAAGTTTTCAATTACAAATGCACTTAATTGATTAGCACTTAGCAGCACCTGTAGTTGGCTATCACTTTAATTACTGATTATACTGATGCTGATTACTTAAACGATATCTGCCTGAGAGCCTCATGATTAAGAGTTTATAAAGCAAAGGGCACAATAATTTCAAAATAATTAGGCTATTAAGATTCAGATTAAAATCAAAATCTCGAGAATATTTGAGAAAAAATATTACATTTTAAATCACGTTAATGTATGCGCCCTTATTATGCGGCGCTGATATCAGGAGCTGCCCAGAGATCCCTCAAAGGCAGCTAACTCCTCCTTTCTCTGGAGGAAGGCGTTAGCTGCCCGTCAGCACAAACCACTGAATGCCATCACAAACAACAACAGGAGGAAATCCAAAAAAAGCACAATGAAATAATGCCTCCCTAAACACGTTTATTGAATTGTTATGCTCCTGCAGCAGAAAAGGAGGTTCCTCCCGTTCTAACATGTGCAACAGAGTGGTGCACGTTGCATTTGGAGACTGATGGAGTTCCTGTGTCCGTGACCCGAGTGTCAGAGCCTGTCTTAGCTTTGACACTAATTCTCCATACGATTTATTTATAAAGCCACTGACGCTCTCCTTTTTGCAAATTACACATTTTTTCATAACAATACTACCAAAATACTAACCTCAAGAGAGGTCCGCGAGTCTTAATGCGCATGAAGGTTGGTGAGGTAACGCTGGGGTGCAAAGCGTACCTGCTTCTCATGATGTGCCGTTAACCTGGAGAGCATCGATTCGGACCTCAAGCAAAAAGCATAGACGTAGTTCCCCAGTAGAAATGCTCAGATTTAAAGGCCTAATTTGGTAGCAGAAAAGATGCTATTTTGGGTATAGAGGTTAGTTAGTGAGTTTTTGAAGAGAAAGGAACCATCTGGTGCTATTCAGTGCGCATCGTGCGCTGGAACGGCTCCCTCAACCCAATCGTGGGTATAGAGAGAGGGTTGGGAAAGGATTTGGACAGTATTACGAACAAACAAGCTAAAAAGAACTAAAATCTACAAATGGGTATGGAGCTTTTGTTGAATTGCTCAAAGATGGAAGATGATGATGAATAATCCTATTAAAAAGGCCAAGAAGGTATTGAAACATCTGCAGAAGGAAGGGAAAAACTGCCAGATGTCGCCGGGGTTGGCAATTTTTATGTCCAAAGAGGAATATTCTGGATTGCACATTTTACAACCAGGGTCCAAACTGATTTATTATCCAAGTGACTGAAGTTACTCATCCTCGCTTCTCTCCGTGACCAGCTCGTTGGCTTAATTAAATAATAAACAATTTCCTATTTTCCATTCCTCGAGAATAAACAATATGAAAGGCAGACGATGCATTAGGGACAACGGAATGGAAAGATCTGAAAGAATCGGCTTGTTTTGCTGGTACGGGGACAGCTCTGCTCCTCATTTCAGACCTGTTGCAGGATTACAAACACTTCCCCCTTCTTTTTAACTTGCTACATGCCACACACCAACACTTTCCTTGAAGAACATTACTACTTCTAACTGATTTTCAGGAGAGTCACTGGTGTACTATGGGGTAACAGGTCAGGGAAGGCAGAACTCAAGTAGAGGATGACTACTACTCAATGTTACAATATTCACATTTTTTTGCTCTCAGCTCTTCCCAGTGTGAGATGATGCCCTCCTCCTGACACCGATGCTGCAGGGGATTTTTAACCTCCCAGTGCAGAACTGCCAGTGTATTTATGGTGGCTTCTCTGCTTGGGAGACAGAGGTAAAAGCCAGTGCACTCAGTAGTGCTTCCGACACACACAAGACATCAGAAGATCATAGAATCACAGACTGGTTTGGGTGGGAAGGGACCCCCCAGCCCACCCAGTCCCCCCCCTGCCATGGGCAGGGACACCCTCCACTAGCCCAGGTTGCCCAAAGCCCCATCCAACCTGGCCGAGAACACTGCCAGGGATGGGGCCTCCACAACCTCTCTGGGCAACCTGTTCCAGTGCCTCACCACTCTAACAGTAAAGAATTTCTTCCTAACATCTAATGTAAATCTCCCATCCTTCAGTTTAAACCCATTCCCCCTTGTCCTGTCACTACACCCCCAGATAAACAGTCCCTCACCATCTTTCCTGTAGGCCCCTTCAGGTACTGGAAGGCCGCACTTAGATCTCCCCGGAGCTTCTCTTCTCCAGGCTGAACAATCCCAACTCTCTCAGCCTCTCAATATATCGCAGTAATAAAGATGCTATTAGACAGGCTGCAGATCTTAAAGAAATACTCTTCTGCCTCTGTACATTTTTGGGTTAGGCTAGGACATGTCCCATGCCACTTCTCAGGAGCGCAGAGCATTGCAGAGCAGCGTCCCGGGAAGGAAAGGCCCCTCTCAAGAAATGCAGATACCAAGTCTGTGCAACACCGAGTTATTTCTGTTTTTCTTTCTGTAACAAAAAGCGTACCCTGTGGAAAAAAGCATACCTCCTGAAGTTTTGCTGACAAAACTTGATTTCTTAAATTTCTTTGACAACATCCCCAAATTGCATACATTTTCTGTGTCCTATTGAAAATTGGCACTTTGAAGTACTTCTAAGCTTAGTTACATCCACTTATTCACAGAAGTGGGTTACTTTTCCTTTTGATTATACGAATGTATCTCCTATCACTAGGTTTCGGCCTGAATACTAATAAAATGCAGTTTTGTAAAACTGGGTGTTAATGATCACACAGCAGTGAAGTTTATGACTATGAGAAGACCTGACATATGAACGTACATTGACCTTGTCTCCAATTAAGTCCCCGGGAGAAGTTTAAATGAAATGAGAAGGGAAGGTTCTGGCCCTGTTTTTAAGTTAGCTATCGAACAAGTGCCTGGGTCCCAGTGATTGTAAAGCTTAACTGAAAACAAAAAGGGAGCGCGAAGACCCACAGGTAGACTTTCAAATTCAAATAAATACTAATCAAAACGAATTTGTGATTCTCTACTCTCACCGCTCGTGCGCTGCGACTTCATGCTGCCTTCAGAACGTATATACACACTTCTGTGGCAGCTATAAAATAATTTCCTTGTTTATCCAGTATAACGCTCTAGAACTTGCAACTCATCCAACATCCCAGGTGGGTGTTGGTTCAAATACAGCCTCAAAATAAGGGGCTTCTCACACGTATGGCTGGGATATCGAAACGGACGCAGAGGCACTTCTCATGGCTCATGGCTCCGACGAAAAAGTAAAATTTGGCATTTCATGGGAAATGAAGGCGCTCTGCTATTTTCCCTGGGGAAAATCAGAATACTCAAACCGTCCCAGAGACCAAGGGCAATCCCACTCCAGGGTCTCATTCCTCAGTCTATGTTTATTATCTTAGCATTTAAAAACCTGCTCACTGCTTAATTCCTCCCCATTTTGTACCCCAAGGCTGATCTTATTCATTAATTCTGATTGAACATTATCTGTGCTTCCGCTTTCAGCTTTCCAAGTCTCTAAAACAGTAGCTGAAATACAAGGGTAGTTCCAGGTATCACATGTTGCCTTAAATAATTCTAGCTCCAGCCAGCTGTGAAAATACATAACCTTCAGTAATTATTTCTGGTTTTGTCTTTACTTTTTTTTTTGTTTGTTTAATTATGTTTTTCTTTAAAATTTGAAGTGCTGGAGGTGCCTGTAATTATCATGGGACCTAGACACCCAATTCATCTGGGAAAGGTAAATGACTGGAAGTCTCTAGACAACCTAACGCACTATATTGATTTTTAAGATTAATGATAAGGGTCATTCAGGATAGGCCTTTAAATTTTGCACCCATTGGCATCTGTTTAATTAAAGATTTTTCATTCCCCATGGACACTCAATAACATTAAGTGAGGCTCCAGAAAACATCAACTCCGACACAAAAATGTATTTTCTATTTTCTAGTTCCTCTAACAAGCACTTTTGCTTTAGGGACCTGCAGCTAGACATTTTGAATTAGCATCAGAACTGTTGTTGGGACACTTTTGGTTTAATTTTTCTTCCCACCCTGCCCCGATCAGCCTGAATTTGCAGAATTCAATGGGATTTGCCTAATTCTCTGCACACCCATAAACTACACCAGTCAGTGATAAGCTTAAGGCAAATCTCTTGAAAGTCTTGTCTTGAAGACCTCCTACTAGATGTATTTATCATTGGTACCATAGTTGATATACAGACCTGCAGAAGGATATTCTTCTATAGTGAAGGACACTGGACCTACTCCAACCTCAACTGTTGTTTACGACTACAGCAGAAAAGTTCAACTTTGTTATAAATCTGCTGCTGGACATTCAAGGTTGTGTTCATCCCAATTAATTTATGTAGATAGCTGAAGCATCCCCGTACTTGGTCAGAGAAGGACATATCACCTATCTGAACCACCCTTCAGGAGCTGCCTACACCTTGTCACCAAAACAAGCCGCACTCAGGGTGCTACATTTCAGATGACTAAATTAAGTGCTTCAGTTTAGGTGGAATGATCAGCATCAGGCACTCCATTCATCTAGATCACATCTGAACCATGTTGGAAGAGAAGTTAATATTCAAATGACAACCGAAAGCAACTCAAATGTCATTGAAGTACGGAATGGTGCGGGTTGGAAGGGACCTCCAGGGGTCACCTACTCCAATGCCCACGTATTTATTTAATGCTTGTTAAATGGGACAACCCATCATGGTCAACATTTCCAAAGGCAACCTGCACGTTGACATTTCCCCTGTTTTTGGTGGGGACCCAGCTGACTTGGTGTCCCACTGCAGATGGCTAGAGGCTGCTTCCCAAAATGAGACGCTGCAGCCCACATCGCGCTTTAGAGAGCCACAGTCCTCGTTAGCAGCCTCATTATCTTGAATTAAGAGCAAAAGCACGATTATTTAGTTCAGTTTTCTGGGGACGTTGCATCCCTCCCATACCTTTTAGCCATTGTTTTTGTTATTTCCTTGGAAGCAGAGCCCAGGTTTGTAGGATCACAGGCCAGAAGGGATCTCTGTGACCATCCTCTCTGTCCCCTTCCTGGTGTAAGAGAGTCTGTAAGACACCTCTGGGTTAATTCTAGTCTGAATGGGATAAAGGAGACATCTGGTTTTGCCTGACCTTGGGAGAGGGGACAGCTCCGTTCAGTTAAACACACAAAAAATGGCTTATTTTGGTATATTTTGGAAGTTTTATCATATTTTTAAGGAAGGGATAGACTTGCACGTCATCAGAATGAGTGGCCAAATTTTGATTATGGCCCTACCGCCCAGTGCCACTACATTAAAAAAGTTATTTTCCTTTCAGAACATTTAATGTCATAATGTTCCCAATAAAGGAAGGCACAATAGAGTTGTCAAGAAAAATGAGAAATAATCCCAGCTACAGTCCCGAACAAAGCCCTCCGAAGTACAGCGTGCAGTGACCTAAATAGCCTAGCACCCGGTTCTTATTCTTTGACTAAGTAATAAATACAGCAACCTTTATAAATGGATTTTAGAAAATAACCTGTTACGTTAACAATGGGGTGGATGATGATCCAATTAACCACCCCAGTTGGGGAGATTGCTAAAAAGCAATGCCTCAGAAGAGCAGAGGTAGCATTTCTGGCAGTTTTGACCCTTAGGGCTATATCCCTTTCAAAGAAAAAGTTGCAGAGTAGGAATTATAAAGACAGTGATGTATTTGAGTCCTGCCTGCTCTCATTATCATGGGCACAGTATTTAGGCCCTTGAGGGAGAAGAACCATCAAAATCCTAAAAAATGTAAAGTTTTTAGAATACACTAAATAACTTCATGGTGCTGTGCACAACATACTTGTTCACTAAGTAAATTAAGTGACTGGTTTCAAAGCAAGTACATTTTATAACATCAGCCTGCCATAACATCCTCCCTTCAGAGGAGGAGATCCTGGAAGAATCAGAGAATCATAGAATCTTAAGGTTGGAAAGACCTCAGAGATCATCAAGTCCAACCGTCAACCCAACACCACCATGTCTACTAGACCACGTCCCTAAGCACCACATCTACACGGCTTTTAAATATCTCCAGGGATGGGGACTCCACCACCTCTCTGGGCAGCCTGTTCCAATGCCTGACCACTCTTTCAGTGAAGAAATTTTTCCTAATATCTAATCTAAACCTCCCCTGACACAACTTGAGACCATTTCCTCTTGCCCTTAAGCTGCTCTACACCTTTATTCATACCATTTAATTGTTTAGGGGTTGGTGATGGGACTGGAGTTTGTCAAAATGGAGTGAAGGATCGAGCACCTCCCATCAAAATACCTATAAATACAGCGAAATGGTGCACAGCGAGTCATATTCAGCTGCTATCATCTCTACTCAGCAACGCATTGCTCCGTAAACATTAGCGTCATATCTCATCCTATACAATTTTCCTCTTAGGAAAGACACAGGACCAGCGCCTGCGTGTTCTGACTTCCGGTGGTTTTAGTCAAAGGCAGAGCAAAGAAGCAGATATTGCAGTCACGATAAATAAAAATCACATTTGATGTGTCTTCTTTTGAGTGAACATGATTGTTTGGGGTTTTTTTGTCCTCTTTACCGTATAATTTTATCAGCAAGGGGCACACAATTACTTGGGTACCATCCAGTAGATAAAGAGGGAAATTTTCACTTTGCAATACCATATCCCATTGCTAATTTGTCTTAACTTTACAGGAAGAAGAAAGCAACCATTAAAAAATTAGAAACCTTTGTCACACACTGCTTGTGGAAAAATAATTTCAGAGATTTTTCCAGTTGGAGTAAATTACACCAGATGTCAACTCTTAGAATTTCCAGGGTCTCATTACTGTGTCATAAATAAGTATTTTGGTCCTGTTTTTATCTGATGGGAAAACAAACTATACAGCAAAGATAAACAGTCAGAATAAAGTGTTATTCTAAAAACCCTGCAAATTTCACTCAAGCGCACAGCTCAGCCTTACCACGAAGGTAAAGTCATCCACACCCAATAGATGAACCAACAGAGATGCAATGAGACCAGTCAGCAGTTGGGCTCAAGAGAGGACTTTACAAATGCAGATTTCAGTGGATTTAACAGCCTCATCAACTGGCAAAACCATCTCAAGTGCAGAGAGGTCCGAATTGCAAAAATCTGTAGCGGTATTTCATCTCCTCGGTGCTTATAAATGCTCGGGGCCAGGATCAAACCTTAACTTCACATAGGTGACGGCAGAGTGTAATGCAGAGTAGGTACCAGAATGATAAAGCTTTGCCAAATGTTGGCAATTCTGGTTAAATGGCTTTATCTCCTATTCATAGCTCCTGAACAGCGCTGAGAGCGAATATTGCTAAATCCATATATATTGTACCCATATATATTATAGCAGCATGCCCTTATTTCCCGATGAAGAAAAGGCTGTGAAAACAGCAGCTATTTAACATCTTAATACACATGCACCCATAAAAACATTGCTGAAGACTTAGAAGAAGGAATAAACCAAGTAACACCTTCCGAGGAGTAGTCTTTGTGTAGGGTAAACACTTTTTTCCGATACTGCATTGAGTTTTTCTTTTAAAATACTCATGTGACCCAGAAGCGCTCTTCATCCAAAACCCACGCTCCTCATCTTCGTGCCTCTAGCATCCCCAAGATGCCAATAGTTAATTGTGGAAACGCTCAGGATTTACGTGAGGATGTGCAGCGTATGCCCCGGTCGACAGAAATGCTATTTCTCCTGGTGAATGCTCTGTGAACTCTATTTCAATAAATAACTTGGACAAAAGAAGCAAGGTGAAGAGTATTGCTGCGTGGAAATGAAATCCTTATAGAGGAGAAAATAAAAAGGTAGCAGAGAAAGATCACGGGAGACTAAGCATTCACAGAGAAGATCAGAAGTAACTATATTAGAGTGTACAGAGAAATATAGGAAACAGTTTAATAAATCAATACAAAGGATGTGAGCAGATTTGGAGATAGTTAGTAATCCAAAGAGCGTTTGATACATAGTTCAGAAGGACTTACTGAATCGAAGTGCTGCAACTGCTGCTGCAGATGCCTCCTCCTTCCTCCAGGTGAGGTAGGAGACACCCAGCACCATTTGCCTTCGCTATTTAAACAATAACATAGCGTTGATCTCTGTATTTAATAAATTTGATGATTCCTGCAAACTACTACAGCTTCAAAAAAAGTGGTTCTATGTAAGTATCAGATTTTACACAGCACATTTTTCTCCCCCATCTAAAGAAAAACCATGGTTAATAAACACCACACAGCACTTCTCCTGAACCACAGTTCCCTAAAGCAAAGAAGATTTTTTTTCCTCTTTTCTTTTCAATGGACGGGTACCATAAATTTTATAGTTAGGCACACAATCAGCATCATTTATTCTTTCATCAAATGCTGTACTTGTATATTGATGCAATCATCAACATCTCAAAGGTCACTTAGAAGGCAGGTGACAAATCTGTTCCTTCCAAGTTTTATTAGATAATCTACTCACCAGAAATGGCTGAAATTCCTACGTCTAGCAGGCAAATACTGAGTTGGCACAAGTTGATTTTACTTCTGTTTCAGAACTTTCCTCCTGAGAACTGTAAATTCCTTTCAAAGAACTTACGGCAATTGTTTTGGAAGCACATTGGAGTGACACCAAGTGCTCTGCAAGGAGAAAGTGCAGGGTGGGCTGAATTGCTGTTGTAAACTCAGGGGCACGTCAGGAAAACTTCTCAAATAACTTGGATAATGGCCAGCCAACGGAAAAAAAACCAAACAAACCAGAATATATATATATATACACACACTATTTCTCTCCTACTGCCACCTATTTGAGAAAAACCACCACAAAACTCCCACCAAAATAATCTCAAGAGCACTGGAGAATATTACTAGAGCATAAACACAGATTTTCATCACACACTTTTTGAACTCGCTGTGAAAAATAACATTAAGCTTGTGAAAAGAGTTAATTATGCATTAAAAGGACACTCTGGGAGTTAAGGCTACTTTCGAAATTCTGAAGCAAAGCTAATTCTGGCATGAATGATTCTATAAATATCATGTAATTTAAACCCAGAAATAGGCTGATTTATAATTGTTTTATTCTCTAGAAACTGTTCTGTGGATTTTAAAGATGGGAGCACGTATCCTTTTAGCTTTAGCAGAGCTATGAGATTCAAACTTTGGGTTTAGGGAGCCAATTTTGGTCTTAGAATTTTGTTTCCAACACCCCCCCCACCTCCCCATCCCATTAGGCAAGGCTATTTTTACGACATACAAAAATCTTTTAGGGCTTCTTTTTTCATTGGTTCTGCAACATAAATTAACAAGAAACATTATTCCCACCGCTACATACATATTATCAACAATGAATAAGAAAAACAAAACAGAAAAGCAATAAACCCCCCCCCTTAGGTTATATATAATTAAGACAAAAAGTCATAAAAGTCATTAAAGGCAAAAGAAAGAAACCTCAGGTCCTGATTTTCATTTAGACCGAGAAATCTTCCAACCATTCTGGCTGTGCAAAAAGACCTCAAGGAGGCAAGAGTAAATTTACAACTCTTTGTAGGTACCTTCATCCTCCCAGAATGGCATAAGCAGCGGTTACATGAATAGAAACCGGATAATAAATGTATTGAAACCGGCTTTATTTTATTTTCCAGATCTTTGGCAGTCTTACGGGACCCTCCAGCAAGTCAGGCTGAGTCAATGCTTCGAGGGAAGGCTCCGTGATACAGGAGGTGCTGGGACACCCTCGCTCCCACCCGGTGGGTGCTGGGTCACCCCCCCCTCACACCCCTGTGCCAACAGCGAGGGGATTTCCAGCTCGGGGGGATTTATCAGTACTTCGTAAGGTTTAAAACTTCATGAGATGCCCGTGCTGGTTTGGGGTGATGCAAGAATGAAATTTGGTGTATTCAGATTTACAGACCCACCAAAAAAAAACAACCAACCAACCAACCATTTTCCGTGTTTGTCACGATGGCCAAAAACATATCAAAAATGTCTGCCCTGCAGCTCTTGACTGCACTCAAGATCTAGGTCAAATTTGGTAGCTATTCAGTAGAAGTGCGATGCCTTTCCTTCATTTCATTAAAAGTCATTTCTCAGCCGAACCAAACGAAGCATGATGACCCCAGCAGCTCCTGCCAGTAAAAGGAGATGCTGGCGGCATGCCCAGGGTGCTCAGGGTGAGGGACATCGTGGGCAATGCCGGGGACCTGGTCTGCACCCACGTGGCACCCGCACAAGCAGATCAGAGAGAAGAGGGTTGCAGGAGGCATGGAGCTATGAAAGAATGAGATGATGGGTCTCATCTCGCTTTGACTGGTCATCACAAACAGCAAAACCCCAATGCTTGAGTCAAGACACATGAAGGTAAGATGGCTTAACAGTGGTTGGGATGGCAAGGTTAGGTTAGCGGTTGGACTTGATGATCTTAAAGGTCTTTTCCAACCTAGATGATTCTATGATTCTATGGTATCAGCAGTCACACTACTACCAAAGACTTCCTCCATCTGGGAGATAATTATATTATCATAACACTGCAACCAGAGAGACAAAGACCTAGAGCCATACATCTCCCAGATGCCTGAAATGGAATTTTAGACAAACTAAGTGAAAATGTCTGTGGACTCCAAGGTCGGGCTTGGGAACCCCATCACCAGCCACATCCCATCACCTCCTCACCAACGTCTAGCAGAACCCCAAAGAACAGCAGCAAACCCTCCTCTGCACCCCAGGAACCAGCCAAATGGGCTGGATCCCAGCTCCATTTCACATGTGTCCAACTGAATGTTCTGCTTCTGCTTTGCTGACTATCTTCGTCCCATTTCTGGAGCCAGGTTTGCAGTCATACCCCAGCCACTGCTTCTTACCGGATCTGACCCCAAAGTATGAGAGAAGCAGTTTTCCTTCCAACCTCCCATTCCAGCTGAAGCCTACCCTGAAGAGGACATTTCTGCTGAGAATAACTTTTCATTAATGGAGTCTATTCTTTATATTTTGTCTCAAAAAACACATTTCTAGGGGAAATTACTTGAAGAACAGTCCATAAAGGGTAATTGCCCTTTTTTTTTTTCTCTCTCCAAAGGTGATCCGTACAGCCTGCTCATTCATCCTCATTTCACTGGGATCCTAAGACCAGAGAAACGTTGGGCTTTATTTTCGCCACTATACAATGTCAGCTAATCCTGCGAATGTCATTTTAAAGTCTCGGCGATAATGCAGGAAAAACCGGCGCATCCTAAATTAAAAGTGACTGCTCGGGTTTCCTCGGCAGCGATGCTCCTTTTTGCTATTCAGCTAACAGAAGCAGTGCCCGGACGTGAATGTTGCTGCATTTTGCAGAAAGCAAGGGGGAAGTTTTCTAAGTGAAAATCCTGAAGGACGGACGAAGAGGATGAATGTGAGAAAGTTTGGTAAGAAGGAAAAAAAAAAACAAACCCAAAACAGCTGATCCCCATTACTGGAGGCATGTAGGGTATGATTACACCAACAATTATATTTCTATTTATACAGAAAAGAGGTAAGCTGATTTTTTTCACATAAAATTTCTTTCAAATTATTTTGACTTAAAAAAATCAAATAAATGCTGCTAGTGAAACATTAAATCTGCGCAGGTAAGACCTCACAGAATAAGGAAAGGCAAAAATTAAGTTCCTGAGAGTAATCACCGAGCCTTTCTACTCTACAGCGCAAAGTCGTCTTTCCTGCCTAATTTATTTATGCCTTAAACGCCTCTTTTAAAGTGTACATTATATGCAGTTTAGCCAAGCTAACATTTTATTGAAGTCTTAAACACGCTTCTCTTCCCCCTCTGCGACTTTGCACACGTTTAACAACGTAATCATAGTTTTTGGCACCTAATGTTTTGACTTTCAACACGAAAATTTTGTGTTTTCTTTTTTTCAAGGACTGGTTTATCTGTTCGTATAACAAGATAGTGACAAATTTAAACAATTATTAGTATTTTCCCTGGCTCCTTTAAAAACTTTATGTTTCATAACATATGGGGAAACAGATACCGCATCCATAGGATCTGACTGGCTGCTGGAAGAGACGTGATGGGAAGGAAGGAAAAGACCTCAGCGGCAGAGCAATCATACCTCAATACGTCGTATTACTGAACACGGCTTAATCCCTCTCCAAATCATCCCTGAACAGAAGGATAAAACTG